>CM055362.1:26657595-26660095 GCA_029228515.1 Populus alba x Populus x berolinensis | reverse complement strand
CAGCCCCTGCTGGCTTGCTATCTTGCCCGCGGGGGGGCTGCCTTCGGGCCCGGGGCAGCGGCAGCGATGCCAGCAGTGGGAAATATCGGCAGCGCGGACAGCCCCCGCTGGCTTGCTATCTTGCCCGCGGGGGGGCTGCCTTCGGGCCCGGGGCAGCGGCAGCGATGCCAGCGGTGGGAAATATCGGCAGCGCGGACAGCCCCTGCTGGCTTGCTATCTTGCCCGCGGGGGGGCTGCCTTCGGGCCCGGGGCAGCGGCAGCGATGCCAGCGGTGGGAAATATCGGCAGCGCGGACAGCCCCTGCTGGCTTGCTATCTTGCCCGCGGGGGGGCTGCCTTCGGGCCCGGGGCAGCGGCAGCGATGCCAGCGGTGGGAAATATCGGCAGCGCGGACAGCCCCTGCTGGCTTGCTATCTTGCCCGCGGGGGGCTGCCTTCGGGCCCGGGGCAGCGGCAGCGATGCCAGCGGTGGGAAATATCGGCAGCGCGGACAGCCCCTGCTGGCTTGCTATCTTGCCCGCGGGGGGGCTGCCTTCGGGCCCGGGGCAGCGGCAGCGATGCCAGCGGTGGGAAATATCGGCAGCGCGGACAGCCCCTGCTGGCTTGCTATCTTGCCCGCGGGGGGGCTGCCTTCGGGCCCGTGGCAGCGGCAGCGATGCCAGCGGTGGGAAATATCGGCAGCGCGGACAGCCCCTGCTGGCTTGCTATCTTGCCCGCGGGGGGGCTGCCTTCGGGCCCGGGGCAGCGGCAGCGATGCCAGCGGTGGGAAATATCGGCAGCGCGGACAGCCCCTGCTGGCTTGCTATCTTGCCCGCGGGGGGGCTGCCTTCGGGCCCGGGGCAGCGGCAGCGATGCCAGCGGTGGGAAATATCGGCAGCGCGGACAGCCCCTGCTGGCTTGCTATCTTGCCCGCGGGGGGCTGCCTTCGGCCCGTGGCAGCGGCAGCGATGCCAGCGGTGGGAAATATCGGCAGCGCGGACAGCCCCTGCTGGCTTGCTATCTTGCCCGGGGGGGCTGCCTTCGGGCCCGTGGCAGCGGCAGCGATGCCAGCGGTGGGAAATATCGGCAGCGCGGACAGCCCCTGCTGGCTTGCTATCTTGCCCGCGGGGGGCTGCCTTCGGGCCCGTGGCAGCGGCAGCGATGCCAGCGGTGGGAAATATCGGCAGCGCGGACAGCCCCTGCTGGCTTGCTATCTTGCCCGCGGGGGGCTGCCTTCGGGCCCGGGCAGCGGCAGCGATGCCAGCGGTGGGAAATATCGGCAGCGCGGACAGCCCCTGCTGGCTTGCTATCTTGCCCGCGGGGGGGCTGCCTTCGGGCCCGTGGCAGCGGCAGCGATGCCAGCGGTGGGAAATATCGGCAGCGCGGACAGCCCCTGCTGGCTTGCTATCTTGCCCGCGGGGGGGCTGCCTTCGGGCCCGGGGCAGCGGCAGCGATGCCAGCGGTGGGAAATATCGGCAGCGCGGACAGCCCCTGCTGGCTTGCTATCTTGCCCGCGGGGGGGCTGCCTTCGGGCCCGTGGCAGCGGCAGCGATGCCAGCGGTGGGAAATATCGGCAGCGCGGACAGCCCCTGCTGGCTTGCTATCTTGCCCGCGGGGGGCTGCCTTCGGGCCCGGGGCAGCGGCAGCGATGCCAGCGGTGGGAAATATCGGCAGCGCGGACAGCCCCTGCTGGCTTGCTATCTTGCCCGCGGGGGGCTGCCTTCGGGCCCGTGGCAGCGGCAGCGATGCCAGCGGTGGGAAATATCGGCAGCGCGGACAGCCCCTGCTGGCTTGCTATCTTGCCCGCGGGGGGGCTGCCTTCGGGCCCGGGGCAGCTGCGCTCTTGCCTGCCCCCCGCGCGGGAGAGGCTAGGCGCTGCTGGGGCCAGCCCGACGTCGCTGGCCGCGCATGCGCGCTGCCGGTTTTCTCGCATCCCGCCAAGAAAACGTCGTGCGTTCCACATGAAACCAATCCAGTAAAATCAGCCATATTTTTGTGAGGCTGCCAGCCAAATTTGGGTCATTCCGGGCCGGTTCCTATTTTTGCGTATTTCCTTGATTTTTAATGGTAGGAAAATAAAATAAAATACTTCCCGACCTCGAAAAAATCTGGGAAAATTTATAAAGTTGGATTGGATTTTTGCCAGCCTATGTGCAAAATTTCAGCTCAAAATACCAAGAAATGAATTTTTTAGAGGGGGGTGACAGCTGGGACCTAGTAGTGTCTACCCCTGCCAGAGCTGCAATAACACTTATAGCTCTTTAGGGGGGTGCCCCCTGACTGGCCATGGGGCGCGCTGGCTGGCGCCCATAGGCCTGCCGCGGGGGATTTGTGGGCTGCTGCTATACTCGGACTAACGTGGGGGGCCTCATGGCCCGAAGTAACGCCGCCATCGATGACCCGTTTTCCGGCCGGCGACGACCCGATTCCGGCCACCGTCCCTGTGACCCGCTCCAAGCCGTTGGGCGCGTTGGGGCTGCTTATCCGCGGCTGCGGGCGCGCACGCACTCTGATTTGCCAGCG
>CM055362.1:26640095-26647595 GCA_029228515.1 Populus alba x Populus x berolinensis | reverse complement strand
GAAAATTCGTCAAGGGGATGCGCTGACGAAGCAGGGGCTGTTCAGACACAGCGGGCAGTGCTGGAATCGGCAGCGCCGACGAAATCGGCGAAGTCGGCAGAATCGGCAGCCGGTGCTGGCGATGAGTCCGGACTGTTTATAGTCCTATGCGTGACGAAAACGACTGGGGGCCTAGGCACACGCTGGGGCAGGGGCAGCGATGCCAACAGTGGGAAAAATCGGCAGCGCAGATTTTTTTGACGAACATGGGCTGTCCAGGCCAGGCAGGAAAAATCGTCAAGGGGAATGCGCTGACGAAGCAGGGGCTGTTCAGACACAGCGGCAGTGCTGGAATCGGCAGCGCCGACGAAATCGGCGAAGTCCGCAGAATCGGCAGCCGGTGCTGGCGATGAGTCTGGACTGTTTATAGTCCTAGGCGTGACGAAAACGACTGGGGGCCTAGGCACGCGCTGGGCAGCGGCAGCGATGCCCACAGCGGGAAAAATCGGCAGCGCAGATTTTTTGACGAACATGGGCTGGACGCTGGGCTGTCCAGGCCAGGCAGGAAAATTCGTCAAGGGGATGCGCTGACGAAGCAGGGGCTGTTCAGACACAGCGGGCAGTGCTGGAATCGGCAGCGCCGACGAAATCGGCGAAGTCGGCAGAATCGGCAGCCGGTGCTGGCGATGAGTCCGGACTGTTTATAGTCATAGGCGTGACGAAAAAGACTGGGGGCCTAGGCACGCGCTGGGGCAGCGGCAGCGATGCCCACAGCGGGAAAAATCGGCAGCGCAGAATTTTTGTCGGACATGGGCTGGACGCTGGGCTGTCCAGGCCAGCAGGAAAATTCGTCAAGGGGATGCGCTGACGAAGCAGGGGCTGTTCAGACACAGCGGGCAGTGCTGGAATCGGCAGCGCCAACGAAATCGGCAAAGTCGGCAGAATCGGCAGCCGGTGCTGGCGATGAGTCTGGACTGTTTATAGTCCTAGGCGTGACGAAAAAGACTGGGGGCCTAGGCACGCGCTGGGGCAGCGGCAGCGATGCCCACAGCGGGAAAAATCGGCAGCGCAGATTTTTTGACGAACATGGGCTGGACGCTGGGCTGTCCAGGCCAGGCAGGAAAATTCGTCAAGGGGATGCGCTGACGAAGCAGGGGCTGTTCAGACACAGCGGGCAGTGCTGGAATCGGCAGCGCCGACGAAATCGGCGAAGTCGGCAGAATCGGCAGCCGGTGCTGGCGATGAGTCCGGACTGTTTATAGTCCTAGGCGTGACGAAAACGACTGGGGGCCTAGGCACACGCTGGGGCAGTGGCAGCGATGCCAACAGTGGGAAAAATCGGCAGCGCAGATTTTTTGACGAACATCGGCTGTCCAGGCCAGGCAGGAAAAATCGTCAAGGGGATGCGCTGACGAAGCAGGGGCTGTTCAGACACAGCGGGCAGTGCTGGAATCGGCAGCGCCGACGAAATCGGCGAAGTCGGCAGAATCGGCAGCCGGTGCTGGCGATGAGTCTGGACCTGTTTATAGTCCTAGGCGTGACGAAAAAGACTGGGGGCCTAGGCACGCGCTGGGGCAGCGGCAGCGATGCCCACAGCGGGAAAAATCGGCAGCGCAGATTTTTTGACGAACATGGGCTGGACGCTGGGCTGTCCAGGCCAGGCAGGAAAATTCGTCAAGGGGATGCGCTGACGAAGCAGGGGCTGTTCAGACACAGCGGGCAGTGCTGGAATCGGCAGCGCCGACGAAATCGGCGAAGTCGGCAGAATCGCAGCCGGTGCTGGCGATGAGTCCGGACTGTTTATAGTCCTAGGCGTGACGAAAAAGACTGGGGGCCTAGGCACGCGCTGGGGCAGCGGCAGCGATGCCCACAGCGGGATAAATCGGCAGCGCAGATTTTTTGACGAACATGGGCTGGACGCTGGGCTGTCCAGGCCAGGCAGGAAAATTCGTCAAGGGGATGCGCTGACGAAGCAAGGGCTGTTCAGACACAGCGGGCAGTGCTGGAATCGGCAGCGCCAACGAAATCGGCAAAGTCGGCAGAATCGGCAGCCGGTGCTGGCGATGAGTCTGGACTGTTTATAGTCCTAGGCGTGACGAAAAAGACTGGGGCCTAGGCACGCGCTGGGGAAGCGGCAGCGATGCCCACAGCGGGAAAAATCGGCAGCGCAGATTTTTTGACGAACATGGGCTGGACGCTGGGCCTGTCCAGGCCAGGCAGGAAAATTCGTCAAGGGGATGCGCTGACGAAGCAGGGGCTGTTCAGACACAGCGGGCAGTGCTGGAATCGGCAGCGCCGACGAAATCGGCGAAGTCGGCAGAATCGGCAGCCGGTGCTGGCGATGAGTCGGACTGTTTATAGTCCTAGGCGTGACGAAAACGACTGGGGGCCTAGGCACACGCTGGGGCAGAGGCAGCGATGCCAACAGTGGGAAAAATCGGCAGCGCAGATTTTTTGACGAACATGGGCTGTCCAGGCCAGGCAGGAAAAATCGTCAAGGGGATGCGCTGACGAAGCAGGGGCTGTTCAGACACAGCGGGCAGTGCTGGAATCGGCAGCGCCGACGAAATCGGCGAAGTCGGCAGAATCGGCAGCCGGTGCTGGCGATGAGTCTGGACTGTTTATAGTCCTAGGCGTGACGAAAAAGACTGGGGGCCTAGGCACGCGCTGGCAGCGGCAGCGATGCCCACAGCGGGAAAAATCGGCAGCGCAGATTTTTTGACGAACATGGGCTGGACGCTGGGCTGTCCAGGCCAGGCAGGAAAATTCGTCAAGGGGATGCGCTGACGAAGCAGGGGCTGTTCAGACACAGCGGGCAGTGCTGGAATCGGCAGCGCCGACGAAATCGGCGAAGTCGGCAGAATCGGCAGCCGGTGCTGGCGATGAGTCCGGACTGTTTATAGTCCTAGGCGTGTCGAAAAAGACTGGGGCCTAGGCACGCGCTGGGCAGCGGCAGCGATGCCCACAGCGGGAAAAATCGGCAGCGCAGATTTTTTGACGAACATGGGCTGGACGCTGGGCTGTCCAGGCCAGGCAGGAAAATTCGTCAAGGGGATGCGCTGACGAAGCAGGGGCTGTTCAGACACAGCGGGCAGTGCTGGAATCGGCAGCGCCAACGAAATCGGCAAAGTCGGCAGAATCGGCAGCCGGTGCTGGCGATGAGTCTGGACTGTTTATAGTCCTAGGCGTGACGAAAAAGACTGGGGGCCTAGGCACGCGCTGGGGCAGCGGCAGCGATGCCCACAGCGGGAAAAATCGGCAGCGCAGATTTTTTTGACGAACATGGGCTGGACGCTGGGCTGTCCAGGCCAGGCAGGAAAATTCGTCAAGGGGATGCGCTGACGAAGCAGGGGCTGTTCAGACACAGAGAGCAGTGCTGGAATCGGCAGCGCCGACGAAATCGGCGAAGTCGGCAGAATCGGCAGCCGGTGCTGGCGATGAGTCCGGACTGTTTATAGTCCTAGGCGTGACGAAAACGACTGGGGGCCTAGGCACACGCTGGGGCAGGGGCAGCGGCAGCGATGCCAACAGTGGGAAAAATCGGCAGCGCGGATTTGTGCAGCTGGAGGCCCGTCGGGGAAAATCGGCAGCGCAGATTTGGTGACGAACACGGGCTGGACGCTGGGCTGTCCAGGCCAGGCAGGAAAATTCGTCGAGGGGACGCGCTGACGAAACAGGGGCTGTTCAGACACAGCAGGCAGTGTTGGAATCGGCAGCGCGGACGAACGAGGGGCTGTTCAGACAAATCGGCAACGTCGGAAAAATCGGCAGCGCGGATTTGTGCAGCTGGAGGCCCTATCAGCTGGCTGCCCGCAACGAGTCATTCAATTCTCTGCCCTATCAACATAACTCCCGATGTGTTGTTCGCTATCTTGGAAGAAGAGATCTCTTCCTCCCCGCGTCGGCCGGGCGATTAACCGGCGGCGTCGTTCAAATCACTGCCCTATCGCTACAACTGCTGATGGGGGGATTAGAGGCCTGCCATGGTGGTGAGGGGAGGCCAAGACCGTGAAAGCAAGAGTTTTCCCGGGGCTCCTCCGCTGGCCGCGCATGCGCGCTGCCGGTTTTCCCGCATCCCGCCAAGAAAACGTCGTGCTTTCCACGTGAAACCAATCCAGTAAAATCAGCATATTTTTGTGAGGCTGCCAGCCGAATTTGGGGTCATTCCGGGCCGGTTTCCTATTTTTGCGTATTTCCTTGATTTTCAATGGTAGGAAAATAAAAAAAAATACTTCCCGACCTCGAAAAAAATCTGGGAAAATTTATAAAGGTGGATTGGATTTTTGCCACCCTATGTGCAAAATTTCAGCTCAAAATACCAAGAAATGAATTTTTTAGAGGGGGGGTGACAGCTGGGACCTAGTAGTGTCTACCCCTGCCAGAGCTGCAATAACACTTATAGCGCTTTAGGGGGGTGGCCATGGGGCGCGCTGGCTGGCGCCCATAGGCCTGCCGCGGGGGCTGCTGCTACGCTCGGACTAACGTGGGGGGCCTCACGGCCCGAAGTAACGCCGCCATCGATGACCCGATTTCCGGCCGGCGACGACCCGATTCCGACCACCGCCCTATAAAAATCACACGCGCGCGCGCGCGCGCGCCCGCCCGCGCCCCGCGCTGGGCGCTGGGCGCTGGGGCGCTGGGGCTGGGGCGCTGGGGCCTGGGGGCCTGGGGCCTGAGGGCCTGGGGCCCTTGGGGGCCCTTGGGCTCTTGGGCGATTGGGCGCGCCGCGCGCGCGGCAGTGGTTCCCCTGCCGCGCTGCGCAACGGGGGCTGACGCGGGGACAGCCCCTGCTGCCTTGCTATCTTACCCGCGGGGGGGCTGCCTTCGGGCCCTGGCCCCCTGCGCTCTTGCCTGCCCCCCGCGCGGGTGAGGCTAGGCAACACCTGGGGCAGCGGCAGCGATAACAACAGTGGGAAAAAATCGGCAGCGCGGTAAATGCCGCTGGAGGCCCGTCGCGGAAAATCGGCAGCGCAGATTTGTTGACGAACACGGGCTGGACGCTGGGCTGGCCAGGCCTGGCAGGAAAATTCGTCTAGGGGGTAGGCTCACGGCAACGGGGGCTGACGCGGGGACAGCCCTGCTGGCTTGCTATCTTGCCCGCGGGGGGGCTGCCGTCGGGCCCGGGGCAGCGGCAGCGATGCCAGCGGTGGGAAATATCGGCAGCGCGGACAGCCCCTGCTGGCTTGCTATCTTGCCCGCGGGGGGCTGCCTTCGGGCCCGGGCAGCGGCAGCGATGCCAGCGGTGGGAAATATCGGCAGCGCGGACAGCCCCTGCTGGCTTGCTATCTTGCCCGCGGGGGGCTGCCGTCGGGCCGGGGCAGCGGCAGCGATGCCAGCGGTGGGAAATATCGGCAGCGCGGACAGCCCCTGCTGGCATGCTATCTTGCCCGCGGGGGGGCTGCCTTCGGGCCCGTGGCAGCGGCTGCGATGCCAGCGGTGGGAAATATCGGCAGCGGGGACAGCCCCTGCTGGCTTGCTATCTTGCCCGCGGGGGGGCTGCCTTCGGGCCCGTGGCAGCGGCAGCGATGCCAGCGGTGGGAAATATCGGCAGCGCGGACAGCCCCTGCTGGCTTGCTATCTTGCCCGCGGGGGGGCTGCCTTCGGGCCCGGGGCAGCGGCAGCGATGCCAGCGGTGGGAAATATCGGCAGCGCGGACAGCCCCTGCTGGCTTGCTATCTTGCCCGCGGGGGGGCTGCCTTCGGGCCCGTGGCAGCGGCAGCGATGCCAGCGGTGGGAAATATCGGCAGCGGCGGACAGGCCCTGCTGGCTTGCTATCTTGCCGCGCGGGGGGGCTGCCTTCGGGCCCGGAACGGCAGCGGCAGCGGATGCCAGCGGTGGGTAAATATCGCGCAGCGCGGGACAGACCCCCCCCTGCTGGCTTGCTATCTTGCCCGCGGGGGGGCTTGCCTTCTGGGCCCGTGGCAGCGGCAGCGAATGCCAGCGGTGGGAAATCATCGGCAGCGCGGACATGCCCCTGATGGCGTTGCTTATCTTGCCCGCGGGGGGGCTGCCTTCGGGCCGGGATGGCAGCGGCAGCGATGCCAGCGGTGGGAAATATTCGGCAGCGCGGACAGCCCCTGCTGGCCTTGCTATCTTGCCCGCGGGGGGGCTGCCTTCCGGGCCCGTGGCAGCGGCAGCTGATGCCAGCGGTGGGAAATATCGGCACGCGCGGACAGCCCCTGCTGGCTTGCTATCTTGCCCGCGGGGGGGCTGCCTTCGGGCCCGTGGCAGCGGCAGCGATTGCCAGCGGTGGGGTGAAATATCACGGCAGCGCGGAACAGCCCTCTGCTGGCTTGCTATCTGCCCCGCGGGGGGTGCTGCCTTCGGGCCCGTGGGCAGCTGGCAGCGATGCCAGCGGGGTGGAAATATCGGCAGCGCGGACAGCCCCTGCTGGCTTGCTATCTTGCCCGCGAGGGGGGTGCCTTCGGGCCGGGGGCAGCGGCAGCGATGCCAGCGGTGGGAAATATCGGCAGGCGCGGACAGCCCCTGCTGGCTTGCTATCTTGCCCGCGGGGGGGGCTGCCTTCGGGCCCGTTATGGCAGCGGCTGCGATGCCAGCGGGTGGGAAATATCAGGCAGCGCGGACAGAGCCCCTGCTGGCTTGCTATCTTGCCCGCGGGGGGGCTGCCTTCGGGCCCGGAGCAGCGGCAGCGATGCCAGCGGTGGGAAATATCGGCAGCGCGGACAGCCCCTGCAGGCTTGCTATCTTGCCCCGCGGGTGGGGCTGCCTTCGGGCCCGTGGCAGCGGCAGCGATGAAGCGGTGGGAAATATCGGACAGACGCGGACAGCCCCTGCTGGCCTTGCTAATCTTGCCCGCGGTGGGGCTGCCTTCGGGCCCGGGGCACGCGGGCAGCGATGCCAGCGGCTGGGAAATATCGGCCGCGCGGACAGCCCCTGCTGGCTTCGCTATTCTTTGCCCGCGGGGGGGCTTCGCCTTCGGGCCCGTGGCAGCTGGCAAGCGATGCCAGCGGTGGGAAATATCGGCAGCCGCGGACAGCCCCTTGCTGGATTGACTATCTTGCCCGCGGGGGGGCTGGCCTTCGGGCCCGGGGCCAGCTGCGCTCTTGCCTGCCCCCCGCGCGGGAGAGGTAGGCGCTGCTGGGGCCCAGCCCGACGTCGCTGGCCGCGCTATGCGCCGCTGCCGTTTTTCTCGACATCCCGCCAAGAAAACGTCGTGCGTTTCCCACATGAAACCAATCGCGCAGTAAAATCAGCCATATTTTTTGTGAGGCTGCCAGCCAACATTTGGGGTCATTCCGGGCCGGTTCCTATTTTTGCGTATTTCCTTGGATTTTTCATGGTTAGGAAAATAAAATAAAATACTTCCCGACCTCGAAAAAATCTGGGAAAATTTATAAAGTTGGATTGGATTTTTGCCAGCCTATGTGCAAAATTTCAGCTCAAAATACCAAGAAATGAATTTTTTAGAGGGGGGGTGACAGCTGGGACCTAGTAGTGTCTACCCCTGCCAGAGCTGCAATAACACTTATAGCTCTTTAGGGGGGTGCCCCCTGACTGGCC
>CM055362.1:26550489-26617855 GCA_029228515.1 Populus alba x Populus x berolinensis | reverse complement strand
TCGAAGTCGGAATGCCTCGATACGCTACCGAGTCAAAGCATTTCGCCGTTTGCCAGAAAAAACTTTGATGAAGACCAAGTAGCAGAAGACATACATGCTCTAGAGGGATCACCGGAAATTCATAAAGCAAATTGAGTTCGGCAACACGGAGTATCAACAGTCGGAATGCCCGCGAAACTCACCGAGTCTAAAGCAAGTTTCGCGTTCATTTGCGGAAGAAAGTATGATTGTAGAACAAGTAAGCTGAAGCCATCCACTAATGACTCAAGAGGGATCACCCGATATTCAAAGGCAACTGAATTTCGGCAACCGGGGCATCGAAGTTCGGAATTCCTCAAAATTCACCGAGTCAAAGCGTTTCGACGTTTGCGGCAAGAAAGTATGATGTAGCACAAGTAATCAGAACAGCAGGTACCATGCTGTCACGAGGGATCACGCCCAATTCAAAGGCAACTGAATATATTCGGACAAACCGCTGTGAATCGAAGATCGGATATGCTCTCGAAACTGCAGCCCGAGTCAAAGGCGTTTTCGCCGTTTGCGGAAAGAAAGTACGATGTTGAACAAGTAGCAGAAGCGATACATGCTCAAAGAGGGACTCCACCCTAAAGTGAAGAAGGCAACTGAATTTCGGCACATCCGGAGGCATCGAAGTTCAGAATGACCGCGAAATACTCACCGAGTCAGTGCGTTTTCGCCGTTTGCGGAGGAAACGTATGATGTAGATACAAGTAGCCAGAAGCAATACATGCTACGAGAGGAGGATCGCCCGAAATTGAAAGGCATACTGAATCTTCTGGCACAACCGGAGCATCGAAGTCAGGAATGCAGCAAAACTCGACGTCTAGTCAAAAAACGCGTTTTGCGCGGATTTGCGTGAAGAAACTCTGAATATGATGGCTAACAAGTATGCAGAAGCATACATGCTCAAGAGGGATCACCCGATATTTCAAATGGGGGCAACTGAATGAGTTCGTCCAACTCAGGTTACATCGCAACGAGCGGAATCGCCGCGAAACTCACCGAGTCAAACCGGTATTCGCCGTTTGACGTGAAGAAAGTATGATGTAGAATCAGGTAGCAAGAAACATATTACATGCTCAAGAGGGATCACACCGAGAAATTCAAAGGCAGACGATGAATTATCGGCTACCAGGGGCAGAGTCGAAGTCGGAATGCTGCGAAACTCAACCCTCGAGTCAAAGGTCGTTTCGCCGTTGAATTTTGCGAAAGGATAAGTAGGACTGTAGAACAAGTAGCAGAAGCAATACATGCTCCAAAGAAGGGGCTCACACCGAAAATTGATATGGCACACAAAATTTCCGGCAGCCGGACTAGCGAAGTCGGAAATGCCGCCAATAAGCCGCACCCCGAGTTACAAAAGCGTTTTTCGCCGTGTTTGCAAGGAAGAAAGTATGATGTAGAAACAAAGTCGCAGAAGCATACATGCTCAACAGAGGGATCACGCCGGAACATTCAAAGGCAACTGAATTTCGGCGGACCCGCGGGCATCGAAATCGGAATTGCCGCGAAATACTAACCGAGTCAACAGCATTTCGCCGTGTGGGGTAAGAAAGTATGATGATAGAAACAAGTAGCAGAAGCATACATGCTCAAGTGGGATCACCCTAAATTCAAAGGAAACTGAATTTCGGACAACGAGGGGCATCGAAGTCGGAATGCCGACGAAACTCACCGAGTCAAGATCGTTTCGCCGTTTCCTGCGGAAGAAAGTATGATGTAAGAACAAGTAGCAAAAGCATACCATGCTCAAGAGGGATCACCCGAAATTCAAAGGCCAAACTGAATTTTCCGGCAAACCGCGGCATCGAAGCAAAGTCGGAATGCCGCGTATACTCACACGAGTCAAAGCGTTATTCGCCCGTTTTGCGGAAGAAAAAGTATGATGTAGGAACCAGTAGCAGAAAGGCATACTCATATGCTCAAGAGGGGATCACCCGAAATTTCAATAGGCAACTGAATTTCGAAAACCGGCGACATCGAAAGATGGGAATGCCTCGAAACCTCACCGAGTCAAAGCGTTTCGCCGTTTTTTAGCACGAAGAAAGTTTGATGTAGAACAAGTAGCAGAAGGCATAGCATTGCTTCAAAGAGGGATCACCCTCGAAAATTGGCAAAGGCAACACTGAAATTTTCGTGCAAGCGGGGGCATCCGAAGTCTGAAATCGGGCATTCGAAGTCTGGAATGCCGCGAAACTTCACCGAAGTCAAAGTGTTTTCGCCGTTTGCGGAAGAAAGTATGATGTAGAACAAGTAGGCAGAAGCAATACATGCTCCAAGAGGGATCACCCGAAATTCAAAGGCAACTGAATTTACGGCAATCCCGGGGCATCGAAGTCGGAATTGCCGCGAAACTCACTCGAAGTCAAAGAGATTCGCAGCGGTTGCTGAAAGAAAGTATAATGTAGAAACACGTCAGCAGAAGCATACATTGCTCAAGACGGGATCACCCGAGAATTCAAAGGCCACTGAATTTCGGTCAAACCGGGGTCATCGAAGTCGAGAATGTCCGCGAAACTCACCGAGTCAAAGTGTTTTCGCCATTTGACAGAAGAAGAAAGTATGATGTAGAACAAGTAGCAGAAGCATACATGCTCAAGAGGTATCACCCGAAATTCAAAGGCTATTGAATTTCGCAAACCGCGGACATCGAAGATCGGAATGCCTCGAAACTCAACCGAGTCAAAGCGTTTTCGCCCTTTGCGGAAGCAAGTTTGATGTATAGAAAACCATAGAAGCAGAAGCATACATGCTCTCAAAGACGGGATCACGCCGAAAATTCAAATTGGCAACTGAATTTCGGCAACCGGTGCATCGAAGTCGGAATGCCTCCAAACTCACCGAAGTCAAAGCATTTCGCCAGTTTGCGGAAGAAAGGTATGGATGTATAACAAGCTAGCAGAAGCCATACATGCTCAAAGAATCGGGATCACCCGAAATTCATAAGGCAACTAGAATTTCGGCAACCGGGGCATCGAAGTCCAAGAATGCCGCGAAACAATACACCTGAGTCTAAAGCTGTTTCGCCGTTTGAGCGGAAGAAAGAACATAGTATGATGTAGACACAAGTAGCAAGAAGTAACATTACATGCTCAAGAGGGATCACCCGAAATGCAAAGGCAACTGAATTTCTGCAACAGGAGGCATCAGAAGTCTGGAATTTCTGCGAAACTCACCGAGTCAACAGCATTTCGACCGTTAGTGGAAGAATGTATGATGGTATAGAACAAGTAGCAGCAAAGCATACATGCTGAGAGAGGGTTCACTCGAAAAATTCAAAGGCAACTGAATTTCGCGCAACACGGCGCATCGAAGTCGGAATGCCTCGAAACCCTCGTCAGATGTCAACTGCGTTTTGCCATTTCGCGGAAAACAGAATGATGTAAGAACCACAGTAGCCCGATAGCCATACATGCCTCAAGAAGGGATCACCTGAAATTCAAAGGCAAGGAATCTCTTGCAACCGGGCATCGAATCCGAATGCCATGAAACTCACCGAGTCAAAGCAACTGAATACCTTCGGCAACGGGGCATCGTCAGTCGTTGAATGCCGCGAAACAGCCTCACCGAGTCGCAAAGCGTTTCGCTGTTTGCGGAAGAAAGTATGATGTAAGAACAAGTAGAAAGAATCCATACATGGCAAGAGGGCATCACCCGAAACTTCACAGGGCAAGTGTCTTTCGGCAGACAGAGGCATCGAAGTCCGAAGGCCTCGAATACTCACAGAGTCAAAGCATTTTCGCCGTCTTGCAGAAAAAAAAACTATGATGTAGAACATGTAGCAGAAGCCATTACATGCTACTAGAGGGATCACCGGAAATGCAAAAAGGCAACTGAATTATCGGCAACCGGGGCATCGAAGGGTCGGAATGTCCATGAAACTCAACCGAAGTCAAAGGCAATGAATTTCGGCAACCGGGGCATCGAAGTCGGAAAGCCTCGAAAGAAACTCACCGTGTCTAAGCGTGTGGGCCGTTTGCAGAAGAAAACATTTGATGTTAGGAATCAAGTTGCAGAAGCACGTACCATGCCTCAAGAGGGATCACCCGAAAATTCAAAGGCAACTGCATTATCGGGCAACCGCGGGAGCATCGGAAGTCGGGAATGCCGCGAAACTTCACCTGTTGTCAAAGCGGTTGTCGCGGTTTGCTGCGAAGGAAAACGTATGATGTAGAACAAGTAGCAGAAAAATGCATACATATGCTCAAGAGGGATCACCCCCGAACACTTCAACAGGCAAATGAATTTCGGCAACCTGGGGCATTCGAAGTCGGGAAGTGACTCGAAACTCACCGAGTCAAAGTCGCTTTCGCCGTTGTGCAGGAATGGAAAGGTATGATGTAGAACAAGTAGCAGGAAAGGCATACATGCTGCAGAGTAGGGGAGCACTACGAAATTCAAAGGCAACTGAATTTCGGCAAACACGGGGCACTCGATAGTCGGGCAATGCCGCGAGAACTCAGCGATAGTCAAAGCGTTGTTTCGCGGTTTTCGCGGAAAGGAAGTGTGATGTATGAACAAGGTAGCAGAAGCATACATGCTCAAGAGGGATCACCACGAAATTCCAAAGCGCAACTGAATTTCGAGCAACCGCGGGCCATCGAAGTACAGGAATGCACCCGCCGAAAACTCACCGAGTCAAAGCGTATTTCGCCGTTTGCGGAAGGAAAGTATGAGTGTTAGAACAAGTTAGCCAGCCGCCCATACGCATGCTCAGAGAGGAATCACTCAGAAATTCAAAGGCAACATGAATTTCGGCAACCGGACGGCATCGAAGTCGGAATGCCTGCGATAACTCACCGATGTCAGGCCTTCGGTATTCACGCTGTTTGCGGAAGGAAGTTGTGATGTAGATCAAAGTGAGCAGAAGCATACATGCTTCATAGAGGGATCACCCGAAATTAAAAGGCAAAACTGAATTTTCGGCAACGGGTGGCATCTCGATAGTCATGAATGCCGCGAAAATCACCAGGTTCAAAGCGTTTCGCCGTTTGCGGAAGGAAGTATCGAATTGTAGAACAAGTAAGCAGTAGCAATACACCATGCTCATAGAGGGAGCACCCGAAGAATTCAAAGGCAACTGAATATTGAGCAACCGGGGCATCGCAATGGTCGGACTATGCCGCGAAACTCACCCGAAAGCTCCCCAAAAAAAGCGTTTCGCCGTTTGCGGAAGAAGTGTGACATGTTAGAAACAAGTAATAGACAGAAGTCGTACATTACGCAAGAAGGGATCACTCCGAAATTCATAATGCCAACTGAATTTCGGCCAACCGGCGCTGCATCGACCTCATTAGTCGGAGGAATGCCGCGAAATCCTCACCGAGTCAAAAGCGTTTCGCCGGCTTTGCCGGATAGGAAGGTATGATGTTAGAACAAGTAGCATAAGCATACATGCTCAATGAGGGAGTCATCCCGATATTCAAAGGCAACTGAATATGCGGTCAAACCGCGGGGCATCACTGGAAGTCGGAATGCCTGCGAAACTCACCGAGTCAAGCGGTTTCGCCGTTCTGGCGAAGAAAGTGTGATGTAGAACATTACGGTTAGCCGACGCGAGGACAGCATACATGGCTCAAGAGGGGATCACCCAGAAATTCAAACGGCATCTGAATATTCGGCAACCGGGGTCATCTATGATGTCGGAATGCCGCGAAACTCAATCGAGTCAAAGCGTTTCGCGGGGTTATTGCGGAATGGAAGTATGATGTCTAGAACAAGTAGCCAGAAGCCTATACATGCTCAAGAGGGAGATCACACGTAAATCTCATAATGGCTAACTGAATTTCTGGGCAACCGGAGGGCCATCAGAAGTCGGAGGAATGCCGCGAAACTCACCGAGGTCAATTCAGCGTTTTTCGTTCCGTGTTCGCTGGTAAGAAAAAGTCCCGTCATAATGTAGAACAAGTAGCAGAAGGCCATAACTCATGCTTCAAGAGGGATCACCCACGAAATTCAAAGGCAACTGACATTTCCTGGACAACAGGCGGACATCGAAAGTCGGTAATGTCTGCGAAACTCTACCGAGTCAACAGCGTTTCGCCTCCTTGTGTTTGCGGAAGAAATTATATGATGACACTAGAAAATTAGTAGCACGAATGCATACTCTCATGTGAAGAGGGATCACCGTAATTCAAGGGCAACTGAATTTGCGGCATATCCGGGGCATCGAAGGTCGGAATGCCGCGAAACATCACGTTTTCGAGTCAAAGCGTTTTTCGCCATTTGCGGAAAGGAAGTGTGATGTTAGTTGAACAAGTAGCAGAAGCATTACATGCTCAAGAGGGATCACCCGATAATTCAAAGGCAACTGAATTTCGGACAACCGGGTGGTATCAGAGTAGTCGGAATGCACTGCCGAAACTCACCGAGTCAAAGCGTTTCGCCGTTTGCCGAAGAAAAGTATGTATGTTAAGATAACAAGTCAGCAGAAGCAATACATTCGCTCTATGTGGGAATCACCCCGAAATTCAAAGGCAACTGAACTTTCAGCAACCGCGGGTCATCGAGTAGTCGGTAATGCCGCAGAACTCACCTGAATGTCACAAGCGGTTTTCTGGGTGTGTATTGCGGATAAAGAAATGTATGACTGTCAGAACAAGTCAGCTAGAAGCAAACCATGCTCAAGAGGGAGACCATGGGGATCACCCGAAATGCCAAAGGCAAATCTGAATTTTGGGCAGAACAGGGCGGCAACTTCGAAGTATGGAATGCCAGCGAAAACTCACCGGAGTCAAAGCGTTTACGTGTGTTTGCGGAAGGGAAAGTATGATGCTATAACTCAAAGTTGAAGCAGAAGCATACATGCTCTAAGAGGGATCACCCGAAATTCAAAGAGCAACTGAATTTCGGTAACCGGGGGCATCGAAGTCTCGGAATTCCGTGAAACTCACAGAGTCAAAGCGTTTCGCCGTTTGTCGGACAGCAAGTATGATGTAGAACAAGTAAATGCAGAAGCCATACATGCTCAAGAAGCGATCACGCCGAAATTGCAGAGGCAAATGAATTTCGGCAACCGGTGCATCGGAGTAAGGTCGGGCAATTGTCCGCGAAACTCCACGCGAGTACAAAGCGTTTCGCCGTTTGCGGAAGTGATCGTAATGAGTGTTAGAACCAAGTTAGCAGAAGAAGCATACAATGCTCAAGTGGGATCACCCGAAATTCTAAAGGCAAACTGAAATTCCGGCAAACGGGGACATCTGAAGTCAGAATGCCGCGAAACTCACCGAGTCAAAAGCGTTTCGCCGTTTGCGGGAAGGCGAAGTTGTGATGTAGAACAAGTAGTCAGAAGCATACATGCTCAAGAGGGATCACCCCGAATTCAAAGGGCATCTGTATTTCGGCAGCCGGTGGTCATCGAAGTCGGAATTCCGCGAAACTCACCGAGTCCAAAGCATTTCGCACCGTTTGTGGAAGAATGTATGAGGTTAGATCAAGTAGCAGAAGCATACATGCTGAGAGGGATCACCCGAAATTCATAAGGCAACTGAATTTCGGCATCACGGTGCATCGAAGTCGGAATGCCTCCGAAACTCCGAATCAGTCAAAGAACGTTTCGCAATTTGCGGAAGAAAGAATGATGAAGAACATGTAGCAGAAGCATACAATGCTCAAGAAGGGTCACCCGTATTTTCAAAGGCAAACTGAATCTCGCGCAACCGGGCGGCATCGAATTAGGCGGAATCTTGCCGCGAAAACTCACCGAGTCAAAGGCGTTTCGTGTCTGTTGCGGAAGAAAGTATGATGTACGTCACAAGTAGCAGGACCATACATGCTCAAGAGGGATCGAACCGAAACTCACCTGTTCAAAGCGTTTCGCCGTTTGCGGAAAAAGTATGATGTAGAACAAGTAGCAGAAGCATACATGCTCAAGAGGGATCACCCGAAATTCACTAGGCTCAAGTGTCTTTCGGCACAAACAGGGCATCGAAGTCAGAATGCCTCGATATCTCACCGAGTCAAAGCCATTTCGCCGAATTTGCCAGAAAAAACTATGATGTCGAAACATGTTGAGCAGCAGCATACATATGCTACTAGAGGGATCACCGGAAATGCAAAAGGCATACTGATTATCCGCGTCAAAAAAACGGGGCATCGAAGTGGGAACGCCTCGAAAATCACCGAGTCTCTAAGCGTTCTACGGCCGTTTGCAGAAGAAAAATATGTCGTTGAACAAGTAGCAGAAGATTACCAAATGCTCAAGAGGGATCACCCCGAAATTCAAAGGCAATTGCATTTTAGGCAAAACGGAGTATCCAAGTCGGTGATGCCAGCGAAACTCACTCGAATCAAAGCGTTTCGCCATTTGTGGAAGCAATGTATGATGTAGAACAATTAACAGAAGCATACTATGCTCAAGAGGGATCACACGAAATTCAAAGGCAACTGAATTTCGGCAACCGAGGGCATCGAAGTCGGAATGCCGTGAAATTCACAGAGTCAAAGCGATTCGCCGGTTTGTGGAAGAAAAATATGATGTAGAACAAGTAGCAGAAGCATACATGATCAAGAGGGATCACTCCGAAATTCAAAGGCAAATGCATTTTCAGCAACCGTGAGTATCAAAGTCGGGAATGAATGCACGCTGAAACTTTAACCGTGACACAGCGTTTCGCCGTTTGCGGAAGAAAAGTTATGAAGTAGAACAAGTTAGGGCAGAAGCATACATGGCTCAAGAGGGATCACCCGAAATTCAAAGGCTCAACTGAATTTCGGCAACGGGGCATCGAAGTCGGAATGCCTCAAAACTCACCGATGTCAAAGCGTTCTCGCCGGTTTGCGGAAGAAAGTATGTATGTAGAACATGTACCAGTAGCATACATGCTCAAGAGGGATCACCCGCAATATGTCTAAGGCAACGGAATTTCTGGCCAACCGGGGCACATCGAAAAGTCGGAATGCAACTCAACAGACTCACCGACGTCAAAGCGCTTCGGCGTTTTGCGGAAGAAAGTATGATGTAGAACAAGTAGCAGAAAGTCTACATGCTGAGAAGGGTTGGGTCACCCGAACATTCAAGGGCAACTGAATTTCGGCAACCAGGCATTCGAAGTCGGAATGCCTCCGAAACTCGTCGAGTTCAAAGCGTTTTGCCATTCTGCTGGGAAAAAAGAATGATGTAGAACAAGTAGCAGAAAAGCATACATTTGCTCAAGAGGGATCACCCGAAATTCAAAGGCAACGGCATTTCAGCAACGGGGACATCGGAAGTCGGTATTTAAGCCTCGAAAACTCACCGAGTCAAAGCGTTCTCGCCGTTTGCAGAAGAAAGTATGATGTATAACAAAGTAGCAGAAGCATACATCGCTCAAGAGGGATCACCCTGAAATTCAAAGGCAACCTGTAATTTCGGACAACGAGCGCATCGACAGTCGGAATGCCTCGAAACTCAACCGAATCGCAAAAACGTTTCGCCTTTTGTGGAAGAATGTATGATGTAAAACATAAGTACCAGATGCATACATGCTCTAGAGGGATCACCCGAAATTCAAAGGCAACTGAATTTCGGCAACCGGGGCATCGAAGTCGGTGAATGCCGTGAAATTCACAAGGTAGTCAAAGCGTCTTTCGCCGTTTGTGGAAGAACTTTATGCTGTAGAACAAGTAGCAAGAGAGTCATTCCATGCGAAAGAGGGATCACTCCGAAAATTCAAAGGCAAATGCATTTCAGCAACCGGCAGTATCAAAGTCAGGATATGCCGCGAAACTTACCGTGACAAAGCAGTTTCGCCGTTTTCGAAAAGAAAGTATGATGTAGAACAAGTAGCAGAAGCATACATGGCTCATGAGGGAACTCACCCGAAATTCAAAGGCAACTGGAATATCGGCAACCGGGGCTTCGAAGTCGGAATGTCTCAAAAATCCCCGAGTCAAAAGGTTTTCGCCGTTTTGGGAGAAAGTTATGATGTAGAACAAAGTTACCCGAAGCATACATTTCAAGAGGTAACACCCGAAATTTAAGGCAACTGAATTTCGGCAACCGGGGCATCGAAGTCGGAATGCCGCGAAACTCACCGAGTCAAAGCGTTTCGCCGTTTGCGGAAGAAAGTATGATGTAGAACAAGTAGCAGAAGCATACATGCTCAAGAGGGATCACCCGAAAT
This sequence comes from Populus alba x Populus x berolinensis, assembly GCA_029228515.1. Taxonomy (NCBI): domain Eukaryota; kingdom Viridiplantae; phylum Streptophyta; class Magnoliopsida; order Malpighiales; family Salicaceae; genus Populus; species Populus alba x Populus x berolinensis. Next base: position 26,607,731 of record CM055362.1, on the reverse strand, counting down.
TCAAAGGCAACTGAATTTCGGCAACCGGGGCATCGAAGTCGGAATGCCGCGAAACTCACCGAGTCAAAGCGTTTCGCCGTTTGCGGAAGAAAGTATGATGTAGAACAAGTAGCAGAAGCATACATGCTCAAGAGGGATCACCCGAAATTCAAAGGCAACTGAATTTCGGCAACCGGGGCATCGAAGTCGGAATGCCGCGAAACTCACCGAGTCAAAGCGTTTCGCCGTTTGCGGAAGAAAGTATGATGTAGAACAAGTAGCAGAAGCATACATGCTCAAGAGGGATCACCCGAAATTCAAAGGCAACTGAATTTCGGCAACCGGGGCATCGAAGTCGGAATGCCGCGAAACTCACCGAGTCAAAGCGTTTCGCCGTTTGCGGAAGAAAGTATGATGTAGAACAAGTAGCAGAAGCATACATGCTCAAGAGGGATCACCCGAAATTCAAAGGCAACTGAATTTCGGCAACCGGGGCATCGAAGTCGGAATGCCGCGAAACTCACCGAGTCAAAGCGTTTCGCCGTTTGCGGAAGAAAGTATGATGTAGAACAAGTAGCAGAAGCATACATGCTCAAGAGGGATCACCCGAAATTCAAAGGCAACTGAATTTCGGCAACCGGGGCATCGAAGTCGGAATGCCGCGAAACTCACCGAGTCAAAGCGTTTCGCCGTTTGCGGAAGAAAGTATGATGTAGAACAAGTAGCAGAAGCATACATGCTCAAGAGGGATCACCCGAAATTCAAAGGCAACTGAATTTCGGCAACCGGGGCATCGAAGTCGGAATGCCGCGAAACTCACCGAGTCAAAGCGTTTCGCCGTTTGCGGAAGAAAGTATGATGTAGAACAAGTAGCAGAAGCATACATGCTCAAGAGGGATCACCCGAAATTCAAAGGCAACTGAATTTCGGCAACCGGGGCATCGAAGTCGGAATGCCGCGAAACTCACCGAGTCAAAGCGTTTCGCCGTTTGCGGAAGAAAGTATGATGTAGAACAAGTAGCAGAAGCATACATGCTCAAGAGGGATCACCCGAAATTCAAAGGCAACTGAATTTCGGCAACCGGGGCATCGAAGTCGGAATGCCGCGAAACTCACCGAGTCAAAGCGTTTCGCCGTTTGCGGAAGAAAGTATGATGTAGAACAAGTAGCAGAAGCATACATGCTCAAGAGGGATCAAAATTCAAAGGCAACTGAATTTCGGCAAGGGGGAAGTCGGAATGCCGCGAAACTCACCGAGTCAAAGCGTTTCGCCGTTTGCGGAAGAAAGTATGATGTAGAACAAGTAGCAGAAGCATACATGCTCAAGAGGGATCACCCGAAATTCAAAGGCAACTGAATTTCGGCAACCGGGGCATCGAAGTCGGAATGCCGCGAAACTCACCGAGTCAAAGCGTTTCGCCGTTTGCGGAAGAAAGTATGATGTAGAACAAGTAGCAGAAGCATACATGCTCAAGAGGGATCACCCGAAATTCAAAGGCAACTGAATTTCGGCAACCGGGGCATCGAAGTCGGAATGCCGCGAAACTCACCGAGTCAAAGCGTTTCGCCGTTTGCGGAAGAAAGTATGATGTAGAACAAGTAGCAGAAGCATACATGCTCAAGAGGGATCACCCGAAATTCAAAGGCAACTGAATTTCGGCAACCGGGGCATCGAAGTCGGAATGCCGCGAAACTCACCGAGTCAAAGCGTTTCGCCGTTTGCGGAAGAAAGTATGATGTAGAACAAGTAGCAGAAGCATACATGCTCAAGAGGGATCACCCGAAATTCAAAGGCAACTGAATTTCGGCAACCGGGCATCGAAGTCGGAATGCCGCGAAACTCACCGAGTCAAAGCGTTTCGCCGTTTGCGGAAGAAAGTATGATGTAGAACAAGTAGCAGAAGCATACATGCTCAAGAGGGATCACCCGAAATTCAAAGGCAACTGAATTTCGGCAACCGGGGCATCGAAGTCGGAATGCCGCGAAACTCACCGAGTCAAAGCGTTTCGCCGTTTGCGGAAGAAAGTATGATGTAGAACAAGTAGCAGAAGCATACATGCTCAAGAGGGATCACCCGAAATTCAAAGGCAACTGAATTTCGGCAACCGGGGCATCGAAGTCGGAATGCCGCGAAACTCACCGAGTCAAAGCGTTTCGCCGTTTGCGGAAGAAAGTATGATGTAGAACAAGTAGCAGAAGCATACATGCTCAAGAGGGATCACCCGAAATTCAAAGGCAACTGAATTTCGGCAACCGGGCATCGAAGTCGGAATGCCGCGAAACTCACCGAGTCAAAGCGTTTCGCCGTTTGCGGAAGAAAGTATGATGTAGAACAAGTAGCAGAAGCATACATGCTCAAGAGGGATCACCCGAAATTCAAAGGCAACTGAATTTCGGCAACCGGGGCATCGAAGTCGGAATGCCGCGAAACTCACCGAGTCAAAGCGTTTCGCCGTTTGCGGAAGAAAGTATGATGTAGAACAAGTAGCAGAAGCATACATGCTCAAGAGGGATCACCCGAAATTCAAAGGCAACTGAATTTCGGCAACCGGGGCATCGAAGTCGGAATGCCGCGAAACTCACCGAGTCAAAGCGTTTCGCCGTTTGCGGAAGAAAGTATGATGTAGAACAAGTAGCAGAAGCATACATGCTCAAGAGGGATCACCCGAAATTCAAAGGCAACTGAATTTCGGCAACCGGGGCATCGAAGTCGGAATGCCGCGAAACTCACCGAGTCAAAGCGTTTCGCCGTTTGCGGAAGAAAGTATGATGTAGAACAAGTAGCAGAAGCATACATGCTCAAGAGGGATCACCCGAAATTCAAAGGCAACTGAATTTCGGCAACCGGGGCATCGAAGTCGGAATGCCGCGAAACTCACCGAGTCAAAGCGTTTCGCCGTTTGCGGAAGAAAGTATGATGTAGAACAAGTAGCAGAAGCATACATGCTCAAGAGGGATCACCCGAAATTCAAAGGCAACTGAATTTCGGCAACCGGGGCATCGAAGTCGGAATGCCGCGAAACTCACCGAGTCAAAGCGTTTCGCCGTTTGCGGAAGAAAGTATGATGTAGAACAAGTAGCAGAAGCATACATGCTCAAGAGGGATCACCCGAAATTCAAAGGCAACTGAATTTCGGCAACCGGGGCATCGAAGTCGGAATGCCGCGAAACTCACCGAGTCAAAGCGTTTCGCCGTTTGCGGAAGAAAGTATGATGTAGAACAAGTAGCAGAAGCATACATGCTCAAGAGGGATCACCCGAAATTCAAAGGCAACTGAATTTCGGCAACCGGGGCATCGAAGTCGGAATGCCGCGAAACTCACCGAGTCAAAGCGTTTCGCCGTTTGCGGAAGAAAGTATGATGTAGAACAAGTAGCAGAAGCATACATGCTCAAGAGGGATCACCCGAAATTCAAAGGCAACTGAATTTCGGCAACCGGGGCATCGAAGTCGGAATGCCGCGAAACTCACCGAGTCAAAGCGTTTCGCCGTTTGCGGAAGAAAGTATGATGTAGAACAAGTAGCAGAAGCATACATGCTCAAGAGGGATCACCCGAAATTCAAAGGCAACTGAATTTCGGCAACCGGGGCATCGAAGTCGGAATGCCGCGAAACTCACCGAGTCAAAGCGTTTCGCCGTTTGCGGAAGAAAGTATGATGTAGAACAAGTAGCAGAAGCATACATGCTCAAGAGGGATCACCCGAAATTCAAAGGCAACTGAATTTCGGCAACCGGGGCATCGAAGTCGGAATGCCGCGAAACTCACCGAGTCAAAGCGTTTCGCCGTTTGCGGAAGAAAGTATGATGTAGAACAAGTAGCAGAAGCATACATGCTCAAGAGGGATCACCCGAAATTCAAAGGCAACTGAATTTCGGCAACCGGGGCATCGAAGTCGGAATGCCGCGAAACTCACCGAGTCAAAGCGTTTCGCCGTTTGCGGAAGAAAGTATGATGTAGAACAAGTAGCAGAAGCATACATGCTCAAGAGGGATCACCCGAAATTCAAAGGCAACTGAATTTCGGCAACCGGGGCATCGAAGTCGGAATGCCGCGAAACTCACCGAGTCAAAGCGTTTCGCCGTTTGCGGAAGAAAGTATGATGTAGAACAAGTAGCAGAAGCATACATGCTCAAGAGGGATCACCCGAAATTCAAAGGCAACTGAATTTCGGCAACCGGGGCATCGAAGTCGGAATGCCGCGAAACTCACCGAGTCAAAGCGTTTCGCCGTTTGCGGAAGAAAGTATGATGTAGAACAAGTAGCAGAAGCATACATGCTCAAGAGGGATCACCCGAAATTCAAAGGCAACTGAATTTCGGCAACCGGGGCATCGAAGTCGGAATGCCGCGAAACTCACCGAGTCAAAGCGTTTCGCCGTTTGCGGAAGAAAGTATGATGTAGAACAAGTAGCAGAAGCATACATGCTCAAGAGGGATCACCCGAAATTCAAAGGCAACTGAATTTCGGCAACCGGGGCATCGAAGTCGGAATGCCGCGAAACTCACCGAGTCAAAGCGTTTCGCCGTTTGCGGAAGAAAGTATGATGTAGAACAAGTAGCAGAAGCATACATGCTCAAGAGGGATCACCCGAAATTCAAAGGCAACTGAATTTCGGCAACCGGGGCATCGAAGTCGGAATGCCGCGAAACTCACCGAGTCAAAGCGTTTCGCCGTTTGCGGAAGAAAGTATGATGTAGAACAAGTAGCAGAAGCATACATGCTCAAGAGGGATCACCCGAAATTCAAAGGCAACTGAATTTCGGCAACCGGGGCATCGAAGTCGGAATGCCGCGAAACTCACCGAGTCAAAGCGTTTCGCCGTTTGCGGAAGAAAGTATGATGTAGAACAAGTAGCAGAAGCATACATGCTCAAGAGGGATCACCCGAAATTCAAAGGCAACTGAATTTCGGCAACCGGGGCATCGAAGTCGGAATGCCGCGAAACTCACCGAGTCAAAGCGTTTCGCCGTTTGCGGAAGAAAGTATGATGTAGAACAAGTAGCAGAAGCATACATGCTCAAGAGGGATCACCCGAAATTCAAAGGCAACTGAATTTCGGCAACCGGGGCATCGAAGTCGGAATGCCGCGAAACTCACCGAGTCAAAGCGTTTCGCCGTTTGCGGAAGAAAGTATGATGTAGAACAAGTAGCAGAAGCATACATGCTCAAGAGGGATCACCCGAAATTCAAAGGCAACTGAATTTCGGCAACCGGGGCATCGAAGTCGGAATGCCGCGAAACTCACCGAGTCAAAGCGTTTCGCCGTTTGCGGAAGAAAGTATGATGTAGAACAAGTAGCAGAAGCATACATGCTCAAGAGGGATCACCCGAAATTCAAAGGCAACTGAATTTCGGCAACCGGGGCATCGAAGTCGGAATGCCGCGAAACTCACCGAGTCAAAGCGTTTCGCCGTTTGCGGAAGAAAGTATGATGTAGAACAAGTAGCAGAAGCATACATGCTCAAGAGGGATCACCCGAAATTCAAAGGCAACTGAATTTCGGCAACCGGGGCATCGAAGTCGGAATGCCGCGAAACTCACCGAGTCAAAGCGTTTCGCCGTTTGCGGAAGAAAGTATGATGTAGAACAAGTAGCAGAAGCATACATGCTCAAGAGGGATCACCCGAAATTCAAAGGCAACTGAATTTCGGCAACCGGGGCATCGAAGTCGGAATGCCGCGAAACTCACCGAGTCAAAGCGTTTCGCCGTTTGCGGAAGAAAGTATGATGTAGAACAAGTAGCAGAAGCATACATGCTCAAGAGGGATCACCCGAAATTCAAAGGCAACTGAATTTCGGCAACCGGGGCATCGAAGTCGGAATGCCGCGAAACTCACCGAGTCAAAGCGTTTCGCCGTTTGCGGAAGAAAGTATGATGTAGAACAAGTAGCAGAAGCATACATGCTCAAGAGGGATCACCCGAAATTCAAAGGCAACTGAATTTCGGCAACCGGGGCATCGAAGTCGGAATGCCGCGAAACTCACCGAGTCAAAGCGTTTCGCCGTTTGCGGAAGAAAGTATGATGTAGAACAAGTAGCAGAAGCATACATGCTCAAGAGGGATCACCCGAAATTCAAAGGCAACTGAATTTCGGCAACCGGGGCATCGAAGTCGGAATGCCGCGAAACTCACCGAGTCAAAGCGTTTCGCCGTTTGCGGAAGAAAGTATGATGTAGAACAAGTAGCAGAAGCATACATGCTCAAGAGGGATCACCCGAAATTCAAAGGCAACTGAATTTCGGCAACCGGGGCATCGAAGTCGGAATGCCGCGAAACTCACCGAGTCAAAGCGTTTCGCCGTTTGCGGAAGAAAGTATGATGTAGAACAAGTAGCAGAAGCATACATGCTCAAGAGGGATCACCCGAAATTCAAAGGCAACTGAATTTCGGCAACCGGGGCATCGAAGTCGGAATGCCGCGAAACTCACCGAGTCAAAGCGTTTCGCCGTTTGCGGAAGAAAGTATGATGTAGAACAAGTAGCAGAAGCATACATGCTCAAGAGGGATCACCCGAAATTCAAAGGCAACTGAATTTCGGCAACCGGGGCATCGAAGTCGGAATGCCGCGAAACTCACCGAGTCAAAGCGTTTCGCCGTTTGCGGAAGAAAGTATGATGTAGAACAAGTAGCAGAAGCATACATGCTCAAGAGGGATCACCCGAAATTCAAAGGCAACTGAATTTCGGCAACCGGGGCATCGAAGTCGGAATGCCGCGAAACTCACCGAGTCAAAGCGTTTCGCCGTTTGCGGAAGAAAGTATGATGTAGAACAAGTAGCAGAAGCATACATGCTCAAGAGGGATCACCCGAAATTCAAAGGCAACTGAATTTCGGCAACCGGGGCATCGAAGTCGGAATGCCGCGAAACTCACCGAGTCAAAGCGTTTCGCCGTTTGCGGAAGAAAGTATGATGTAGAACAAGTAGCAGAAGCATACATGCTCAAGAGGGATCACCCGAAATTCAAAGGCAACTGAATTTCGGCAACCGGGGCATCGAAGTCGGAATGCCGCGAAACTCACCGAGTCAAAGCGTTTCGCCGTTTGCGGAAGAAAGTATGATGTAGAACAAGTAGCAGAAGCATACATGCTCAAGAGGGATCACCCGAAATTCAAAGGCAACTGAATTTCGGCAACCGGGGCATCGAAGTCGGAATGCCGCGAAACTCACCGAGTCAAAGCGTTTCGCCGTTTGCGGAAGAAAGTATGATGTAGAACAAGTAGCAGAAGCATACATGCTCAAGAGGGATCACCCGAAATTCAAAGGCAACTGAATTTCGGCAACCGGGGCATCGAAGTCGGAATGCCGCGAAACTCACCGAGTCAAAGCGTTTCGCCGTTTGCGGAAGAAAGTATGATGTAGAACAAGTAGCAGAAGCATACATGCTCAAGAGGGATCACCCGAAATTCAAAGGCAACTGAATTTCGGCAACCGGGGCATCGAAGTCGGAATGCCGCGAAACTCACCGAGTCAAAGCGTTTCGCCGTTTGCGGAAGAAAGTATGATGTAGAACAAGTAGCAGAAGCATACATGCTCAAGAGGGATCACCCGAAATTCAAAGGCAACTGAATTTCGGCAACCGGGGCATCGAAGTCGGAATGCCGCGAAACTCACCGAGTCAAAGCGTTTCGCCGTTTGCGGAAGAAAGTATGATGTAGAACAAGTAGCAGAAGCATACATGCTCAAGAGGGATCACCCGAAATTCAAAGGCAACTGAATTTCGGCAACCGGGGCATCGAAGTCGGAATGCCGCGAAACTCACCGAGTCAAAGCGTTTCGCCGTTTGCGGAAGAAAGTATGATGTAGAACAAGTAGCAGAAGCATACATGCTCAAGAGGGATCACCCGAAATTCAAAGGCAACTGAATTTCGGCAACCGGGGCATCGAAGTCGGAATGCCGCGAAACTCACCGAGTCAAAGCGTTTCGCCGTTTGCGGAAGAAAGTATGATGTAGAACAAGTAGCAGAAGCATACATGCTCAAGAGGGATCACCCGAAATTCAAAGGCAACTGAATTTCGGCAACCGGGGCATCGAAGTCGGAATGCCGCGAAACTCACCGAGTCAAAGCGTTTCGCCGTTTGCGGAAGAAAGTATGATGTAGAACAAGTAGCAGAAGCATACATGCTCAAGAGGGATCACCCGAAATTCAAAGGCAACTGAATTTCGGCAACCGGGGCATCGAAGTCGGAATGCCGCGAAACTCACCGAGTCAAAGCGTTTCGCCGTTTGCGGAAGAAAGTATGATGTAGAACAAGTAGCAGAAGCATACATGCTCAAGAGGGATCACCCGAAATTCAAAGGCAACTGAATTTCGGCAACCGGGGCATCGAAGTCGGAATGCCGCGAAACTCACCGAGTCAAAGCGTTTCGCCGTTTGCGGAAGAAAGTATGATGTAGAACAAGTAGCAGAAGCATACATGCTCAAGAGGGATCACCCGAAATTCAAAGGCAACTGAATTTCGGCAACCGGGGCATCGAAGTCGGAATGCCGCGAAACTCACCGAGTCAAAGCGTTTCGCCGTTTGCGGAAGAAAGTATGATGTAGAACAAGTAGCAGAAGCATACATGCTCAAGAGGGATCACCCGAAATTCAAAGGCAACTGAATTTCGGCAACCGGGGCATCGAAGTCGGAATGCCGCGAAACTCACCGAGTCAAAGCGTTTCGCCGTTTGCGGAAGAAAGTATGATGTAGAACAAGTAGCAGAAGCATACATGCTCAAGAGGGATCACCCGAAATTCAAAGGCAACTGAATTTCGGCAACCGGGGCATCGAAGTCGGAATGCCGCGAAACTCACCGAGTCAAAGCGTTTCGCCGTTTGCGGAAGAAAGTATGATGTAGAACAAGTAGCAGAAGCATACATGCTCAAGAGGGATCACCCGAAATTCAAAGGCAACTGAATTTCGGCAACCGGGGCATCGAAGTCGGAATGCCGCGAAACTCACCGAGTCAAAGCGTTTCGCCGTTTGCGGAAGAAAGTATGATGTAGAACAAGTAGCAGAAGCATACATGCTCAAGAGGGATCACCCGAAATTCAAAGGCAACTGAATTTCGGCAACCGGGGCATCGAAGTCGGAATGCCGCGAAACTCACCGAGTCAAAGCGTTTCGCCGTTTGCGGAAGAAAGTATGATGTAGAACAAGTAGCAGAAGCATACATGCTCAAGAGGGATCACCCGAAATTCAAAGGCAACTGAATTTCGGCAACCGGGGCATCGAAGTCGGAATGCCGCGAAACTCACCGAGTCAAAGCGTTTCGCCGTTTGCGGAAGAAAGTATGATGTAGAACAAGTAGCAGAAGCATACATGCTCAAGAGGGATCACCCGAAATTCAAAGGCAACTGAATTTCGGCAACCGGGGCATCGAAGTCGGAATGCCGCGAAACTCACCGAGTCAAAGCGTTTCGCCGTTTGCGGAAGAAAGTATGATGTAGAACAAGTAGCAGAAGCATACATGCTCAAGAGGGATCACCCGAAATTCAAAGGCAACTGAATTTCGGCAACCGGGGCATCGAAGTCGGAATGCCGCGAAACTCACCGAGTCAAAGCGTTTCGCCGTTTGCGGAAGAAAGTATGATGTAGAACAAGTAGCAGAAGCATACATGCTCAAGAGGGATCACCCGAAATTCAAAGGCAACTGAATTTCGGCAACCGGGGCATCGAAGTCGGAATGCCGCGAAACTCACCGAGTCAAAGCGTTTCGCCGTTTGCGGAAGAAAGTATGATGTAGAACAAGTAGCAGAAGCATACATGCTCAAGAGGGATCACCCGAAATTCAAAGGCAACTGAATTTCGGCAACCGGGGCATCGAAGTCGGAATGCCGCGAAACTCACCGAGTCAAAGCGTTTCGCCGTTTGCGGAAGAAAGTATGATGTAGAACAAGTAGCAGAAGCATACATGCTCAAGAGGGATCACCCGAAATTCAAAGGCAACTGAATTTCGGCAACCGGGGCATCGAAGTCGGAATGCCGCGAAACTCACCGAGTCAAAGCGTTTCGCCGTTTGCGGAAGAAAGTATGATGTAGAACAAGTAGCAGAAGCATACATGCTCAAGAGGGATCACCCGAAATTCAAAGGCAACTGAATTTCGGCAACCGGGGCATCGAAGTCGGAATGCCGCGAAACTCACCGAGTCAAAGCGTTTCGCCGTTTGCGGAAGAAAGTATGATGTAGAACAAGTAGCAGAAGCATACATGCTCAAGAGGGATCACCCGAAATTCAAAGGCAACTGAATTTCGGCAACCGGGGCATCGAAGTCGGAATGCCGCGAAACTCACCGAGTCAAAGCGTTTCGCCGTTTGCGGAAGAAAGTATGATGTAGAACAAGTAGCAGAAGCATACATGCTCAAGAGGGATCACCCGAAATTCAAAGGCAACTGAATTTCGGCAACCGGGGCATCGAAGTCGGAATGCCGCGAAACTCACCGAGTCAAAGCGTTTCGCCGTTTGCGGAAGAAAGTATGATGTAGAACAAGTAGCAGAAGCATACATGCTCAAGAGGGATCACCCGAAATTCAAAGGCAACTGAATTTCGGCAACCGGGGCATCGAAGTCGGAATGCCGCGAAACTCACCGAGTCAAAGCGTTTCGCCGTTTGCGGAAGAAAGTATGATGTAGAACAAGTAGCAGAAGCATACATGCTCAAGAGGGATCACCCGAAATTCAAAGGCAACTGAATTTCGGCAACCGGGGCATCGAAGTCGGAATGCCGCGAAACTCACCGAGTCAAAGCGTTTCGCCGTTTGCGGAAGAAAGTATGATGTAGAACAAGTAGCAGAAGCATACATGCTCAAGAGGGATCACCCGAAATTCAAAGGCAACTGAATTTCGGCAACCGGGGCATCGAAGTCGGAATGCCGCGAAACTCACCGAGTCAAAGCGTTTCGCCGTTTGCGGAAGAAAGTATGATGTAGAACAAGTAGCAGAAGCATACATGCTCAAGAGGGATCACCCGAAATTCAAAGGCAACTGAATTTCGGCAACCGGGGCATCGAAGTCGGAATGCCGCGAAACTCACCGAGTCAAAGCGTTTCGCCGTTTGCGGAAGAAAGTATGATGTAGAACAAGTAGCAGAAGCATACATGCTCAAGAGGGATCACCCGAAATTCAAAGGCAACTGAATTTCGGCAACCGGGGCATCGAAGTCGGAATGCCGCGAAACTCACCGAGTCAAAGCGTTTCGCCGTTTGCGGAAGAAAGTATGATGTAGAACAAGTAGCAGAAGCATACATGCTCAAGAGGGATCACCCGAAATTCAAAGGCAACTGAATTTCGGCAACCGGGGCATCGAAGTCGGAATGCCGCGAAACTCACCGAGTCAAAGCGTTTCGCCGTTTGCGGAAGAAAGTATGATGTAGAACAAGTAGCAGAAGCATACATGCTCAAGAGGGATCACCCGAAATTCAAAGGCAACTGAATTTCGGCAACCGGGCATCGAAGTCGGAATGCCGCGAAACTCACCGAGTCAAAGCGTTTCGCCGTTTGCGGAAGAAAGTATGATGTAGAACAAGTAGCAGAAGCATACATGCTCAAGAGGGATCACCCGAAATTCAAAGGCAACTGAATTTCGGCAACCGGGCATCGAAGTCGGAATGCCGCGAAACTCACCGAGTCAAAGCGTTTCGCCGTTTGCGGAAGAAAGTATGATGTAGAACAAGTAGCAGAAGCATACATGCTCAAGAGGGATCACCCGAAATTCAAAGGCAACTGAATTTCGGCAACCGGGGCATCGAAGTCGGAATGCCGCGAAACTCACCGAGTCAAAGCGTTTCGCCGTTTGCGGAAGAAAGTATGATGTAGAACAAGTAGCAGAAGCATACATGCTCAAGAGGGATCACCCGAAATTCAAAGGCAACTGAATTTCGGCAACCGGGGCATCGAAGTCGGAATGCCGCGAAACTCACCGAGTCAAAGCGTTTCGCCGTTTGCGGAAGAAAGTATGATGTAGAACAAGTAGCAGAAGCATACATGCTCAAGAGGGATCACCCGAAATTCAAAGGCAACTGAATTTCGGCAACCGGGGCATCGAAGTCGGAATGCCGCGAAACTCACCGAGTCAAAGCGTTTCGCCGTTTGCGGAAGAAAGTATGATGTAGAACAAGTAGCAGAAGCATACATGCTCAAGAGGGATCACCCGAAATTCAAAGGCAACTGAATTTCGGCAACCGGGGCATCGAAGTCGGAATGCCGCGAAACTCACCGAGTCAAAGCGTTTCGCCGTTTGCGGAAGAAAGTATGATGTAGAACAAGTAGCAGAAGCATACATGCTCAAGAGGGATCACCCGAAATTCAAAGGCAACTGAATTTCGGCAACCGGGGCATCGAAGTCGGAATGCCGCGAAACTCACCGAGTCAAAGCGTTTCGCCGTTTGCGGAAGAAAGTATGATGTAGAACAAGTAGCAGAAGCATACATGCTCAAGAGGGATCACCCGAAATTCAAAGGCAACTGAATTTCGGCAACCGGGGCATCGAAGTCGGAATGCCGCGAAACTCACCGAGTCAAAGCGTTTCGCCGTTTGCGGAAGAAAGTATGATGTAGAACAAGTAGCAGAAGCATACATGCTCAAGAGGGATCACCCGAAATTCAAAGGCAACTGAATTTCGGCAACCGGGGCATCGAAGTCGGAATGCCGCGAAACTCACCGAGTCAAAGCGTTTCGCCGTTTGCGGAAGAAAGTATGATGTAGAACAAGTAGCAGAAGCATACATGCTCAAGAGGGATCACCCGAAATTCAAAGGCAACTGAATTTCGGCAACCGGGGCATCGAAGTCGGAATGCCGCGAAACTCACCGAGTCAAAGCGTTTCGCCGTTTGCGGAAGAAAGTATGATGTAGAACAAGTAGCAGAAGCATACATGCTCAAGAGGGATCACCCGAAATTCAAAGGCAACTGAATTTCGGCAACCGGGGCATCGAAGTCGGAATGCCGCGAAACTCACCGAGTCAAAGCGTTTCGCCGTTTGCGGAAGAAAGTATGATGTAGAACAAGTAGCAGAAGCATACATGCTCAAGAGGGATCACCCGAAATTCAAAGGCAACTGAATTTCGGCAACCGGGGCATCGAAGTCGGAATGCCGCGAAACTCACCGAGTCAAAGCGTTTCGCCGTTTGCGGAAGAAAGTATGATGTAGAACAAGTAGCAGAAGCATACATGCTCAAGAGGGATCACCCGAAATTCAAAGGCAACTGAATTTCGGCAACCGGGGCATCGAAGTCGGAATGCCGCGAAACTCACCGAGTCAAAGCGTTTCGCCGTTTGCGGAAGAAAGTATGATGTAGAACAAGTAGCAGAAGCATACATGCTCAAGAGGGATCACCCGAAATTCAAAGGCAACTGAATTTCGGCAACCGGGGCATCGAAGTCGGAATGCCGCGAAACTCACCGAGTCAAAGCGTTTCGCCGTTTGCGGAAGAAAGTATGATGTAGAACAAGTAGCAGAAGCATACATGCTCAAGAGGGATCACCCGAAATTCAAAGGCAACTGAATTTCGGCAACCGGGGCATCGAAGTCGGAATGCCGCGAAACTCACCGAGTCAAAGCGTTTCGCCGTTTGCGGAAGAAAGTATGATGTAGAACAAGTAGCAGAAGCATACATGCTCAAGAGGGATCACCCGAAATTCAAAGGCAACTGAATTTCGGCAACCGGGGCATCGAAGTCGGAATGCCGCGAAACTCACCGAGTCAAAGCGTTTCGCCGTTTGCGGAAGAAAGTATGATGTAGAACAAGTAGCAGAAGCATACATGCTCAAGAGGGATCACCCGAAATTCAAAGGCAACTGAATTTCGGCAACCGGGGCATCGAAGTCGGAATGCCGCGAAACTCACCGAGTCAAAGCGTTTCGCCGTTTGCGGAAGAAAGTATGATGTAGAACAAGTAGCAGAAGCATACATGCTCAAGAGGGATCACCCGAAATTCAAAGGCAACTGAATTTCGGCAACCGGGGCATCGAAGTCGGAATGCCGCGAAACTCACCGAGTCAAAGCGTTTCGCCGTTTGCGGAAGAAAGTATGATGTAGAACAAGTAGCAGAAGCATACATGCTCAAGAGGGATCACCCGAAATTCAAAGGCAACTGAATTTCGGCAACCGGGGCATCGAAGTCGGAATGCCGCGAAACTCACCGAGTCAAAGCGTTTCGCCGTTTGCGGAAGAAAGTATGATGTAGAACAAGTAGCAGAAGCATACATGCTCAAGAGGGATCACCCGAAATTCAAAGGCAACTGAATTTCGGCAACCGGGGCATCGAAGTCGGAATGCCGCGAAACTCACCGAGTCAAAGCGTTTCGCCGTTTGCGGAAGAAAGTATGATGTAGAACAAGTAGCAGAAGCATACATGCTCAAGAGGGATCACCCGAAATTCAAAGGCAACTGAATTTCGGCAACCGGGGCATCGAAGTCGGAATGCCGCGAAACTCACCGAGTCAAAGCGTTTCGCCGTTTGCGGAAGAAAGTATGATGTAGAACAAGTAGCAGAAGCATACATGCTCAAGAGGGATCACCCGAAATTCAAAGGCAACTGAATTTCGGCAACCGGGGCATCGAAGTCGGAATGCCGCGAAACTCACCGAGTCAAAGCGTTTCGCCGTTTGCGGAAGAAAGTATGATGTAGAACAAGTAGCAGAAGCATACATGCTCAAGAGGGATCACCCGAAATTCAAAGGCAACTGAATTTCGGCAACCGGGGCATCGAAGTCGGAATGCCGCGAAACTCACCGAGTCAAAGCGTTTCGCCGTTTGCGGAAGAAAGTATGATGTAGAACAAGTAGCAGAAGCATACATGCTCAAGAGGGATCACCCGAAATTCAAAGGCAACTGAATTTCGGCAACCGGGGCATCGAAGTCGGAATGCCGCGAAACTCACCGAGTCAAAGCGTTTCGCCGTTTGCGGAAGAAAGTATGATGTAGAACAAGTAGCAGAAGCATACATGCTCAAGAGGGATCACCCGAAATTCAAAGGCAACTGAATTTCGGCAACCGGGGCATCGAAGTCGGAATGCCGCGAAACTCACCGAGTCAAAGCGTTTCGCCGTTTGCGGAAGAAAGTATGATGTAGAACAAGTAGCAGAAGCATACATGCTCAAGAGGGATCACCCGAAATTCAAAGGCAACTGAATTTCGGCAACCGGGGCATCGAAGTCGGAATGCCGCGAAACTCACCGAGTCAAAGCGTTTCGCCGTTTGCGGAAGAAAGTATGATGTAGAACAAGTAGCAGAAGCATACATGCTCAAGAGGGATCACCCGAAATTCAAAGGCAACTGAATTTCGGCAACCGGGGCATCGAAGTCGGAATGCCGCGAAACTCACCGAGTCAAAGCGTTTCGCCGTTTGCGGAAGAAAGTATGATGTAGAACAAGTAGCAGAAGCATACATGCTCAAGAGGGATCACCCGAAATTCAAAGGCAACTGAATTTCGGCAACCGGGGCATCGAAGTCGGAATGCCGCGAAACTCACCGAGTCAAAGCGTTTCGCCGTTTGCGGAAGAAAGTATGATGTAGAACAAGTAGCAGAAGCATACATGCTCAAGAGGGATCACCCGAAATTCAAAGGCAACTGAATTTCGGCAACCGGGGCATCGAAGTCGGAATGCCGCGAAACTCACCGAGTCAAAGCGTTTCGCCGTTTGCGGAAGAAAGTATGATGTAGAACAAGTAGCAGAAGCATACATGCTCAAGAGGGATCACCCGAAATTCAAAGGCAACTGAATTTCGGCAACCGGGCATCGAAGTCGGAATGCCGCGAAACTCACCGAGTCAAAGCGTTTCGCCGTTTGCGGAAGAAAGTATGATGTAGAACAAGTAGCAGAAGCATACATGCTCAAGAGGGATCACCCGAAATTCAAAGGCAACTGAATTTCGGCAACCGGGGCATCGAAGTCGGAATGCCGCGAAACTCACCGAGTCAAAGCGTTTCGCCGTTTGCGGAAGAAAGTATGATGTAGAACAAGTAGCAGAAGCATACATGCTCAAGAGGGATCACCCGAAATTCAAAGGCAACTGAATTTCGGCAACCGGGGCATCGAAGTCGGAATGCCGCGAAACTCACCGAGTCAAAGCGTTTCGCCGTTTGCGGAAGAAAGTATGATGTAGAACAAGTAGCAGAAGCATACATGCTCAAGAGGGATCACCCGAAATTCAAAGGCAACTGAATTTCGGCAACCGGGGCATCGAAGTCGGAATGCCGCGAAACTCACCGAGTCAAAGCGTTTCGCCGTTTGCGGAAGAAAGTATGATGTAGAACAAGTAGCAGAAGCATACATGCTCAAGAGGGATCACCCGAAATTCAAAGGCAACTGAATTTCGGCAACCGGGGCATCGAAGTCGGAATGCCGCGAAACTCACCGAGTCAAAGCGTTTCGCCGTTTGCGGAAGAAAGTATGATGTAGAACAAGTAGCAGAAGCATACATGCTCAAGAGGGATCACCCGAAATTCAAAGGCAACTGAATTTCGGCAACCGGGGCATCGAAGTCGGAATGCCGCGAAACTCACCGAGTCAAAGCGTTTCGCCGTTTGCGGAAGAAAGTATGATGTAGAACAAGTAGCAGAAGCATACATGCTCAAGAGGGATCACCCGAAATTCAAAGGCAACTGAATTTCGGCAACCGGGGCATCGAAGTCGGAATGCCGCGAAACTCACCGAGTCAAAGCGTTTCGCCGTTTGCGGAAGAAAGTATGATGTAGAACAAGTAGCAGAAGCATACATGCTCAAGAGGGATCACCCGAAATTCAAAGGCAACTGAATTTCGGCAACCGGGGCATCGAAGTCGGAATGCCGCGAAACTCACCGAGTCAAAGCGTTTCGCCGTTTGCGGAAGAAAGTATGATGTAGAACAAGTAGCAGAAGCATACATGCTCAAGAGGGATCACCCGAAATTCAAAGGCAACTGAATTTCGGCAACCGGGGCATCGAAGTCGGAATGCCGCGAAACTCACCGAGTCAAAGCGTTTCGCCGTTTGCGGAAGAAAGTATGATGTAGAACAAGTAGCAGAAGCATACATGCTCAAGAGGGATCACCCGAAATTCAAAGGCAACTGAATTTCGGCAACCGGGGCATCGAAGTCGGAATGCCGCGAAACTCACCGAGTCAAAGCGTTTCGCCGTTTGCGGAAGAAAGTATGATGTAGAACAAGTAGCAGAAGCATACATGCTCAAGAGGGATCACCCGAAATTCAAAGGCAACTGAATTTCGGCAACCGGGGCATCGAAGTCGGAATGCCGCGAAACTCACCGAGTCAAAGCGTTTCGCCGTTTGCGGAAGAAAGTATGATGTAGAACAAGTAGCAGAAGCATACATGCTCAAGAGGGATCACCCGAAATTCAAAGGCAACTGAATTTCGGCAACCGGGGCATCGAAGTCGGAATGCCGCGAAACTCACCGAGTCAAAGCGTTTCGCCGTTTGCGGAAGAAAGTATGATGTAGAACAAGTAGCAGAAGCATACATGCTCAAGAGGGATCACCCGAAATTCAAAGGCAACTGAATTTCGGCAACCGGGGCATCGAAGTCGGAATGCCGCGAAACTCACCGAGTCAAAGCGTTTCGCCGTTTGCGGAAGAAAGTATGATGTAGAACAAGTAGCAGAAGCATACATGCTCAAGAGGGATCACCCGAAATTCAAAGGCAACTGAATTTCGGCAACCGGGGCATCGAAGTCGGAATGCCGCGAAACTCACCGAGTCAAAGCGTTTCGCCGTTTGCGGAAGAAAGTATGATGTAGAACAAGTAGCAGAAGCATACATGCTCAAGAGGGATCACCCGAAATTCAAAGGCAACTGAATTTCGGCAACCGGGGCATCGAAGTCGGAATGCCGCGAAACTCACCGAGTCAAAGCGTTTCGCCGTTTGCGGAAGAAAGTATGATGTAGAACAAGTAGCAGAAGCATACATGCTCAAGAGGGATCACCCGAAATTCAAAGGCAACTGAATTTCGGCAACCGGGGCATCGAAGTCGGAATGCCGCGAAACTCACCGAGTCAAAGCGTTTCGCCGTTTGCGGAAGAAAGTATGATGTAGAACAAGTAGCAGAAGCATACATGCTCAAGAGGGATCACCCGAAATTCAAAGGCAACTGAATTTCGGCAACCGGGGCATCGAAGTCGGAATGCCGCGAAACTCACCGAGTCAAAGCGTTTCGCCGTTTGCGGAAGAAAGTATGATGTAGAACAAGTAGCAGAAGCATACATGCTCAAGAGGGATCACCCGAAATTCAAAGGCAACTGAATTTCGGCAACCGGGGCATCGAAGTCGGAATGCCGCGAAACTCACCGAGTCAAAGCGTTTCGCCGTTTGCGGAAGAAAGTATGATGTAGAACAAGTAGCAGAAGCATACATGCTCAAGAGGGATCACCCGAAATTCAAAGGCAACTGAATTTCGGCAACCGGGGCATCGAAGTCGGAATGCCGCGAAACTCACCGAGTCAAAGCGTTTCGCCGTTTGCGGAAGAAAGTATGATGTAGAACAAGTAGCAGAAGCATACATGCTCAAGAGGGATCACCCGAAATTCAAAGGCAACTGAATTTCGGCAACCGGGGCATCGAAGTCGGAATGCCGCGAAACTCACCGAGTCAAAGCGTTTCGCCGTTTGCGGAAGAAAGTATGATGTAGAACAAGTAGCAGAAGCATACATGCTCAAGAGGGATCACCCGAAATTCAAAGGCAACTGAATTTCGGCAACCGGGGCATCGAAGTCGGAATGCCGCGAAACTCACCGAGTCAAAGCGTTTCGCCGTTTGCGGAAGAAAGTATGATGTAGAACAAGTAGCAGAAGCATACATGCTCAAGAGGGATCACCCGAAATTCAAAGGCAACTGAATTTCGGCAACCGGGGCATCGAAGTCGGAATGCCGCGAAACTCACCGAGTCAAAGCGTTTCGCCGTTTGCGGAAGAAAGTATGATGTAGAACAAGTAGCAGAAGCATACATGCTCAAGAGGGATCACCCGAAATTCAAAGGCAACTGAATTTCGGCAACCGGGGCATCGAAGTCGGAATGCCGCGAAACTCACCGAGTCAAAGCGTTTCGCCGTTTGCGGAAGAAAGTATGATGTAGAACAAGTAGCAGAAGCATACATGCTCAAGAGGGATCACCCGAAATTCAAAGGCAACTGAATTTCGGCAACCGGGGCATCGAAGTCGGAATGCCGCGAAACTCACCGAGTCAAAGCGTTTCGCCGTTTGCGGAAGAAAGTATGATGTAGAACAAGTAGCAGAAGCATACATGCTCAAGAGGGATCACCCGAAATTCAAAGGCAACTGAATTTCGGCAACCGGGGCATCGAAGTCGGAATGCCGCGAAACTCACCGAGTCAAAGCGTTTCGCCGTTTGCGGAAGAAAGTATGATGTAGAACAAGTAGCAGAAGCATACATGCTCAAGAGGGATCACCCGAAATTCAAAGGCAACTGAATTTCGGCAACCGGGGCATCGAAGTCGGAATGCCGCGAAACTCACCGAGTCAAAGCGTTTCGCCGTTTGCGGAAGAAAGTATGATGTAGAACAAGTAGCAGAAGCATACATGCTCAAGAGGGATCACCCGAAATTCAAAGGCAACTGAATTTCGGCAACCGGGGCATCGAAGTCGGAATGCCGCGAAACTCACCGAGTCAAAGCGTTTCGCCGTTTGCGGAAGAAAGTATGATGTAGAACAAGTAGCAGAAGCATACATGCTCAAGAGGGATCACCCGAAATTCAAAGGCAACTGAATTTCGGCAACCGGGGCATCGAAGTCGGAATGCCGCGAAACTCACCGAGTCAAAGCGTTTCGCCGTTTGCGGAAGAAAGTATGATGTAGAACAAGTAGCAGAAGCATACATGCTCAAGAGGGATCACCCGAAATTCAAAGGCAACTGAATTTCGGCAACCGGGGCATCGAAGTCGGAATGCCGCGAAACTCACCGAGTCAAAGCGTTTCGCCGTTTGCGGAAGAAAGTATGATGTAGAACAAGTAGCAGAAGCATACATGCTCAAGAGGGATCACCCGAAATTCAAAGGCAACTGAATTTCGGCAACCGGGGCATCGAAGTCGGAATGCCGCGAAACTCACCGAGTCAAAGCGTTTCGCCGTTTGCGGAAGAAAGTATGATGTAGAACAAGTAGCAGAAGCATACATGCTCAAGAGGGATCACCCGAAATTCAAAGGCAACTGAATTTCGGCAACCGGGGCATCGAAGTCGGAATGCCGCGAAACTCACCGAGTCAAAGCGTTTCGCCGTTTGCGGAAGAAAGTATGATGTAGAACAAGTAGCAGAAGCATACATGCTCAAGAGGGATCACCCGAAATTCAAAGGCAACTGAATTTCGGCAACCGGGGCATCGAAGTCGGAATGCCGCGAAACTCACCGAGTCAAAGCGTTTCGCCGTTTGCGGAAGAAAGTATGATGTAGAACAAGTAGCAGAAGCATACATGCTCAAGAGGGATCACCCGAAATTCAAAGGCAACTGAATTTCGGCAACCGGGGCATCGAAGTCGGAATGCCGCGAAACTCACCGAGTCAAAGCGTTTCGCCGTTTGCGGAAGAAAGTATGATGTAGAACAAGTAGCAGAAGCATACATGCTCAAGAGGGATCACCCGAAATTCAAAGGCAACTGAATTTCGGCAACCGGGGCATCGAAGTCGGAATGCCGCGAAACTCACCGAGTCAAAGCGTTTCGCCGTTTGCGGAAGAAAGTATGATGTAGAACAAGTAGCAGAAGCATACATGCTCAAGAGGGATCACCCGAAATTCAAAGGCAACTGAATTTCGGCAACCGGGGCATCGAAGTCGGAATGCCGCGAAACTCACCGAGTCAAAGCGTTTCGCCGTTTGCGGAAGAAAGTATGATGTAGAACAAGTAGCAGAAGCATACATGCTCAAGAGGGATCACCCGAAATTCAAAGGCAACTGAATTTCGGCAACCGGGGCATCGAAGTCGGAATGCCGCGAAACTCACCGAGTCAAAGCGTTTCGCCGTTTGCGGAAGAAAGTATGATGTAGAACAAGTAGCAGAAGCATACATGCTCAAGAGGGATCACCCGAAATTCAAAGGCAACTGAATTTCGGCAACCGGGGCATCGAAGTCGGAATGCCGCGAAACTCACCGAGTCAAAGCGTTTCGCCGTTTGCGGAAGAAAGTATGATGTAGAACAAGTAGCAGAAGCATACATGCTCAAGAGGGATCACCCGAAATTCAAAGGCAACTGAATTTCGGCAACCGGGGCATCGAAGTCGGAATGCCGCGAAACTCACCGAGTCAAAGCGTTTCGCCGTTTGCGGAAGAAAGTATGATGTAGAACAAGTAGCAGAAGCATACATGCTCAAGAGGGATCACCCGAAATTCAAAGGCAACTGAATTTCGGCAACCGGGGCATCGAAGTCGGAATGCCGCGAAACTCACCGAGTCAAAGCGTTTCGCCGTTTGCGGAAGAAAGTATGATGTAGAACAAGTAGCAGAAGCATACATGCTCAAGAGGGATCACCCGAAATTCAAAGGCAACTGAATTTCGGCAACCGGGGCATCGAAGTCGGAATGCCGCGAAACTCACCGAGTCAAAGCGTTTCGCCGTTTGCGGAAGAAAGTATGATGTAGAACAAGTAGCAGAAGCATACATGCTCAAGAGGGATCACCCGAAATTCAAAGGCAACTGAATTTCGGCAACCGGGGCATCGAAGTCGGAATGCCGCGAAACTCACCGAGTCAAAGCGTTTCGCCGTTTGCGGAAGAAAGTATGATGTAGAACAAGTAGCAGAAGCATACATGCTCAAGAGGGATCACCCGAAATTCAAAGGCAACTGAATTTCGGCAACCGGGGCATCGAAGTCGGAATGCCGCGAAACTCACCGAGTCAAAGCGTTTCGCCGTTTGCGGAAGAAAGTATGATGTAGAACAAGTAGCAGAAGCATACATGCTCAAGAGGGATCACCCGAAATTCAAAGGCAACTGAATTTCGGCAACCGGGGCATCGAAGTCGGAATGCCGCGAAACTCACCGAGTCAAAGCGTTTCGCCGTTTGCGGAAGAAAGTATGATGTAGAACAAGTAGCAGAAGCATACATGCTCAAGAGGGATCACCCGAAATTCAAAGGCAACTGAATTTCGGCAACCGGGGCATCGAAGTCGGAATGCCGCGAAACTCACCGAGTCAAAGCGTTTCGCCGTTTGCGGAAGAAAGTATGATGTAGAACAAGTAGCAGAAGCATACATGCTCAAGAGGGATCACCCGAAATTCAAAGGCAACTGAATTTCGGCAACCGGGGCATCGAAGTCGGAATGCCGCGAAACTCACCGAGTCAAAGCGTTTCGCCGTTTGCGGAAGAAAGTATGATGTAGAACAAGTAGCAGAAGCATACATGCTCAAGAGGGATCACCCGAAATTCAAAGGCAACTGAATTTCGGCAACCGGGGCATCGAAGTCGGAATGCCGCGAAACTCACCGAGTCAAAGCGTTTCGCCGTTTGCGGAAGAAAGTATGATGTAGAACAAGTAGCAGAAGCATACATGCTCAAGAGGGATCACCCGAAATTCAAAGGCAACTGAATTTCGGCAACCGGGGCATCGAAGTCGGAATGCCGCGAAACTCACCGAGTCAAAGCGTTTCGCCGTTTGCGGAAGAAAGTATGATGTAGAACAAGTAGCAGAAGCATACATGCTCAAGAGGGATCACCCGAAATTCAAAGGCAACTGAATTTCGGCAACCGGGGCATCGAAGTCGGAATGCCGCGAAACTCACCGAGTCAAAGCGTTTCGCCGTTTGCGGAAGAAAGTATGATGTAGAACAAGTAGCAGAAGCATACATGCTCAAGAGGGATCACCCGAAATTCAAAGGCAACTGAATTTCGGCAACCGGGGCATCGAAGTCGGAATGCCGCGAAACTCACCGAGTCAAAGCGTTTCGCCGTTTGCGGAAGAAAGTATGATGTAGAACAAGTAGCAGAAGCATACATGCTCAAGAGGGATCACCCGAAATTCAAAGGCAACTGAATTTCGGCAACCGGGGCATCGAAGTCGGAATGCCGCGAAACTCACCGAGTCAAAGCGTTTCGCCGTTTGCGGAAGAAAGTATGATGTAGAACAAGTAGCAGAAGCATACATGCTCAAGAGGGATCACCCGAAATTCAAAGGCAACTGAATTTCGGCAACCGGGGCATCGAAGTCGGAATGCCGCGAAACTCACCGAGTCAAAGCGTTTCGCCGTTTGCGGAAGAAAGTATGATGTAGAACAAGTAGCAGAAGCATACATGCTCAAGAGGGATCACCCGAAATTCAAAGGCAACTGAATTTCGGCAACCGGGGCATCGAAGTCGGAATGCCGCGAAACTCACCGAGTCAAAGCGTTTCGCCGTTTGCGGAAGAAAGTATGATGTAGAACAAGTAGCAGAAGCATACATGCTCAAGAGGGATCACCCGAAATTCAAAGGCAACTGAATTTCGGCAACCGGGGCATCGAAGTCGGAATGCCGCGAAACTCACCGAGTCAAAGCGTTTCGCCGTTTGCGGAAGAAAGTATGATGTAGAACAAGTAGCAGAAGCATACATGCTCAAGAGGGATCACCCGAAATTCAAAGGCAACTGAATTTCGGCAACCGGGGCATCGAAGTCGGAATGCCGCGAAACTCACCGAGTCAAAGCGTTTCGCCGTTTGCGGAAGAAAGTATGATGTAGAACAAGTAGCAGAAGCATACATGCTCAAGAGGGATCACCCGAAATTCAAAGGCAACTGAATTTCGGCAACCGGGGCATCGAAGTCGGAATGCCGCGAAACTCACCGAGTCAAAGCGTTTCGCCGTTTGCGGAAGAAAGTATGATGTAGAACAAGTAGCAGAAGCATACATGCTCAAGAGGGATCACCCGAAATTCAAAGGCAACTGAATTTCGGCAACCGGGCATCGAAGTCGGAATGCCGCGAAACTCACCGAGTCAAAGCGTTTCGCCGTTTGCGGAAGAAAGTATGATGTAGAACAAGTAGCAGAAGCATACATGCTCAAGAGGGATCACCCGAAATTCAAAGGCAACTGAATTTCGGCAACCGGGGCATCGAAGTCGGAATGCCGCGAAACTCACCGAGTCAAAGCGTTTCGCCGTTTGCGGAAGAAAGTATGATGTAGAACAAGTAGCAGAAGCATACATGCTCAAGAGGGATCACCCGAAATTCAAAGGCAACTGAATTTCGGCAACCGGGGCATCGAAGTCGGAATGCCGCGAAACTCACCGAGTCAAAGCGTTTCGCCGTTTGCGGAAGAAAGTATGATGTAGAACAAGTAGCAGAAGCATACATGCTCAAGAGGGATCACCCGAAATTCAAAGGCAACTGAATTTCGGCAACCGGGGCATCGAAGTCGGAATGCCGCGAAACTCACCGAGTCAAAGCGTTTCGCCGTTTGCGGAAGAAAGTATGATGTAGAACAAGTAGCAGAAGCATACATGCTCAAGAGGGATCACCCGAAATTCAAAGGCAACTGAATTTCGGCAACCGGGGCATCGAAGTCGGAATGCCGCGAAACTCACCGAGTCAAAGCGTTTCGCCGTTTGCGGAAGAAAGTATGATGTAGAACAAGTAGCAGAAGCATACATGCTCAAGAGGGATCACCCGAAATTCAAAGGCAACTGAATTTCGGCAACCGGGGCATCGAAGTCGGAATGCCGCGAAACTCACCGAGTCAAAGCGTTTCGCCGTTTGCGGAAGAAAGTATGATGTAGAACAAGTAGCAGAAGCATACATGCTCAAGAGGGATCACCCGAAATTCAAAGGCAACTGAATTTCGGCAACCGGGGCATCGAAGTCGGAATGCCGCGAAACTCACCGAGTCAAAGCGTTTCGCCGTTTGCGGAAGAAAGTATGATGTAGAACAAGTAGCAGAAGCATACATGCTCAAGAGGGATCACCCGAAATTCAAAGGCAACTGAATTTCGGCAACCGGGGCATCGAAGTCGGAATGCCGCGAAACTCACCGAGTCAAAGCGTTTCGCCGTTTGCGGAAGAAAGTATGATGTAGAACAAGTAGCAGAAGCATACATGCTCAAGAGGGATCACCCGAAATTCAAAGGCAACTGAATTTCGGCAACCGGGGCATCGAAGTCGGAATGCCGCGAAACTCACCGAGTCAAAGCGTTTCGCCGTTTGCGGAAGAAAGTATGATGTAGAACAAGTAGCAGAAGCATACATGCTCAAGAGGGATCACCCGAAATTCAAAGGCAACTGAATTTCGGCAACCGGGGCATCGAAGTCGGAATGCCGCGAAACTCACCGAGTCAAAGCGTTTCGCCGTTTGCGGAAGAAAGTATGATGTAGAACAAGTAGCAGAAGCATACATGCTCAAGAGGGATCACCCGAAATTCAAAGGCAACTGAATTTCGGCAACCGGGGCATCGAAGTCGGAATGCCGCGAAACTCACCGAGTCAAAGCGTTTCGCCGTTTGCGGAAGAAAGTATGATGTAGAACAAGTAGCAGAAGCATACATGCTCAAGAGGGATCACCCGAAATTCAAAGGCAACTGAATTTCGGCAACCGGGGCATCGAAGTCGGAATGCCGCGAAACTCACCGAGTCAAAGCGTTTCGCCGTTTGCGGAAGAAAGTATGATGTAGAACAAGTAGCAGAAGCATACATGCTCAAGAGGGATCACCCGAAATTCAAAGGCAACTGAATTTCGGCAACCGGGGCATCGAAGTCGGAATGCCGCGAAACTCACCGAGTCAAAGCGTTTCGCCGTTTGCGGAAGAAAGTATGATGTAGAACAAGTAGCAGAAGCATACATGCTCAAGAGGGATCACCCGAAATTCAAAGGCAACTGAATTTCGGCAACCGGGGCATCGAAGTCGGAATGCCGCGAAACTCACCGAGTCAAAGCGTTTCGCCGTTTGCGGAAGAAAGTATGATGTAGAACAAGTAGCAGAAGCATACATGCTCAAGAGGGATCACCCGAAATTCAAAGGCAACTGAATTTCGGCAACCGGGGCATCGAAGTCGGAATGCCGCGAAACTCACCGAGTCAAAGCGTTTCGCCGTTTGCGGAAGAAAGTATGATGTAGAACAAGTAGCAGAAGCATACATGCTCAAGAGGGATCACCCGAAATTCAAAGGCAACTGAATTTCGGCAACCGGGGCATCGAAGTCGGAATGCCGCGAAACTCACCGAGTCAAAGCGTTTCGCCGTTTGCGGAAGAAAGTATGATGTAGAACAAGTAGCAGAAGCATACATGCTCAAGAGGGATCACCCGAAATTCAAAGGCAACTGAATTTCGGCAACCGGGCATCGAAGTCGGAATGCCGCGAAACTCACCGAGTCAAAGCGTTTCGCCGTTTGCGGAAGAAAGTATGATGTAGAACAAGTAGCAGAAGCATACATGCTCAAGAGGGATCACCCGAAATTCAAAGGCAACTGAATTTCGGCAACCGGGGCATCGAAGTCGGAATGCCGCGAAACTCACCGAGTCAAAGCGTTTCGCCGTTTGCGGAAGAAAGTATGATGTAGAACAAGTAGCAGAAGCATACATGCTCAAGAGGGATCACCCGAAATTCAAAGGCAACTGAATTTCGGCAACCGGGGCATCGAAGTCGGAATGCCGCGAAACTCACCGAGTCAAAGCGTTTCGCCGTTTGCGGAAGAAAGTATGATGTAGAACAAGTAGCAGAAGCATACATGCTCAAGAGGGATCACCCGAAATTCAAAGGCAACTGAATTTCGGCAACCGGGGCATCGAAGTCGGAATGCCGCGAAACTCACCGAGTCAAAGCGTTTCGCCGTTTGCGGAAGAAAGTATGATGTAGAACAAGTAGCAGAAGCATACATGCTCAAGAGGGATCACCCGAAATTCAAAGGCAACTGAATTTCGGCAACCGGGGCATCGAAGTCGGAATGCCGCGAAACTCACCGAGTCAAAGCGTTTCGCCGTTTGCGGAAGAAAGTATGATGTAGAACAAGTAGCAGAAGCATACATGCTCAAGAGGGATCACCCGAAATTCAAAGGCAACTGAATTTCGGCAACCGGGGCATCGAAGTCGGAATGCCGCGAAACTCACCGAGTCAAAGCGTTTCGCCGTTTGCGGAAGAAAGTATGATGTAGAACAAGTAGCAGAAGCATACATGCTCAAGAGGGATCACCCGAAATTCAAAGGCAACTGAATTTCGGCAACCGGGGCATCGAAGTCGGAATGCCGCGAAACTCACCGAGTCAAAGCGTTTCGCCGTTTGCGGAAGAAAGTATGATGTAGAACAAGTAGCAGAAGCATACATGCTCAAGAGGGATCACCCGAAATTCAAAGGCAACTGAATTTCGGCAACCGGGGCATCGAAGTCGGAATGCCGCGAAACTCACCGAGTCAAAGCGTTTCGCCGTTTGCGGAAGAAAGTATGATGTAGAACAAGTAGCAGAAGCATACATGCTCAAGAGGGATCACCCGAAATTCAAAGGCAACTGAATTTCGGCAACCGGGGCATCGAAGTCGGAATGCCGCGAAACTCACCGAGTCAAAGCGTTTCGCCGTTTGCGGAAGAAAGTATGATGTAGAACAAGTAGCAGAAGCATACATGCTCAAGAGGGATCACCCGAAATTCAAAGGCAACTGAATTTCGGCAACCGGGGCATCGAAGTCGGAATGCCGCGAAACTCACCGAGTCAAAGCGTTTCGCCGTTTGCGGAAGAAAGTATGATGTAGAACAAGTAGCAGAAGCATACATGCTCAAGAGGGATCACCCGAAATTCAAAGGCAACTGAATTTCGGCAACCGGGGCATCGAAGTCGGAATGCCGCGAAACTCACCGAGTCAAAGCGTTTCGCCGTTTGCGGAAGAAAGTATGATGTAGAACAAGTAGCAGAAGCATACATGCTCAAGAGGGATCACCCGAAATTCAAAGGCAACTGAATTTCGGCAACCGGGGCATCGAAGTCGGAATGCCGCGAAACTCACCGAGTCAAAGCGTTTCGCCGTTTGCGGAAGAAAGTATGATGTAGAACAAGTAGCAGAAGCATACATGCTCAAGAGGGATCACCCGAAATTCAAAGGCAACTGAATTTCGGCAACCGGGCATCGAAGTCGGAATGCCGCGAAACTCACCGAGTCAAAGCGTTTCGCCGTTTGCGGAAGAAAGTATGATGTAGAACAAGTAGCAGAAGCATACATGCTCAAGAGGGATCACCCGAAATTCAAAGGCAACTGAATTTCGGCAACCGGGGCATCGAAGTCGGAATGCCGCGAAACTCACCGAGTCAAAGCGTTTCGCCGTTTGCGGAAGAAAGTATGATGTAGAACAAGTAGCAGAAGCATACATGCTCAAGAGGGATCACCCGAAATTCAAAGGCAACTGAATTTCGGCAACCGGGGCATCGAAGTCGGAATGCCGCGAAACTCACCGAGTCAAAGCGTTTCGCCGTTTGCGGAAGAAAGTATGATGTAGAACAAGTAGCAGAAGCATACATGCTCAAGAGGGATCACCCGAAATTCAAAGGCAACTGAATTTCGGCAACCGGGCATCGAAGTCGGAATGCCGCGAAACTCACCGAGTCAAAGCGTTTCGCCGTTTGCGGAAGAAAGTATGATGTAGAACAAGTAGCAGAAGCATACATGCTCAAGAGGGATCACCCGAAATTCAAAGGCAACTGAATTTCGGCAACCGGGGCATCGAAGTCGGAATGCCGCGAAACTCACCGAGTCAAAGCGTTTCGCCGTTTGCGGAAGAAAGTATGATGTAGAACAAGTAGCAGAAGCATACATGCTCAAGAGGGATCACCCGAAATTCAAAGGCAACTGAATTTCGGCAACCGGGGCATCGAAGTCGGAATGCCGCGAAACTCACCGAGTCAAAGCGTTTCGCCGTTTGCGGAAGAAAGTATGATGTAGAACAAGTAGCAGAAGCATACATGCTCAAGAGGGATCACCCGAAATTCAAAGGCAACTGAATTTCGGCAACCGGGGCATCGAAGTCGGAATGCCGCGAAACTCACCGAGTCAAAGCGTTTCGCCGTTTGCGGAAGAAAGTATGATGTAGAACAAGTAGCAGAAGCATACATGCTCAAGAGGGATCACCCGAAATTCAAAGGCAACTGAATTTCGGCAACCGGGGCATCGAAGTCGGAATGCCGCGAAACTCACCGAGTCAAAGCGTTTCGCCGTTTGCGGAAGAAAGTATGATGTAGAACAAGTAGCAGAAGCATACATGCTCAAGAGGGATCACCCGAAATTCAAAGGCAACTGAATTTCGGCAACCGGGGCATCGAAGTCGGAATGCCGCGAAACTCACCGAGTCAAAGCGTTTCGCCGTTTGCGGAAGAAAGTATGATGTAGAACAAGTAGCAGAAGCATACATGCTCAAGAGGGATCACCCGAAATTCAAAGGCAACTGAATTTCGGCAACCGGGGCATCGAAGTCGGAATGCCGCGAAACTCACCGAGTCAAAGCGTTTCGCCGTTTGCGGAAGAAAGTATGATGTAGAACAAGTAGCAGAAGCATACATGCTCAAGAGGGATCACCCGAAATTCAAAGGCAACTGAATTTCGGCAACCGGGGCATCGAAGTCGGAATGCCGCGAAACTCACCGAGTCAAAGCGTTTCGCCGTTTGCGGAAGAAAGTATGATGTAGAACAAGTAGCAGAAGCATACATGCTCAAGAGGGATCACCCGAAATTCAAAGGCAACTGAATTTCGGCAACCGGGGCATCGAAGTCGGAATGCCGCGAAACTCACCGAGTCAAAGCGTTTCGCCGTTTGCGGAAGAAAGTATGATGTAGAACAAGTAGCAGAAGCATACATGCTCAAGAGGGATCACCCGAAATTCAAAGGCAACTGAATTTCGGCAACCGGGGCATCGAAGTCGGAATGCCGCGAAACTCACCGAGTCAAAGCGTTTCGCCGTTTGCGGAAGAAAGTATGATGTAGAACAAGTAGCAGAAGCATACATGCTCAAGAGGGATCACCCGAAATTCAAAGGCAACTGAATTTCGGCAACCGGGGCATCGAAGTCGGAATGCCGCGAAACTCACCGAGTCAAAGCGTTTCGCCGTTTGCGGAAGAAAGTATGATGTAGAACAAGTAGCAGAAGCATACATGCTCAAGAGGGATCACCCGAAATTCAAAGGCAACTGAATTTCGGCAACCGGGGCATCGAAGTCGGAATGCCGCGAAACTCACCGAGTCAAAGCGTTTCGCCGTTTGCGGAAGAAAGTATGATGTAGAACAAGTAGCAGAAGCATACATGCTCAAGAGGGATCACCCGAAATTCAAAGGCAACTGAATTTCGGCAACCGGGGCATCGAAGTCGGAATGCCGCGAAACTCACCGAGTCAAAGCGTTTCGCCGTTTGCGGAAGAAAGTATGATGTAGAACAAGTAGCAGAAGCATACATGCTCAAGAGGGATCACCCGAAATTCAAAGGCAACTGAATTTCGGCAACCGGGGCATCGAAGTCGGAATGCCGCGAAACTCACCGAGTCAAAGCGTTTCGCCGTTTGCGGAAGAAAGTATGATGTAGAACAAGTAGCAGAAGCATACATGCTCAAGAGGGATCACCCGAAATTCAAAGGCAACTGAATTTCGGCAACCGGGGCATCGAAGTCGGAATGCCGCGAAACTCACCGAGTCAAAGCGTTTCGCCGTTTGCGGAAGAAAGTATGATGTAGAACAAGTAGCAGAAGCATACATGCTCAAGAGGGATCACCCGAAATTCAAAGGCAACTGAATTTCGGCAACCGGGGCATCGAAGTCGGAATGCCGCGAAACTCACCGAGTCAAAGCGTTTCGCCGTTTGCGGAAGAAAGTATGATGTAGAACAAGTAGCAGAAGCATACATGCTCAAGAGGGATCACCCGAAATTCAAAGGCAACTGAATTTCGGCAACCGGGGCATCGAAGTCGGAATGCCGCGAAACTCACCGAGTCAAAGCGTTTCGCCGTTTGCGGAAGAAAGTATGATGTAGAACAAGTAGCAGAAGCATACATGCTCAAGAGGGATCACCCGAAATTCAAAGGCAACTGAATTTCGGCAACCGGGGCATCGAAGTCGGAATGCCGCGAAACTCACCGAGTCAAAGCGTTTCGCCGTTTGCGGAAGAAAGTATGATGTAGAACAAGTAGCAGAAGCATACATGCTCAAGAGGGATCACCCGAAATTCAAAGGCAACTGAATTTCGGCAACCGGGGCATCGAAGTCGGAATGCCGCGAAACTCACCGAGTCAAAGCGTTTCGCCGTTTGCGGAAGAAAGTATGATGTAGAACAAGTAGCAGAAGCATACATGCTCAAGAGGGATCACCCGAAATTCAAAGGCAACTGAATTTCGGCAACCGGGGCATCGAAGTCGGAATGCCGCGAAACTCACCGAGTCAAAGCGTTTCGCCGTTTGCGGAAGAAAGTATGATGTAGAACAAGTAGCAGAAGCATACATGCTCAAGAGGGATCACCCGAAATTCAAAGGCAACTGAATTTCGGCAACCGGGGCATCGAAGTCGGAATGCCGCGAAACTCACCGAGTCAAAGCGTTTCGCCGTTTGCGGAAGAAAGTATGATGTAGAACAAGTAGCAGAAGCATACATGCTCAAGAGGGATCACCCGAAATTCAAAGGCAACTGAATTTCGGCAACCGGGGCATCGAAGTCGGAATGCCGCGAAACTCACCGAGTCAAAGCGTTTCGCCGTTTGCGGAAGAAAGTATGATGTAGAACAAGTAGCAGAAGCATACATGCTCAAGAGGGATCACCCGAAATTCAAAGGCAACTGAATTTCGGCAACCGGGGCATCGAAGTCGGAATGCCGCGAAACTCACCGAGTCAAAGCGTTTCGCCGTTTGCGGAAGAAAGTATGATGTAGAACAAGTAGCAGAAGCATACATGCTCAAGAGGGATCACCCGAAATTCAAAGGCAACTGAATTTCGGCAACCGGGGCATCGAAGTCGGAATGCCGCGAAACTCACCGAGTCAAAGCGTTTCGCCGTTTGCGGAAGAAAGTATGATGTAGAACAAGTAGCAGAAGCATACATGCTCAAGAGGGATCACCCGAAATTCAAAGGCAACTGAATTTCGGCAACCGGGGCATCGAAGTCGGAATGCCGCGAAACTCACCGAGTCAAAGCGTTTCGCCGTTTGCGGAAGAAAGTATGATGTAGAACAAGTAGCAGAAGCATACATGCTCAAGAGGGATCACCCGAAATTCAAAGGCAACTGAATTTCGGCAACCGGGGCATCGAAGTCGGAATGCCGCGAAACTCACCGAGTCAAAGCGTTTCGCCGTTTGCGGAAGAAAGTATGATGTAGAACAAGTAGCAGAAGCATACATGCTCAAGAGGGATCACCCGAAATTCAAAGGCAACTGAATTTCGGCAACCGGGGCATCGAAGTCGGAATGCCGCGAAACTCACCGAGTCAAAGCGTTTCGCCGTTTGCGGAAGAAAGTATGATGTAGAACAAGTAGCAGAAGCATACATGCTCAAGAGGGATCACCCGAAATTCAAAGGCAACTGAATTTCGGCAACCGGGGCATCGAAGTCGGAATGCCGCGAAACTCACCGAGTCAAAGCGTTTCGCCGTTTGCGGAAGAAAGTATGATGTAGAACAAGTAGCAGAAGCATACATGCTCAAGAGGGATCACCCGAAATTCAAAGGCAACTGAATTTCGGCAACCGGGGCATCGAAGTCGGAATGCCGCGAAACTCACCGAGTCAAAGCGTTTCGCCGTTTGCGGAAGAAAGTATGATGTAGAACAAGTAGCAGAAGCATACATGCTCAAGAGGGATCACCCGAAATTCAAAGGCAACTGAATTTCGGCAACCGGGGCATCGAAGTCGGAATGCCGCGAAACTCACCGAGTCAAAGCGTTTCGCCGTTTGCGGAAGAAAGTATGATGTAGAACAAGTAGCAGAAGCATACATGCTCAAGAGGGATCACCCGAAATTCAAAGGCAACTGAATTTCGGCAACCGGGGCATCGAAGTCGGAATGCCGCGAAACTCACCGAGTCAAAGCGTTTCGCCGTTTGCGGAAGAAAGTATGATGTAGAACAAGTAGCAGAAGCATACATGCTCAAGAGGGATCACCCGAAATTCAAAGGCAACTGAATTTCGGCAACCGGGGCATCGAAGTCGGAATGCCGCGAAACTCACCGAGTCAAAGCGTTTCGCCGTTTGCGGAAGAAAGTATGATGTAGAACAAGTAGCAGAAGCATACATGCTCAAGAGGGATCACCCGAAATTCAAAGGCAACTGAATTTCGGCAACCGGGGCATCGAAGTCGGAATGCCGCGAAACTCACCGAGTCAAAGCGTTTCGCCGTTTGCGGAAGAAAGTATGATGTAGAACAAGTAGCAGAAGCATACATGCTCAAGAGGGATCACCCGAAATTCAAAGGCAACTGAATTTCGGCAACCGGGGCATCGAAGTCGGAATGCCGCGAAACTCACCGAGTCAAAGCGTTTCGCCGTTTGCGGAAGAAAGTATGATGTAGAACAAGTAGCAGAAGCATACATGCTCAAGAGGGATCACCCGAAATTCAAAGGCAACTGAATTTCGGCAACCGGGCATCGAAGTCGGAATGCCGCGAAACTCACCGAGTCAAAGCGTTTCGCCGTTTGCGGAAGAAAGTATGATGTAGAACAAGTAGCAGAAGCATACATGCTCAAGAGGGATCACCCGAAATTCAAAGGCAACTGAATTTCGGCAACCGGGGCATCGAAGTCGGAATGCCGCGAAACTCACCGAGTCAAAGCGTTTCGCCGTTTGCGGAAGAAAGTATGATGTAGAACAAGTAGCAGAAGCATACATGCTCAAGAGGGATCACCCGAAATTCAAAGGCAACTGAATTTCGGCAACCGGGGCATCGAAGTCGGAATGCCGCGAAACTCACCGAGTCAAAGCGTTTCGCCGTTTGCGGAAGAAAGTATGATGTAGAACAAGTAGCAGAAGCATACATGCTCAAGAGGGATCACCCGAAATTCAAAGGCAACTGAATTTCGGCAACCGGGCATCGAAGTCGGAATGCCGCGAAACTCACCGAGTCAAAGCGTTTCGCCGTTTGCGGAAGAAAGTATGATGTAGAACAAGTAGCAGAAGCATACATGCTCAAGAGGGATCACCCGAAATTCAAAGGCAACTGAATTTCGGCAACCGGGGCATCGAAGTCGGAATGCCGCGAAACTCACCGAGTCAAAGCGTTTCGCCGTTTGCGGAAGAAAGTATGATGTAGAACAAGTAGCAGAAGCATACATGCTCAAGAGGGATCACCCGAAATTCAAAGGCAACTGAATTTCGGCAACCGGGGCATCGAAGTCGGAATGCCGCGAAACTCACCGAGTCAAAGCGTTTCGCCGTTTGCGGAAGAAAGTATGATGTAGAACAAGTAGCAGAAGCATACATGCTCAAGAGGGATCACCCGAAATTCAAAGGCAACTGAATTTCGGCAACCGGGGCATCGAAGTCGGAATGCCGCGAAACTCACCGAGTCAAAGCGTTTCGCCGTTTGCGGAAGAAAGTATGATGTAGAACAAGTAGCAGAAGCATACATGCTCAAGAGGGATCACCCGAAATTCAAAGGCAACTGAATTTCGGCAACCGGGGCATCGAAGTCGGAATGCCGCGAAACTCACCGAGTCAAAGCGTTTCGCCGTTTGCGGAAGAAAGTATGATGTAGAACAAGTAGCAGAAGCATACATGCTCAAGAGGGATCACCCGAAATTCAAAGGCAACTGAATTTCGGCAACCGGGGCATCGAAGTCGGAATGCCGCGAAACTCACCGAGTCAAAGCGTTTCGCCGTTTGCGGAAGAAAGTATGATGTAGAACAAGTAGCAGAAGCATACATGCTCAAGAGGGATCACCCGAAATTCAAAGGCAACTGAATTTCGGCAACCGGGCATCGAAGTCGGAATGCCGCGAAACTCACCGAGTCAAAGCGTTTCGCCGTTTGCGGAAGAAAGTATGATGTAGAACAAGTAGCAGAAGCATACATGCTCAAGAGGGATCACCCGAAATTCAAAGGCAACTGAATTTCGGCAACCGGGGCATCGAAGTCGGAATGCCGCGAAACTCACCGAGTCAAAGCGTTTCGCCGTTTGCGGAAGAAAGTATGATGTAGAACAAGTAGCAGAAGCATACATGCTCAAGAGGGATCACCCGAAATTCAAAGGCAACTGAATTTCGGCAACCGGGGCATCGAAGTCGGAATGCCGCGAAACTCACCGAGTCAAAGCGTTTCGCCGTTTGCGGAAGAAAGTATGATGTAGAACAAGTAGCAGAAGCATACATGCTCAAGAGGGATCACCCGAAATTCAAAGGCAACTGAATTTCGGCAACCGGGGCATCGAAGTCGGAATGCCGCGAAACTCACCGAGTCAAAGCGTTTCGCCGTTTGCGGAAGAAAGTATGATGTAGAACAAGTAGCAGAAGCATACATGCTCAAGAGGGATCACCCGAAATTCAAAGGCAACTGAATTTCGGCAACCGGGGCATCGAAGTCGGAATGCCGCGAAACTCACCGAGTCAAAGCGTTTCGCCGTTTGCGGAAGAAAGTATGATGTAGAACAAGTAGCAGAAGCATACATGCTCAAGAGGGATCACCCGAAATTCAAAGGCAACTGAATTTCGGCAACCGGGGCATCGAAGTCGGAATGCCGCGAAACTCACCGAGTCAAAGCGTTTCGCCGTTTGCGGAAGAAAGTATGATGTAGAACAAGTAGCAGAAGCATACATGCTCAAGAGGGATCACCCGAAATTCAAAGGCAACTGAATTTCGGCAACCGGGGCATCGAAGTCGGAATGCCGCGAAACTCACCGAGTCAAAGCGTTTCGCCGTTTGCGGAAGAAAGTATGATGTAGAACAAGTAGCAGAAGCATACATGCTCAAGAGGGATCACCCGAAATTCAAAGGCAACTGAATTTCGGCAACCGGGCATCGAAGTCGGAATGCCGCGAAACTCACCGAGTCAAAGCGTTTCGCCGTTTGCGGAAGAAAGTATGATGTAGAACAAGTAGCAGAAGCATACATGCTCAAGAGGGATCACCCGAAATTCAAAGGCAACTGAATTTCGGCAACCGGGGCATCGAAGTCGGAATGCCGCGAAACTCACCGAGTCAAAGCGTTTCGCCGTTTGCGGAAGAAAGTATGATGTAGAACAAGTAGCAGAAGCATACATGCTCAAGAGGGATCACCCGAAATTCAAAGGCAACTGAATTTCGGCAACCGGGGCATCGAAGTCGGAATGCCGCGAAACTCACCGAGTCAAAGCGTTTCGCCGTTTGCGGAAGAAAGTATGATGTAGAACAAGTAGCAGAAGCATACATGCTCAAGAGGGATCACCCGAAATTCAAAGGCAACTGAATTTCGGCAACCGGGGCATCGAAGTCGGAATGCCGCGAAACTCACCGAGTCAAAGCGTTTCGCCGTTTGCGGAAGAAAGTATGATGTAGAACAAGTAGCAGAAGCATACATGCTCAAGAGGGATCACCCGAAATTCAAAGGCAACTGAATTTCGGCAACCGGGCATCGAAGTCGGAATGCCGCGAAACTCACCGAGTCAAAGCGTTTCGCCGTTTGCGGAAGAAAGTATGATGTAGAACAAGTAGCAGAAGCATACATGCTCAAGAGGGATCACCCGAAATTCAAAGGCAACTGAATTTCGGCAACCGGGGCATCGAAGTCGGAATGCCGCGAAACTCACCGAGTCAAAGCGTTTCGCCGTTTGCGGAAGAAAGTATGATGTAGAACAAGTAGCAGAAGCATACATGCTCAAGAGGGATCACCCGAAATTCAAAGGCAACTGAATTTCGGCAACCGGGGCATCGAAGTCGGAATGCCGCGAAACTCACCGAGTCAAAGCGTTTCGCCGTTTGCGGAAGAAAGTATGATGTAGAACAAGTAGCAGAAGCATACATGCTCAAGAGGGATCACCCGAAATTCAAAGGCAACTGAATTTCGGCAACCGGGGCATCGAAGTCGGAATGCCGCGAAACTCACCGAGTCAAAGCGTTTCGCCGTTTGCGGAAGAAAGTATGATGTAGAACAAGTAGCAGAAGCATACATGCTCAAGAGGGATCACCCGAAATTCAAAGGCAACTGAATTTCGGCAACCGGGGCATCGAAGTCGGAATGCCGCGAAACTCACCGAGTCAAAGCGTTTCGCCGTTTGCGGAAGAAAGTATGATGTAGAACAAGTAGCAGAAGCATACATGCTCAAGAGGGATCACCCGAAATTCAAAGGCAACTGAATTTCGGCAACCGGGGCATCGAAGTCGGAATGCCGCGAAACTCACCGAGTCAAAGCGTTTCGCCGTTTGCGGAAGAAAGTATGATGTAGAACAAGTAGCAGAAGCATACATGCTCAAGAGGGATCACCCGAAATTCAAAGGCAACTGAATTTCGGCAACCGGGGCATCGAAGTCGGAATGCCGCGAAACTCACCGAGTCAAAGCGTTTCGCCGTTTGCGGAAGAAAGTATGATGTAGAACAAGTAGCAGAAGCATACATGCTCAAGAGGGATCACCCGAAATTCAAAGGCAACTGAATTTCGGCAACCGGGGCATCGAAGTCGGAATGCCGCGAAACTCACCGAGTCAAAGCGTTTCGCCGTTTGCGGAAGAAAGTATGATGTAGAACAAGTAGCAGAAGCATACATGCTCAAGAGGGATCACCCGAAATTCAAAGGCAACTGAATTTCGGCAACCGGGGCATCGAAGTCGGAATGCCGCGAAACTCACCGAGTCAAAGCGTTTCGCCGTTTGCGGAAGAAAGTATGATGTAGAACAAGTAGCAGAAGCATACATGCTCAAGAGGGATCACCCGAAATTCAAAGGCAACTGAATTTCGGCAACCGGGGCATCGAAGTCGGAATGCCGCGAAACTCACCGAGTCAAAGCGTTTCGCCGTTTGCGGAAGAAAGTATGATGTAGAACAAGTAGCAGAAGCATACATGCTCAAGAGGGATCACCCGAAATTCAAAGGCAACTGAATTTCGGCAACCGGGGCATCGAAGTCGGAATGCCGCGAAACTCACCGAGTCAAAGCGTTTCGCCGTTTGCGGAAGAAAGTATGATGTAGAACAAGTAGCAGAAGCATACATGCTCAAGAGGGATCACCCGAAATTCAAAGGCAACTGAATTTCGGCAACCGGGGCATCGAAGTCGGAATGCCGCGAAACTCACCGAGTCAAAGCGTTTCGCCGTTTGCGGAAGAAAGTATGATGTAGAACAAGTAGCAGAAGCATACATGCTCAAGAGGGATCACCCGAAATTCAAAGGCAACTGAATTTCGGCAACCGGGGCATCGAAGTCGGAATGCCGCGAAACTCACCGAGTCAAAGCGTTTCGCCGTTTGCGGAAGAAAGTATGATGTAGAACAAGTAGCAGAAGCATACATGCTCAAGAGGGATCACCCGAAATTCAAAGGCAACTGAATTTCGGCAACCGGGGCATCGAAGTCGGAATGCCGCGAAACTCACCGAGTCAAAGCGTTTCGCCGTTTGCGGAAGAAAGTATGATGTAGAACAAGTAGCAGAAGCATACATGCTCAAGAGGGATCACCCGAAATTCAAAGGCAACTGAATTTCGGCAACCGGGGCATCGAAGTCGGAATGCCGCGAAACTCACCGAGTCAAAGCGTTTCGCCGTTTGCGGAAGAAAGTATGATGTAGAACAAGTAGCAGAAGCATACATGCTCAAGAGGGATCACCCGAAATTCAAAGGCAACTGAATTTCGGCAACCGGGGCATCGAAGTCGGAATGCCGCGAAACTCACCGAGTCAAAGCGTTTCGCCGTTTGCGGAAGAAAGTATGATGTAGAACAAGTAGCAGAAGCATACATGCTCAAGAGGGATCACCCGAAATTCAAAGGCAACTGAATTTCGGCAACCGGGCATCGAAGTCGGAATGCCGCGAAACTCACCGAGTCAAAGCGTTTCGCCGTTTGCGGAAGAAAGTATGATGTAGAACAAGTAGCAGAAGCATACATGCTCAAGAGGGATCACCCGAAATTCAAAGGCAACTGAATTTCGGCAACCGGGGCATCGAAGTCGGAATGCCGCGAAACTCACCGAGTCAAAGCGTTTCGCCGTTTGCGGAAGAAAGTATGATGTAGAACAAGTAGCAGAAGCATACATGCTCAAGAGGGATCACCCGAAATTCAAAGGCAACTGAATTTCGGCAACCGGGGCATCGAAGTCGGAATGCCGCGAAACTCACCGAGTCAAAGCGTTTCGCCGTTTGCGGAAGAAAGTATGATGTAGAACAAGTAGCAGAAGCATACATGCTCAAGAGGGATCACCCGAAATTCAAAGGCAACTGAATTTCGGCAACCGGGGCATCGAAGTCGGAATGCCGCGAAACTCACCGAGTCAAAGCGTTTCGCCGTTTGCGGAAGAAAGTATGATGTAGAACAAGTAGCAGAAGCATACATGCTCAAGAGGGATCACCCGAAATTCAAAGGCAACTGAATTTCGGCAACCGGGGCATCGAAGTCGGAATGCCGCGAAACTCACCGAGTCAAAGCGTTTCGCCGTTTGCGGAAGAAAGTATGATGTAGAACAAGTAGCAGAAGCATACATGCTCAAGAGGGATCACCCGAAATTCAAAGGCAACTGAATTTCGGCAACCGGGGCATCGAAGTCGGAATGCCGCGAAACTCACCGAGTCAAAGCGTTTCGCCGTTTGCGGAAGAAAGTATGATGTAGAACAAGTAGCAGAAGCATACATGCTCAAGAGGGATCACCCGAAATTCAAAGGCAACTGAATTTCGGCAACCGGGGCATCGAAGTCGGAATGCCGCGAAACTCACCGAGTCAAAGCGTTTCGCCGTTTGCGGAAGAAAGTATGATGTAGAACAAGTAGCAGAAGCATACATGCTCAAGAGGGATCACCCGAAATTCAAAGGCAACTGAATTTCGGCAACCGGGCATCGAAGTCGGAATGCCGCGAAACTCACCGAGTCAAAGCGTTTCGCCGTTTGCGGAAGAAAGTATGATGTAGAACAAGTAGCAGAAGCATACATGCTCAAGAGGGATCACCCGAAATTCAAAGGCAACTGAATTTCGGCAACCGGGGCATCGAAGTCGGAATGCCGCGAAACTCACCGAGTCAAAGCGTTTCGCCGTTTGCGGAAGAAAGTATGATGTAGAACAAGTAGCAGAAGCATACATGCTCAAGAGGGATCACCCGAAATTCAAAGGCAACTGAATTTCGGCAACCGGGGCATCGAAGTCGGAATGCCGCGAAACTCACCGAGTCAAAGCGTTTCGCCGTTTGCGGAAGAAAGTATGATGTAGAACAAGTAGCAGAAGCATACATGCTCAAGAGGGATCACCCGAAATTCAAAGGCAACTGAATTTCGGCAACCGGGGCATCGAAGTCGGAATGCCGCGAAACTCACCGAGTCAAAGCGTTTCGCCGTTTGCGGAAGAAAGTATGATGTAGAACAAGTAGCAGAAGCATACATGCTCAAGAGGGATCACCCGAAATTCAAAGGCAACTGAATTTCGGCAACCGGGCATCGAAGTCGGAATGCCGCGAAACTCACCGAGTCAAAGCGTTTCGCCGTTTGCGGAAGAAAGTATGATGTAGAACAAGTAGCAGAAGCATACATGCTCAAGAGGGATCACCCGAAATTCAAAGGCAACTGAATTTCGGCAACCGGGGCATCGAAGTCGGAATGCCGCGAAACTCACCGAGTCAAAGCGTTTCGCCGTTTGCGGAAGAAAGTATGATGTAGAACAAGTAGCAGAAGCATACATGCTCAAGAGGGATCACCCGAAATTCAAAGGCAACTGAATTTCGGCAACCGGGCATCGAAGTCGGAATGCCGCGAAACTCACCGAGTCAAAGCGTTTCGCCGTTTGCGGAAGAAAGTATGATGTAGAACAAGTAGCAGAAGCATACATGCTCAAGAGGGATCACCCGAAATTCAAAGGCAACTGAATTTCGGCAACCGGGGCATCGAAGTCGGAATGCCGCGAAACTCACCGAGTCAAAGCGTTTCGCCGTTTGCGGAAGAAAGTATGATGTAGAACAAGTAGCAGAAGCATACATGCTCAAGAGGGATCACCCGAAATTCAAAGGCAACTGAATTTCGGCAACCGGGCATCGAAGTCGGAATGCCGCGAAACTCACCGAGTCAAAGCGTTTCGCCGTTTGCGGAAGAAAGTATGATGTAGAACAAGTAGCAGAAGCATACATGCTCAAGAGGGATCACCCGAAATTCAAAGGCAACTGAATTTCGGCAACCGGGGCATCGAAGTCGGAATGCCGCGAAACTCACCGAGTCAAAGCGTTTCGCCGTTTGCGGAAGAAAGTATGATGTAGAACAAGTAGCAGAAGCATACATGCTCAAGAGGGATCACCCGAAATTCAAAGGCAACTGAATTTCGGCAACCGGGCATCGAAGTCGGAATGCCGCGAAACTCACCGAGTCAAAGCGTTTCGCCGTTTGCGGAAGAAAGTATGATGTAGAACAAGTAGCAGAAGCATACATGCTCAAGAGGGATCACCCGAAATTCAAAGGCAACTGAATTTCGGCAACCGGGCATCGAAGTCGGAATGCCGCGAAACTCACCGAGTCAAAGCGTTTCGCCGTTTGCGGAAGAAAGTATGATGTAGAACAAGTAGCAGAAGCATACATGCTCAAGAGGGATCACCCGAAATTCAAAGGCAACTGAATTTCGGCAACCGGGGCATCGAAGTCGGAATGCCGCGAAACTCACCGAGTCAAAGCGTTTCGCCGTTTGCGGAAGAAAGTATGATGTAGAACAAGTAGCAGAAGCATACATGCTCAAGAGGGATCACCCGAAATTCAAAGGCAACTGAATTTCGGCAACCGGGGCATCGAAGTCGGAATGCCGCGAAACTCACCGAGTCAAAGCGTTTCGCCGTTTGCGGAAGAAAGTATGATGTAGAACAAGTAGCAGAAGCATACATGCTCAAGAGGGATCACCCGAAATTCAAAGGCAACTGAATTTCGGCAACCGGGGCATCGAAGTCGGAATGCCGCGAAACTCACCGAGTCAAAGCGTTTCGCCGTTTGCGGAAGAAAGTATGATGTAGAACAAGTAGCAGAAGCATACATGCTCAAGAGGGATCACCCGAAATTCAAAGGCAACTGAATTTCGGCAACCGGGGCATCGAAGTCGGAATGCCGCGAAACTCACCGAGTCAAAGCGTTTCGCCGTTTGCGGAAGAAAGTATGATGTAGAACAAGTAGCAGAAGCATACATGCTCAAGAGGGATCACCCGAAATTCAAAGGCAACTGAATTTCGGCAACCGGGCATCGAAGTCGGAATGCCGCGAAACTCACCGAGTCAAAGCGTTTCGCCGTTTGCGGAAGAAAGTATGATGTAGAACAAGTAGCAGAAGCATACATGCTCAAGAGGGATCACCCGAAATTCAAAGGCAACTGAATTTCGGCAACCGGGCATCGAAGTCGGAATGCCGCGAAACTCACCGAGTCAAAGCGTTTCGCCGTTTGCGGAAGAAAGTATGATGTAGAACAAGTAGCAGAAGCATACATGCTCAAGAGGGATCACCCGAAATTCAAAGGCAACTGAATTTCGGCAACCGGGGCATCGAAGTCGGAATGCCGCGAAACTCACCGAGTCAAAGCGTTTCGCCGTTTGCGGAAGAAAGTATGATGTAGAACAAGTAGCAGAAGCATACATGCTCAAGAGGGATCACCCGAAATTCAAAG
The DNA here is from genome assembly GCA_029228515.1 of Populus alba x Populus x berolinensis. NCBI lineage: Eukaryota > Viridiplantae > Streptophyta > Magnoliopsida > Malpighiales > Salicaceae > Populus > Populus alba x Populus x berolinensis. The sequence continues at coordinate 26,565,134 of CM055362.1, read as the reverse complement.
GCAACTGAATTTCGGCAACCGGGCATCGAAGTCGGAATGCCGCGAAACTCACCGAGTCAAAGCGTTTCGCCGTTTGCGGAAGAAAGTATGATGTAGAACAAGTAGCAGAAGCATACATGCTCAAGAGGGATCACCCGAAATTCAAAGGCAACTGAATTTCGGCAACCGGGGCATCGAAGTCGGAATGCCGCGAAACTCACCGAGTCAAAGCGTTTCGCCGTTTGCGGAAGAAAGTATGATGTAGAACAAGTAGCAGAAGCATACATGCTCAAGAGGGATCACCCGAAATTCAAAGGCAACTGAATTTCGGCAACCGGGGCATCGAAGTCGGAATGCCGCGAAACTCACCGAGTCAAAGCGTTTCGCCGTTTGCGGAAGAAAGTATGATGTAGAACAAGTAGCAGAAGCATACATGCTCAAGAGGGATCACCCGAAATTCAAAGGCAACTGAATTTCGGCAACCGGGGCATCGAAGTCGGAATGCCGCGAAACTCACCGAGTCAAAGCGTTTCGCCGTTTGCGGAAGAAAGTATGATGTAGAACAAGTAGCAGAAGCATACATGCTCAAGAGGGATCACCCGAAATTCAAAGGCAACTGAATTTCGGCAACCGGGGCATCGAAGTCGGAATGCCGCGAAACTCACCGAGTCAAAGCGTTTCGCCGTTTGCGGAAGAAAGTATGATGTAGAACAAGTAGCAGAAGCATACATGCTCAAGAGGGATCACCCGAAATTCAAAGGCAACTGAATTTCGGCAACCGGGCATCGAAGTCGGAATGCCGCGAAACTCACCGAGTCAAAGCGTTTCGCCGTTTGCGGAAGAAAGTATGATGTAGAACAAGTAGCAGAAGCATACATGCTCAAGAGGGATCACCCGAAATTCAAAGGCAACTGAATTTCGGCAACCGGGCATCGAAGTCGGAATGCCGCGAAACTCACCGAGTCAAAGCGTTTCGCCGTTTGCGGAAGAAAGTATGATGTAGAACAAGTAGCAGAAGCATACATGCTCAAGAGGGATCACCCGAAATTCAAAGGCAACTGAATTTCGGCAACCGGGGCATCGAAGTCGGAATGCCGCGAAACTCACCGAGTCAAAGCGTTTCGCCGTTTGCGGAAGAAAGTATGATGTAGAACAAGTAGCAGAAGCATACATGCTCAAGAGGGATCACCCGAAATTCAAAGGCAACTGAATTTCGGCAACCGGGGCATCGAAGTCGGAATGCCGCGAAACTCACCGAGTCAAAGCGTTTCGCCGTTTGCGGAAGAAAGTATGATGTAGAACAAGTAGCAGAAGCATACATGCTCAAGAGGGATCACCCGAAATTCAAAGGCAACTGAATTTCGGCAACCGGGGCATCGAAGTCGGAATGCCGCGAAACTCACCGAGTCAAAGCGTTTCGCCGTTTGCGGAAGAAAGTATGATGTAGAACAAGTAGCAGAAGCATACATGCTCAAGAGGGATCACCCGAAATTCAAAGGCAACTGAATTTCGGCAACCGGGCATCGAAGTCGGAATGCCGCGAAACTCACCGAGTCAAAGCGTTTCGCCGTTTGCGGAAGAAAGTATGATGTAGAACAAGTAGCAGAAGCATACATGCTCAAGAGGGATCACCCGAAATTCAAAGGCAACTGAATTTCGGCAACCGGGGCATCGAAGTCGGAATGCCGCGAAACTCACCGAGTCAAAGCGTTTCGCCGTTTGCGGAAGAAAGTATGATGTAGAACAAGTAGCAGAAGCATACATGCTCAAGAGGGATCACCCGAAATTCAAAGGCAACTGAATTTCGGCAACCGGGGCATCGAAGTCGGAATGCCGCGAAACTCACCGAGTCAAAGCGTTTCGCCGTTTGCGGAAGAAAGTATGATGTAGAACAAGTAGCAGAAGCATACATGCTCAAGAGGGATCACCCGAAATTCAAAGGCAACTGAATTTCGGCAACCGGGGCATCGAAGTCGGAATGCCGCGAAACTCACCGAGTCAAAGCGTTTCGCCGTTTGCGGAAGAAAGTATGATGTAGAACAAGTAGCAGAAGCATACATGCTCAAGAGGGATCACCCGAAATTCAAAGGCAACTGAATTTCGGCAACCGGGGCATCGAAGTCGGAATGCCGCGAAACTCACCGAGTCAAAGCGTTTCGCCGTTTGCGGAAGAAAGTATGATGTAGAACAAGTAGCAGAAGCATACATGCTCAAGAGGGATCACCCGAAATTCAAAGGCAACTGAATTTCGGCAACCGGGGCATCGAAGTCGGAATGCCGCGAAACTCACCGAGTCAAAGCGTTTCGCCGTTTGCGGAAGAAAGTATGATGTAGAACAAGTAGCAGAAGCATACATGCTCAAGAGGGATCACCCGAAATTCAAAGGCAACTGAATTTCGGCAACCGGGGCATCGAAGTCGGAATGCCGCGAAACTCACCGAGTCAAAGCGTTTCGCCGTTTGCGGAAGAAAGTATGATGTAGAACAAGTAGCAGAAGCATACATGCTCAAGAGGGATCACCCGAAATTCAAAGGCAACTGAATTTCGGCAACCGGGGCATCGAAGTCGGAATGCCTCGAAACTCACCGAGTCAAAGCGTTTCGCCGTTTGCGGAAGAAAGTATGATGTAGAACAAGTAGCAGAAGCATACATGCTCAAGAGGGATCACCCGAAATTCAAAGGCAACTGAATTTCGGCAACCGGGGCATCGAAGTCGGAATGCCGCGAAACTCACCGAGTCAAAGCGTTTCGCCGTTTGCGGAAGAAAGTATGATGTAGAACAAGTAGCAGAAGCATACATGCTCAAGAGGGATCACCCGAAATTCAAAGGCAACTGAATTTCGGCAACCGGGGCATCGAAGTCGGAATGCCTCGAAACTCACCGAGTCAAAGCGTTTCGCCGTTTGCGGAAGAAAGTATGATGTAGAACAAGTAGCAGAAGCATACATGCTCAAGAGGGATCACCCGAAATTCAAAGGCAACTGAATTTCGGCAACCGGGGCATCGAAGTCGGAATGCCGCGAAACTCACCGAGTCAAAGCGTTTCGCCGTTTGCGGAAGAAAGTATGATGTAGAACAAGTAGCAGAAGCATACATGCTCAAGAGGGATCACCCGAAATTCAAAGGCAACTGAATTTCGGCAACCGGGGCATCGAAGTCGGAATGCCGCGAAACTCACCGAGTCAAAGCGTTTCGCCGTTTGCGGAAGAAAGTATGATGTAGAACAAGTAGCAGAAGCATACATGCTCAAGAGGGATCACCCGAAATTCAAAGGCAACTGAATTTCGGCAACCGGGCATCGAAGTCGGAATGCCGCGAAACTCACCGAGTCAAAGCGTTTCGCCGTTTGCGGAAGAAAGTATGATGTAGAACAAGTAGCAGAAGCATACATGCTCAAGAGGGATCACCCGAAATTCAAAGGCAACTGAATTTCGGCAACCGGGGCATCGAAGTCGGAATGCCGCGAAACTCACCGAGTCAAAGCGTTTCGCCGTTTGCGGAAGAAAGTATGATGTAGAACAAGTAGCAGAAGCATACATGCTCAAGAGGGATCACCCGAAATTCAAAGGCAACTGAATTTCGGCAACCGGGCATCGAAGTCGGAATGCCGCGAAACTCACCGAGTCAAAGCGTTTCGCCGTTTGCGGAAGAAAGTATGATGTAGAACAAGTAGCAGAAGCATACATGCTCAAGAGGGATCACCCGAAATTCAAAGGCAACTGAATTTCGGCAACCGGGGCATCGAAGTCGGAATGCCTCGAAACTCACCGAGTCAAAGCGTTTCGCCGTTTGCGGAAGAAAGTATGATGTAGAACAAGTAGCAGAAGCATACATGCTCAAGAGGGATCACCCGAAATTCAAAGGCAACTGAATTTCGGCAACCGGGGCATCGAAGTCGGAATGCCGCGAAACTCACCGAGTCAAAGCGTTTCGCCGTTTGCGGAAGAAAGTATGATGTAGAACAAGTAGCAGAAGCATACATGCTCAAGAGGGATCACCCGAAATTCAAAGGCAACTGAATTTCGGCAACCGGGGCATCGAAGTCGGAATGCCGCGAAACTCACCGAGTCAAAGCGTTTCGCCGTTTGCGGAAGAAAGTATGATGTAGAACAAGTAGCAGAAGCATACATGCTCAAGAGGGATCACCCGAAATTCAAAGGCAACTGAATTTCGGCAACCGGGGCATCGAAGTCGGAATGCCTCGAAACTCACCGAGTCAAAGCGTTTCGCCGTTTGCGGAAGAAAGTATGATGTAGAACAAGTAGCAGAAGCATACATGCTCAAGAGGGATCACCCGAAATTCAAAGGCAACTGAATTTCGGCAACCGGGGCATCGAAGTCGGAATGCCGCGAAACTCACCGAGTCAAAGCGTTTCGCCGTTTGCGGAAGAAAGTATGATGTAGAACAAGTAGCAGAAGCATACATGCTCAAGAGGGATCACCCGAAATTCAAAGGCAACTGAATTTCGGCAACCGGGGCATCGAAGTCGGAATGCCGCGAAACTCACCGAGTCAAAGCGTTTCGCCGTTTGCGGAAGAAAGTATGATGTAGAACAAGTAGCAGAAGCATACATGCTCAAGAGGGATCACCCGAAATTCAAAGGCAACTGAATTTCGGCAACCGGGGCATCGAAGTCGGAATGCCTCGAAACTCACCGAGTCAAAGCGTTTCGCCGTTTGCGGAAGAAAGTATGATGTAGAACAAGTAGCAGAAGCATACATGCTCAAGAGGGATCACCCGAAATTCAAAGGCAACTGAATTTCGGCAACCGGGGCATCGAAGTCGGAATGCCGCGAAACTCACCGAGTCAAAGCGTTTCGCCGTTTGCGGAAGAAAGTATGATGTAGAACAAGTAGCAGAAGCATACATGCTCAAGAGGGATCACCCGAAATTCAAAGGCAACTGAATTTCGGCAACCGGGGCATCGAAGTCGGAATGCCGCGAAACTCACCGAGTCAAAGCGTTTCGCCGTTTGCGGAAGAAAGTATGATGTAGAACAAGTAGCAGAAGCATACATGCTCAAGAGGGATCACCCGAAATTCAAAGGCAACTGAATTTCGGCAACCGGGCATCGAAGTCGGAATGCCTCGAAACTCACCGAGTCAAAGCGTTTCGCCGTTTGCGGAAGAAAGTATGATGTAGAACAAGTAGCAGAAGCATACATGCTCAAGAGGGATCACCCGAAATTCAAAGGCAACTGAATTTCGGCAACCGGGCATCGAAGTCGGAATGCCGCGAAACTCACCGAGTCAAAGCGTTTCGCCGTTTGCGGAAGAAAGTATGATGTAGAACAAGTAGCAGAAGCATACATGCTCAAGAGGGATCACCCGAAATTCAAAGGCAACTGAATTTCGGCAACCGGGCATCGAAGTCGGAATGCCGCGAAACTCACCGAGTCAAAGCGTTTCGCCGTTTGCGGAAGAAAGTATGATGTAGAACAAGTAGCAGAAGCATACATGCTCAAGAGGGATCACCCGAAATTCAAAGGCAACTGAATTTCGGCAACCGGGCATCGAAGTCGGAATGCCGCGAAACTCACCGAGTCAAAGCGTTTCGCCGTTTGCGGAAGAAAGTATGATGTAGAACAAGTAGCAGAAGCATACATGCTCAAGAGGGATCACCCGAAATTCAAAGGCAACTGAATTTCGGCAACCGGGCATCGAAGTCGGAATGCCGCGAAACTCACCGAGTCAAAGCGTTTCGCCGTTTGCGGAAGAAAGTATGATGTAGAACAAGTAGCAGAAGCATACATGCTCAAGAGGGATCACCCGAAATTCAAAGGCAACTGAATTTCGGCAACCGGGCATCGAAGTCGGAATGCCGCGAAACTCACCGAGTCAAAGCGTTTCGCCGTTTGCGGAAGAAAGTATGATGTAGAACAAGTAGCAGAAGCATACATGCTCAAGAGGGATCACCCGAAATTCAAAGGCAACTGAATTTCGGCAACCGGGGCATCGAAGTCGGAATGCCTCGAAACTCACCGAGTCAAAGCGTTTCGCCGTTTGCGGAAGAAAGTATGATGTAGAACAAGTAGCAGAAGCATACATGCTCAAGAGGGATCACCCGAAATTCAAAGGCAACTGAATTTCGGCAACCGGGCATCGAAGTCGGAATGCCTCGAAACTCACCGAGTCAAAGCGTTTCGCCGTTTGCGGAAGAAAGTATGATGTAGAACAAGTAGCAGAAGCATACATGCTCAAGAGGGATCACCCGAAATTCAAAGGCAACTGAATTTCGGCAACCGGGCATCGAAGTCGGAATGCCGCGAAACTCACCGAGTCAAAGCGTTTCGCCGTTTGCGGAAGAAAGTATGATGTAGAACAAGTAGCAGAAGCATACATGCTCAAGAGGGATCACCCGAAATTCAAAGGCAACTGAATTTCGGCAACCGGGGCATCGAAGTCGGAATGCCTCGAAACTCACCGAGTCAAAGCGTTTCGCCGTTTGCGGAAGAAAGTATGATGTAGAACAAGTAGCAGAAGCATACATGCTCAAGAGGGATCACCCGAAATTCAAAGGCAACTGAATTTCGGCAACCGGGGCATCGAAGTCGGAATGCCTCGAAACTCACCGAGTCAAAGCGTTTCGCCGTTTGCGGAAGAAAGTATGATGTAGAACAAGTAGCAGAAGCATACATGCTCAAGAGGGATCACCCGAAATTCAAAGGCAACTGAATTTCGGCAACCGGGCATCGAAGTCGGAATGCCTCGAAACTCACCGAGTCAAAGCGTTTCGCCGTTTGCGGAAGAAAGTATGATGTAGAACAAGTAGCAGAAGCATACATGCTCAAGAGGGATCACCCGAAATTCAAAGGCAACTGAATTTCGGCAACCGGGCATCGAAGTCGGAATGCCTCGAAACTCACCGAGTCAAAGCGTTTCGCCGTTTGCGGAAGAAAGTATGATGTAGAACAAGTAGCAGAAGCATACATGCTCAAGAGGGATCACCCGAAATTCAAAGGCAACTGAATTTCGGCAACCGGGGCATCGAAGTCGGAATGCCTCGAAACTCACCGAGTCAAAGCGTTTCGCCGTTTGCGGAAGAAAGTATGATGTAGAACAAGTAGCAGAAGCATACATGCTCAAGAGGGATCACCCGAAATTCAAAGGCAACTGAATTTCGGCAACCGGGGCATCGAAGTCGGAATGCCTCGAAACTCACCGAGTCAAAGCGTTTCGCCGTTTGCGGAAGAAAGTATGATGTAGAACAAGTAGCAGAAGCATACATGCTCAAGAGGGATCACCCGAAATTCAAAGGCAACTGAATTTCGGCAACCGGGCATCGAAGTCGGAATGCCTCGAAACTCACCGAGTCAAAGCGTTTCGCCGTTTGCGGAAGAAAGTATGATGTAGAACAAGTAGCAGAAGCATACATGCTCAAGAGGGATCACCCGAAATTCAAAGGCAACTGAATTTCGGCAACCGGGGCATCGAAGTCGGAATGCCTCGAAACTCACCGAGTCAAAGCGTTTCGCCGTTTGCGGAAGAAAGTATGATGTAGAACAAGTAGCAGAAGCATACATGCTCAAGAGGGATCACCCGAAATTCAAAGGCAACTGAATTTCGGCAACCGGGGCATCGAAGTCGGAATGCCTCGAAACTCACCGAGTCAAAGCGTTTCGCCGTTTGCGGAAGAAAGTATGATGTAGAACAAGTAGCAGAAGCATACATGCTCAAGAGGGATCACCCGAAATTCAAAGGCAACTGAATTTCGGCAACCGGCATCGAAGTCGAAGTCGAATGCCTCGAAACTCACCGAGTCAAAGCGTTTCGCCGTTTGCGGAAGAAAGTATGATGTAGAACAAGTAGCAGAAGCATACATGCTCAAGAGGGATCACCCGAAATTCAAAGGCAACTGAATTTCGGCAACCGGGCATCGAAGTCGGAATGCCTCGAAACTCACCGAGTCAAAGCGTTTCGCCGTTTGCGGAAGAAAGTATGATGTAGAACAAGTAGCAGAAGCATACATGCTCAAGAGGGATCACCCGAAATTCAAAGGCAACTGAATTTCGGCAACCGGGGCATCGAAGTCGGAATGCCTCGAAACTCACCGAGTCAAAGCGTTTCGCCGTTTGCGGAAGAAAGTATGATGTAGAACAAGTAGCAGAAGCATACATGCTCAAGAGGGATCACCCGAAATTCAAAGGCAACTGAATTTCGGCAACCGGGCATCGAAGTCGGAATGCCTCGAAACTCACCGAGTCAAAGCGTTTCGCCGTTTGCGGAAGAAAGTATGATGTAGAACAAGTAGCAGAAGCATACATGCTCAAGAGGGATCACCCGAAATTCAAAGGCAACTGAATTTCGGCAACCGGGCATCGAAGTCGGAATGCCTCGAAACTCACCGAGTCAAAGCGTTTCGCCGTTTGCGGAAGAAAGTATGATGTAGAACAAGTAGCAGAAGCATACATGCTCAAGAGGGATCACCCGAAATTCAAAGGCAACTGAATTTCGGCAACCGGGCATCGAAGTCGGAATGCCTCGAAACTCACCGAGTCAAAGCGTTTCGCCGTTTGCGGAAGAAAGTATGATGTAGAACAAGTAGCAGAAGCATACATGCTCAAGAGGGATCACCCGAAATTCAAAGGCAACTGAATTTCGGCAACCGGGGCATCGAAGTCGGAATGCCTCGAAACTCACCGAGTCAAAGCGTTTCGCCGTTTGCGGAAGAAAGTATGATGTAGAACAAGTAGCAGAAGCATACATGCTCAAGAGGGATCACCCGAAATTCAAAGGCAACTGAATTTCGGCAACCGGGACATCGAAGTCGGAATGCCTCGAAACTCACCGAGTCAAAGCGTTTCGCCGTTTGCGGAAGAAAGTATGATGTAGAACAAGTAGCAGAAGCATACATGCTCAAGAGGGATCACCCGAAATTCAAAGGCAACTGAATTTCGGCAACCGGGGCATCGAAGTCGGAATGCCTCGAAACTCACCGAGTCAAAGCGTTTCGCCGTTTGCGGAAGAAAGTATGATGTAGAACAAGTAGCAGAAGCATACATGCTCAAGAGGGATCACCCGAAATTCAAAGGCAACTGAATTTCGGCAACCGGGGCATCGAAGTCGGAATGCCTCGAAACTCACCGAGTCAAAGCGTTTCGCCGTTTGCGGAAGAAAGTATGATGTAGAACAAGTAGCAGAAGCATACATGCTCAAGAGGGATCACCCGAAATTCAAAGGCAACTGAATTTCGGCAACCGGGCATCGAAGTCGGAATGCCTCGAAACTCACCGAGTCAAAGCGTTTCGCCGTTTGCGGAAGAAAGTATGATGTAGAACAAGTAGCAGAAGCATACATGCTCAAGAGGGATCACCCGAAATTCAAAGGCAACTGAATTTCGGCAACCGGGCATCGAAGTCGGAATGCCTCGAAACTCACCGAGTCAAAGCGTTTCGCCGTTTGCGGAAGAAAGTATGATGTAGAACAAGTAGCAGAAGCATACATGCTCAAGAGGGATCACCCTAAATTCAAAGGCAACTGAATTTCGGCAACCGGGGCATCGAAGTCGGAATGCCGCGAAAGTCAACGAGTCAAAGCGTTTCGCCGTTTCTGTAAGAAAGTATGATGTAGAACAAGTAGCAGAAGCAGGCATGCTCCAGAGGGATCACCCGAAATGCAAATGCAACTGAATTTCGGCAACCGGGCATCGAAGTCGGAATGCCTCGAAACTCACCGAGTCAAAGCGTTTCGCCGTTTGCGAAGAAAGTATGATGTAGAACAAGTAGCAGAAGCATACATGCTCAAGAGGGATCACCCGAAATTCAAAGGCAACTGAATTTCGGCAACCGGGGCATCGAAGTCTGAATGCCTCGAAACTCACCGAGTCAAAGCGTTTCGCCGTTTGCGGAAGAAAGTATGATGTAGAACAAGTAGCAGAAGCATACATGCTCAAGAGGGATCACCCGAAATTCAAAGGTAACTGAATTTCGGCAACCGGGGCATGGAAGTCGGAATGCCTCGAAACTCACCGAGTCAAAGCGTTTCGCCGTTTGCGGAAGAAAGTATGATGTAGAACAAGTAGCAGAAGCATACATGCTCAAGAGGGATCACCCGAAATTCAAAGGCAACTGAATTTCGGCAACCGGGCATCGAAGTCGGAATGCCTCGAAACTCACCGAGTCAAAGCGTTTCGCCGTTTGCGGAAGAAAGTATGATGTAGAACAAGTAGCAGAAGCATACATGCTCAAGAGGGATCACCCGAAATTCAAAGGCAACTGAATTTCGGCAACCGGGCATCGAAGTCGGAATGCCTCGAAACTCACCGAGTCAAAGCGTTTCGCCGTTTGCGGAAGAAAGTATGATGTAGAACAAGTAGCAGAAGCATACATGCTCAAGAGGGATCACCCGAAATTCAAAGGCAACTGAATTTCGGCAACCGGGGCATCGAAGTCGGAATGCCTCGAAACTCACCGAGTCAAAGCGTTTCGCCGTTTGCGGAAGAAAGTATGATGTAGAACAAGTAGCAGAAGCATACATGCTCAAGAGGGATCACCCGAAATTCAAAGGCAACTGAATTTCGGCAACCGGGGCATCGAAGTCGGAATGCCTCGAAACTCACCGAGTCAAAGCGTTTCGCCGTTTGCGGAAGAAAGTATGATGTAGAACAAGTAGCAGAAGCATACATGCTCAAGAGGGATCACCCGAAATTCAAAGGCAACTGAATTTCGGCAACCGGGGCATCGAAGTCGGAATGCCTCGAAACTCACCGAGTCAAAGCGTTTCGCCGTTTGCGGAAGAAAGTATGATGTAGAACAAGTAGCAGAAGCATACATGCTCAAGAGGGATCACCCGAAATTCAAAGGCAACTGAATTTCGGCAACCGGGGCATCGAAGTCGGAATGCCTCGAAACTCACCGAGTCAAAGCGTTTCGCCGTTTGCGGAAGAAAGTATGATGTAGAACAAGTAGCAGAAGCATACATGCTCAAGAGGGATCACCCGAAATTCAAAGGCAACTGAATTTCGGCAACCGGGCATCGAAGTCGGAATGCCTCGAAACTCACCGAGTCAAAGCGTTTCGCCGTTTGCGGAAGAAAGTATGATGTAGAACAAGTAGCAGAAGCATACATGCTCAAGAGGGATCACCCGAAATTCAAAGGCAACTGAATTTCGGCAACCGGGGCATCGAAGTCGGAATGCCTCGAAACTCACCGAGTCAAAGCGTTTCGCCGTTTGCGGAAGAAAGTATGATGTAGAACAAGTAGCAGAAGCATACATGCTCAAGAGGGATCACCCGAAATTCAAAGGCAACTGAATTTCGGCAACCGGGGCATCGAAGTCGGAATGCCTCGAAACTCACCGAGTCAAAGCGTTTCGCCGTTTGCGGAAGAAAGTATGATGTAGAACAAGTAGCAGAAGCATACATGCTCAAGAGGGATCACCCGAAATTCAAAGGCAACTGAATTTCGGCAACCGGGACATCGAAGTCGGAATGCCTCGAAACTCACCGAGTCAAAGCGTTTCGCCGTTTGCGGAAGAAAGTATGATGTAGAACAAGTAGCAGAAGCATACATGCTCAAGAGGGATCACCCGAAATTCAAAGGCAACTGAATTTCGGCAACCGGGCATCGAAGTCGGAATGCCTCGAAACTCACCGAGTCAAAGCGTTTCGCCGTTTGCGGAAGAAAGTATGATGTAGAACAAGTAGCAGAAGCATACATGCTCAAGAGGGATCACCCGAAATTCAAAGGCAACTGAATTTCGGCAACCGGGGCATCGAAGTCGGAATGCCTCGAAACTCACCGAGTCAAAGCGTTTCGCCGTTTGCGGAAGAAAGTATGATGTAGAACAAGTAGCAGAAGCATACATGCTCAAGAGGGATCACCCGAAATTCAAAGGCAACTGAATTTCGGCAACCGGGCATCGAAGTCGGAATGCCTCGAAACTCACCGAGTCAAAGCGTTTCGCCGTTTGCGGAAGAAAGTATGATGTAGAACAAGTAGCAGAAGCATACATGCTCAAGAGGGATCACCCGAAATTCAAAGGCAACTGAATTTCGGCAACCGGGCATCGAAGTCGGAATGCCTCGAAACTCACCGAGTCAAAGCGTTTCGCCGTTTGCGGAAGAAAGTATGATGTAGAACAAGTAGCAGAAGCATACATGCTCAAGAGGGATCACCCGAAATTCAAAGGCAACTGAATTTCGGCAACCGGGGCATCGAAGTCGGAATGCCTCGAAACTCACCGAGTCAAAGCGTTTCGCCGTTTGCGGAAGAAAGTATGATGTAGAACAAGTAGCAGAAGCATACATGCTCAAGAGGGATCACCCGAAATTCAAAGGCAACTGAATTTCGGCAACCGGGGCATCGAAGTCGGAATGCCTCGAAACTCACCGAGTCAAAGCGTTTCGCCGTTTGCGGAAGAAAGTATGATGTAGAACAAGTAGCAGAAGCATACATGCTCAAGAGGGATCACCCGAAATTCAAAGGCAACTGAATTTCGGCAACCGGGGCATCGAAGTCGGAATGCCTCGAAACTCACCGAGTCAAAGCGTTTCGCCGTTTGCGGAAGAAAGTATGATGTAGAACAAGTAGCAGAAGCATACATGCTCAAGAGGGATCACCCGAAATTCAAAGGCAACTGAATTTCGGCAACCGGGGCATCGAAGTCGGAATGCCTCGAAACTCACCGAGTCAAAGCGTTTCGCCGTTTGCGGAAGAAAGTATGATGTAGAACAAGTAGCAGAAGCATACATGCTCAAGAGGGATCACCCGAAATTCAAAGGCAACTGAATTTCGGCAACCGGGCATCGAAGTCGGAATGCCTCGAAACTCACCGAGTCAAAGCGTTTCGCCGTTTGCGGAAGAAAGTATGATGTAGAACAAGTAGCAGAAGCATACATGCTCAAGAGGGATCACCCGAAATTCAAAGGCAACTGAATTTCGGCAACCGGGGCATCGAAGTCGGAATGCCTCGAAACTCACCGAGTCAAAGCGTTTCGCCGTTTGCGGAAGAAAGTATGATGTAGAACAAGTAGCAGAAGCATACATGCTCAAGAGGGATCACCCGAAATTCAAAGGCAACTGAATTTCGGCAACCGGGACATCGAAGTCGGAATGCCTCGAAACTCACCGAGTCAAAGCGTTTCGCCGTTTGCGGAAGAAAGTATGATGTAGAACAAGTAGCAGAAGCATACATGCTCAAGAGGGATCACCCGAAATTCAAAGGCAACTGAATTTCGGCAACCGGGCATCGAAGTCGGAATGCCTCGAAACTCACCGAGTCAAAGCGTTTCGCCGTTTGCGGAAGAAAGTATGATGTAGAACAAGTAGCAGAAGCATACATGCTCAAGAGGGATCACCCGAAATTCAAAGGCAACTGAATTTCGGCAACCGGGCATCGAAGTCGGAATGCCTCGAAACTCACCGAGTCAAAGCGTTTCGCCGTTTGCGGAAGAAAGTATGATGTAGAACAAGTAGCAGAAGCATACATGCTCAAGAGGGATCACCCGAAATTCAAAGGCAACTGAATTTCGGCAACCGGGCATCGAAGTCGGAATGCCTCGAAACTCACCGAGTCAAAGCGTTTCGCCGTTTGCGGAAGAAAGTATGATGTAGAACAAGTAGCAGAAGCATACATGCTCAAGAGGGATCACCCGAAATTCAAAGGCAACTGAATTTCGGCAACCGGGCATCGAAGTCGGAATGCCTCGAAACTCACCGAGTCAAAGCGTTTCGCCGTTTGCGGAAGAAAGTATGATGTAGAACAAGTAGCAGAAGCATACATGCTCAAGAGGGATCACCCGAAATTCAAAGGCAACTGAATTTCGGCAACCGGGCATCGAAGTCGGAATGCCTCGAAACTCACCGAGTCAAAGCGTTTCGCCGTTTGCGGAAGAAAGTATGATGTAGAACAAGTAGCAGAAGCATACATGCTCAAGAGGGATCACCCGAAATTCAAAGGCAACTGAATTTCGGCAACCGGGGCATCGAAGTCGGAATGCCTCGAAACTCACCGAGTCAAAGCGTTTCGCCGTTTGCGGAAGAAAGTATGATGTAGAACAAGTAGCAGAAGCATACATGCTCAAGAGGGATCACCCGAAATTCAAAGGCAACTGAATTTCGGCAACCGGGGCATCGAAGTCGGAATGCCTCGAAACTCACCGAGTCAAAGCGTTTCGCCGTTTGCGGAAGAAAGTATGATGTAGAACAAGTAGCAGAAGCATACATGCTCAAGAGGGATCACCCGAAATTCAAAGGCAACTGAATTTCGGCAACCGGGCATCGAAGTCGGAATGCCTCGAAACTCACCGAGTCAAAGCGTTTCGCCGTTTGCGGAAGAAAGTATGATGTAGAACAAGTAGCAGAAGCATACATGCTCAAGAGGGATCACCCGAAATTCAAAGGCAACTGAATTTCGGCAACCGGGCATCGAAGTCGGAATGCCTCGAAACTCACCGAGTCAAAGCGTTTCGCCGTTTGCGGAAGAAAGTATGATGTAGAACAAGTAGCAGAAGCATACATGCTCAAGAGGGATCACCCGAAATTCAAAGGCAACTGAATTTCGGCAACCGGGGCATCGAAGTCGGAATGCCTCGAAACTCACCGAGTCAAAGCGTTTTCGCCGTTTGCGGAAGAAAGTATGATGTAGAACAAGTAGCAGAAGCATACATGCTCAAGAGGGATCACCCGAAATTCAAAAGGCAACTGAATTTCGGCAACCGGGGCAT
>CM055362.1:26532877-26550389 GCA_029228515.1 Populus alba x Populus x berolinensis | reverse complement strand
TGAGTTTCGAGGCATTCCGACTTCGATGCCCGGTTGCCGAAATTCAGTTGCCTTTGAATTTCGGGTGATCCCTCTTGAGCATGTATGCTTCTGCTACTTGTTCTACATCATACTTTCTTCCGCAAACGGCGAAACGCTTTGACTCGGTGAGTTTCGCGGCATTCCGACTTCGATGCCCCGGTTGCCGAAATTCAGTTGCCTTTGAATTTCGGGTGATCCCTCTTGAGCATGTATGCTTCTGCTACTTGTTCTACATCATACTTTCTTCCGCAAACGGCGAAACGCTTTGACTCGGTGAGTTTCGCGGCATTCCGACTTCGATGCCCGGTTGCCGAAATTCAGTTGCCTTTGAATTTCGGGTGATCCCTCTTGAGCATGTATGCTTCTGCTACTTGTTCTACATCATACTTTCTTCCGCAAACGGCGAAACGCTTTGACTCGGTGAGTTTCGCGGCATTCCGACTTCGATGCCCCGGTTGCCGAAATTCAGTTGCCTTTGAATTTCGGGTGATCCCTCTTGAGCATGTATGCTTCTGCTACTTGTTCTACATCATACTTCTTCCGCAAACGGCGAAACGCTTTGACTCGGTGAGTTTCGCGGCATTCCGACTTCGATGCCCGGTTGCCGAAATTCAGTTGCCTTTGAATTTCGGGTGATCCCTCTTGAGCATGTATGCTTCTGCTACTTGTTCTACATCATACTTTCTTCCGCAAACGGCGAAACGCTTTGACTCGGTGAGTTTCGCGGCATTCCGACTTCGATGGCCCGATTGCCGAAATTCAGTGCCTTTGAATTTCGGGTTGAAGCCTTTACTCGGTGAGTTTCGCGGCATTCCGACTTCGATGCCGGTTGCCGAAATTCAGTTGCCTTTGAATTTCGGGTGATCCCTCTTGAGCATGTCTGCTTTGCTACTTGTCTCTACATCACAATTCCTTCCGCACTAAAGAGACGAAACAGCTTTGACTCGGTGAGTTTCGCGGCATTCACGAACTCGATGGCCCCAGTTGCCGAAATTCATTTGCTTTTGAATTTCGGGTGCATCCCCTCCTGTGCATGTATTGCTTCATGCTGCTCTGTTCTACCATTCACACATCCTTCCGGAAAAGGAAAACAGCGATAACGCTTTGACTCGATGATTTTCGCGGCATTCACCGACGTCGATGCCCGCGTTGACCGAAATTCAAGCTTCGCTTGGAATTTTCGGGTGATCCCTCTTGATGCATGTATGCTTGTGCTACTTGCTTGTACATCACATTCCTTCCGCAAATTGTGAAACGCTTTTGAGCTCGGTGAGTTAGCCGGGCTCATTCCGACTTCGAACTTGCCTCGGTTGCCGACATTTTAGATGCACTTTGAATTTCCAGCCGATCCCTCTTGTGCGATGGTATGCTTCTGATACTTGTTCTACATCACACTTCCTTCCGCAAATGGCGAAACGCTTTGACTCGGTGAGTTTCGCCGGCATTCCGACTTCGATAGCCCCAGACTTGACACGAAAATTCAGTCTGCCTTTTGAATTTCGGTGTGATGCCTTTTGATAGCATTGGTATGCTTTCTTCTACTTGTTTTACATCATACAACTTCTATCCGCAAACAGCGAAACGCTTTGACTCGGTGAGTTTTCACGGCATTTCTCGACTCTTCGCCTGCCCGGTGGTTTGCCGAAAGTCAGTTGCCTTTGAATTTCGGGTGATCCCTCTTGTGCATGTATGCTTCTGATACTTGTTCTACATCACTCTTCCTTCCCGGACACAGCGAAACGCTTTGACTCTGATCGAGTTCGGCGGCATTCCGACTTCGACGTGCCCACGTCGTATTCTGAATATTTCAGTATGCCCTTGAATTTCGGGTGATTCCATCGCTTGAAGCATGTATGCTTCTGCTACTTGTAGTACATCACTCTTCCTTCCGCAAATGGCGAAACGCTTTCGACTTCGTTTCCTCTAGTGAGTTTCGCGGCATGTCCGACTTCAGATGCCCCAGGTTGCCGAAATTTGATGCTTTAGAATTTCACGTTGATCCCTTTTGAGTTGATGCTATTCCGCTTCGGCTACTTGATTCTACATCACACTTCCTTCCGCAAATGGCGAAACGCTTTGACTCGGTGAGTTTCCACGGCATTCCGACTTCGATGCATCGGTTGACCGTAATTCAGTTGCATTTTGAATTGCGGGGTGATCCCTCTTGAGCATGTAATGCTTTATGATAATTGTTCTACATCACTCTTCCTTCCGCAACGAAGGGACGTAACGCTCTTTGACTCGATGAGTTTCTCGGCATTCCGACTTCGATACCCCGGTTGCCGAAATTTAGATGCCTTGCACAATTTAGCTGAACCGCTTCTGGAGGCATGTATGCTTCTGGCTTACTTGTCTCTACATCACCACCCTTTTCCTTCCGCAAAATGGCACACGATACGCTTTGACTCGATGAGTTTCGCAAGGCATTCCCGAACTTCGATGTTATCCAGTTGCCGAAATATCAGTTGCCTTTGAATTTAAGGTGATCCCTCTTGTGCATGTAATGCTTTTGATACTTGTTCTACATCACACTTCCTTCGGCATACAGCGAATACGCTTTGACTCGAATGAGTTTCGCTCGGCATTCGAACTTCGATTGCCCTAGTTGCCGAAATTCATGTGCCTTTGAATTTATGTGAGCATGTATGCCTCCTACTCGGTGACGTTTCGAGGCATTCCGACTTCGATGCCCCGGTTGCCGAAATTCAGTTGCCTTTGAATTTCGGGTGATCACTCTTGAGCATGTATGCTTCTTGCTTACTTGTTCTACATCACACTTCCTTCGGCAAACAGATCGAAACGCTTTGACTCGATGATTTTCGCTGGCATTCCTGAATTAAGATGCCCAGGTTTGCCGAAATTTAGATGCCTTTGAATTTAAGCTGATGCCCTTTTGAGGATGTATGCTTCTGCTACATTGTTCTGTACATCACACATTCCTTCGCAAATGGCGAAAAGCTTTGACTCCGGTTGAGTTTCGCGGCATTCCGCTCCTTCGATGCACGAAGCCTGAAATTCAGTTGCCTTTGAATTTTGGCGAGTGTCTCACCTCTGTTGAGCACTGTATGCTTTGTACTTGTTCTACATCACCACTTCCTGTACCGCAAACAGCGAAGACGCTTTTGACTCGGTGAGTTATCACGGCTTTCCGTCTTCGACTGCCCCGGTTGCGATGAAATTCAGTTTGCCTTTGAATTTCGGTGTGGATCCCTCTTGTCGCATGTATGAGTCTTTAGATACTTGTTCTACATCATACTCTTCTTCCGCTCAAAAAGGGCGTAGCGATTTGATCTCCGAATGAGTTTCTCGGCATTCCGACTTCGATACCCCGGATTGCGGAAAGATTCAATTGCCTTTGATTTTCGGGTGATCCTCTCTTGTAAGCATGTATGCTTCTGCTACTATGTTCTACATCTCACAACTTCCTTTCTCGCAAATAGCGAAACGCTTTGGATCTCGGTGAGTTTCCGGCAATTCCAGACTCTTCGATGCCCGGATTGCCACGAAATTCAGGTGCCTTTGACTTTAGGGTGAATCCCTTCTCTGGAGCCTTGTATGCTACTTGCCTACTTGTTGTTCATCACACTTTCTTCCGCATAAATGGCGACACGCTTTGACTGGTTGAGTTTCGCGGCATTCCGACTTCGATGCCCCGGTTGGCCGATAATTTAGCATGCCTATTGAAATTTCAGGCTGATCCTTTGAGGATGCATTTGCTCTCATCTTGGTACGTGTTCTTACATCACACACTTCCTTACGCAACTGGCCGAAGTACGCTTGATCGTCGTGTGAGTTTCGCGGCCATTCAGGACTTCGATGCCCGAATGCTGAAATTCTCGTTGCCTTTGAATTTCGGGTGATCACACTTGAGCTTTTGTATGCTTGTGCTACCTTGTTCTACATCACACTTCATTCCGCAAACAGCGAAACGCTTTGGACTCGGTGCAGTTTCACTGGAATTCCGACTTGGATGCCCCGGGTTTGCCGAAATTCAGTTGCCTTTGAATTTCGGGTGATCCCTATTTAGAGCATGTATGCTTCTGAGACTTGTTCTACCATCATACTCTCTCTTCCGCAACAACGGCGTAACGCTTTTGTACTCGATGAGTTTCTCGGCATTCCGATCTTCGAACCCGTGTTTTGCCGAAATTTAGTTTGCCTTTGAATTTCGGGTGATCCCTCTTGAGCAGGTATGCTTTTGCTACTTGTTCTACATTCTTACTTCCGCTTCCGCATAAGAGCGAAATACGCTTTGGACTGTGTTGCAGTTTCGGGCATTCCGAACTCGACAACTGCCCCCAGTTGCCGAAATTTCAAGTTGCCCTTTGAATTTCTGGTGATCCCTCTTGAGCTTGTATGCTTCTGCATCCTTGTTCTACATCACACTTCTTCGGTAAACAGCGATAACGCTTTGACTCGATGAGTTTCGCCTAAAACATCCCCCCCCCTTAAAAAAAAAACTATTCCCCCCCCCCCCCCCTCCATCACCCCCCCCTCCCCCCCCCCCCATCCCCCCCCCCCCCCCCCCCCCCCCCACCTTTTTTCCCCCCACAATAACCTCCGTACCTGTTTTTTACCCGGCATTCCGAACTCCAGCATGCCTCAGTTGCCGAAATTCAGTTGCCTTTGAATTTCAGGTGACTCCCTCTTGAGCATGTATGCTTCTTGTACTCTGTTCTACATCACACTTCAGTTTCCTGCAAAGGGCCGAAACGCTTTGACTCGGTGAGTTTCGCGGCCATTCCGGACTTTCGATGCCTGAGCGTTGCCGAAATTTTCGAATGCCTTTGAATTTCAGTAGATCCCTTTTGAAGGATGTATGCTTCTGCTATCTTGTTTTTACATCCACCATCTTTCTTCCGCAAATGGTCAGAAAAAAGCTTTGACTCGGTGAGTTTCGCGGCATTCGGACTTCGATGCCCGGTTGCCGAAATTCAGTTGCCTTTGAATTTCGGGTGAACCCTTTACTCGTTGAGTTTCGGAGGTTTTCCGTTCTTCGATGCCGTGATTGCCAGAATTCAGTTGCCTTTGAATTTCGGGTGCTCTATCTTGAGCATGTATGCTTTCTGCTACTTGTTCTACATTCACACGTTCCTTCCGCGCAATACAGCGAAACGCTTTGACTCGGTGAGTTTCACGGCCATCCGGGACTGCAGAATGCCACACACATCCCTAACTATCACCATCCCACCCCTTGCCGGTTGCCGAAATTCAGTTGCCTTTGAACTTTGGGTGATCCCTCTGGTGCATGTATGCTTCTGATTACTTGTTCTACATCACTCTTCCTTCCGCAAAGGGACGTAACGCTTTGACTCGTTAGAGTTTCTCGTCAATTCCGACTTCGATACCCCGGTTTTGCTAAAATTCAGTTGCCCTTGAATTTCGGTTAGTGATTCCCTCTTGAAGATGTATGCTTTGCTGCTACTTGTTCTACATCACAATTCCTTCTGCCAGAAAGAGCGAAACGCTTTGACTCGGTTGAGTTTCATGGCATTCCGAACTCGAATGCCCCAGTTGACCGAATTCCAGTATTGGCCTCTTGAATTTCAGGTGATCCCTCTTGAGCATGTATGCTTCTGCTACTTGTTTCATAATAACACCTTCTTCCGCAAACAGGCCGAATACGCTTTGACTCGGTGAGTGTCGCGGCTCTCATTCAGACTTCGATGCCCCGGGTTGTCGAAATTCACGTTGCCTTTGAATTATCGGGTGATCCTGTCTTGAGCATGTATGCTTCTGGCATTTTAGACTACTTGGGATTTATTTCTTTACATCATACCACTTCCCTTTACGCAAACAGCGAAACGCTTTGAATCGGTGAGTTTCGCTCGGGCATTCCAGACTTCGATGCCTGCCGGTTGACCGAATATTCCAGTTTACCTTTTGAATTTCGCGGTCGATCCCTCTTGGTGTATGTATCTGCTTCCGTTGCTAACTTGTTCTACATCACACTTCCTTCCGCAAAGGGCAGTACACGCTTTTGACTTCAGATGATTTTCTCGGCCAATTCAACTTCGATGCCCGGAGTTGCCGAAATTTCAGTTGCCTTTGAATTTCGGGTGATCCCTCTTGTGAGCATGTTTGCTTCTGACTACTCATGTTATTATCGACAATTCTTTCGCAAAGAGGCGAAACGCTATTGACTTCGGTGAGTTTCGCGGCCATTCCGAAACTTCTTCGATGGCCCCGTTGCCGAAATTCAGTTGCATAATTGAATTTCGATCGATCCCTTTTTGAAGGATGTAATGCTTCTGCTAATAGTTCTACATCACACTTCCATTACGCAATGGCGAAATACGCTGTGACTCGGTGAGTTTCGCGGCTATCTCGTAATTCGATGCTCCGGTTGTCGAAATTCAGTTGCCTTTTTGTAATTTCAGGTGATCCCTCTTGAGCATGTATGCTTTTGTTACTTGTTCTACATCACTCTACTTCTTCCGCATCAGGGTTCGTAACGCTTTGACTCGATGAGTTTTTCTCGGCATTCAACTTCGATACCCCGGTGCCGAAATTTAGTTGCCTTTGAATTTCGGGTGATCACATCTTGACGCATGTATGCTCCTGCTACCTTGTTCTACTTCACACTATCCCTTCCGCAAGAGCGGAACGCTTTTGACTCGGTGAGTTTCGCGGCATTCCAAAACTTCGTATGCCCAGGTTGACGAAATTCAGTTGACCTTTGAATTTCGGGTGATCCCTCTTGGAGCATGTATGACTTCTGCTGATTGTTTCTACATCACACTTCCTTCCGGGAAACTGCGGAACACGCTTTGACTCGATGATTTTCGCAAGGCATTTCGACTTCCTCGATGCCCCAGTTTTTTCCGAAATTCATTTGCTCTTGAATTTCAGGTGATTCCCTCTTGAGCATGTATGCTTCTGCCTACTTGTATGTACATCACACTTCCTTCCGCAAATGGCGAAACGCTTTGATCACGGTGCAGTTTCGCGGTATTCCGACTTCGATGCCCGAGTATGCCCGAAATTTAAGATGCCTTTGAATTTCAGGTGATCCCCTTTTGGGGATGTATTTATGCTTCTGCTACTTGTTGTCTACATCACACTTTCTTCCGCAAATGGCGAAACGATTTGACTCGGTGAGTTTCGCCGTTCATTCCGACTTTCGCATGCCCCACTTGCAGAAATTCAGTTGCCTTTGAATTTCGGAGTGATCCCTTTTGAGCATGTATGCTTCTGCTACTTGTTTCTACATCAGACTTCCTTCCGCAAATAGCGTAACGCTTTGACTCGTGTGATGTTTCACGGCCATTTCCGACTTCGATGACCCCGGTTGCTGAAAATTAGGTGCCTTTGAATTTTTCTCGGAAGTGGTCCCTCGTTGAGCATGTATGCTTCTAGCTACTTGTTGTACATCACACTTTCTTACGGCCAAATGGCGAAACGCTTTGACTCCGGTGAGTTTCGCGGCATTCCGACTATCGATGCCCAGTGCTTGCCGAAAATTTAGTTGCCTTGTGGAATTTCAGCTGATCCCTTTCTGAGGATGTAAGCTTCTGCTACTTGTTCTACATCTACACTTTCTTCCGCAAATGGCGAAAACGCTTTGACTCGGTGAAGTTTCGCGGCATTCCGTCTTCGATGCCCCTTATTGCTGCAATTCAGTTGCCTCTTTGAATTTTCGGGTGACTCCGTTTTGAGCATGAATGCTTCTGCTACTTGTTCTACATCAGACTTTCTTCCGCAAACGGCGAAACGCTTTGACTCGGTGAGTTTCGCGGCATTCCGACTTCGATGCCTCGGTTGCCGAAATTCAGTTGCCTTTGATTTTCGGGTGATCCCTCTTGAGCATGTATGCTTCTGCTACTTGTTCTACATCAGACTTTCTTCCGCAAACGGCGAAACGCTTTGACTCGGTGAGTTTCGCGGCATTCCGACTTCGATGCCCCGGTTGCCGAAATTCAGTTGCCTTTGAATTTCGGGTGATCCCTCTTGAGCATGTATGCTTCTGCTACTTGTTCTACATCAGACTTTCTTCCGCAAACGGCGAAACGCTTTGACTCGGTGAGTTTCGCGGCATTCCGACTTCGATGCCCCGGTTGCCGAAATTCAGTTGCCTTTGAATTTCGGGTGATCCCTCTTGAGCATGTATGCTTCTGCTACTTGTTCTACATCATACTTTCTTCCGCAAACGGCGAAATGATTTGACTCGGTGAGTTTCGCGGGATTCCGACTACGATACTCCGGTTGCCGAAATTCAGTTGCCTTTGCATTTCGGGTCATCCCTCTTGAGCATGTATGCTTCTGCTACTTGTTCTACATCATACTTTCTTCCGCAAACGGCGAAACGCTTTGACTCGGTGAGTTTCGCGGCATTCCGACTTCGATGCCCGGTTGCCGAAATTCAGTTGCCTTTGAATTTCGGGTCATCCCTCTTGAGCATGTATGCTTCTGCTACTTGTTCTACATCATACTTTCTTCCGCAAACGGCGCAACGCTTTGACTCGGTGAGTTTCACGGCATTCCGACTTCGATGGCCCGGTTGCCGAAATTCAGTTGCCTTTGAATTTGGGTGACCCTTCTACTCAGTGACGTTTCGAGGCATTCCGACTTCGATGCCCGGTTGCCGAAATTCAGTTGCCTTTGAATTTCAGGTTCCCTCTTGAGCATGTATGCTTCTGCTACTTGTTCTACATCAGACTTTCTTCCGCAAACGGCGAAACGCTTTGACTCGGTGAGTTTCGCGGCATTCCGACTTCGATGCCCCGGTTGCCGAAATTCAGTTGCCTTTGAATTTCGGGTGATCCCTCTTGAGCATGTATGCTTCTGCTACTTGTTCTACATCAGACTTTCTTCCGCAAACGGCGAAACGCTTTGACTCGGTGAGTTTCGCGGCATTCCGACTTCGATGCCCGGTTGCCGAAATTCAGTTGCCTTTGAATTTCGGGTGATCCCTCTTGAGCATGTATGCTTCTGCTACTTGTTCTACATCATACTTTCTTCCGCAAACGGCGAAACGCTTTGACTCGGTGAGTTTCGCGGCATTCCGACTTCGATGCCCCGGTTGCCGAAATTCAGTTGCCTTTGAATTTCGGGTGATCCCTCTTGAGCATGTATGCTTCTGCTACTTGTTCTACATCAGACTTTCTTCCGCAAACGGCGAAACGCTTTGACTCGGTGAGTTTCGCGGCATTCCGACTTCGATGCCCCGGTTGCCGAAATTCAGTTGCCTTTGAATTTCGGGTGATCCCTCTTGAGCATGTATGCTTCTGCTACTTGTTCTACATCATACTTCTTCCGCAAACGGCGAAACGCTTTGACTCGGTGAGTTTCGCGGCATTCCGACTTCGATGCCCCGGTTGCCGAAATTCAGTTGCCTTTGAATTTCGGGTGATCCCTCTTGAGCATGTATGCTTCTGCTACTTGTTCTACATCAGACTTTCTTCCGCAAACGGCGAAACGCTTTGACTCGGTGAGTTTCGCGGCATTCCGACTTCGATGCCCCGGTTGCCGAAATTCAGTTGCCTTTGAATTTCGGGTGATCCCTCTTGAGCATGTATGCTTCTGCTACTTGTTCTACATCAGACTTCTTCCGCAAACGGCGAAACGCTTTGACTCGGTGAGTTTCGCGGCATTCCGACTTCGATGCCCCGGTTGCCGAAATTCAGTTGCCTTTGAATTTCGGGTGATCCCTCTTGAGCATGTATGCTTCTGCTACTTGTTCTACATCAGACTTTCTTCCGCAAACGGCGAAACGCTTTGACTCGGTGAGTTTCGCGGCATTCCGACTTCGATGCCCCGGTTGCCGAAATTCAGTTGCCTTTGAATTTCGGGTGATCCCTCTTGAGCATGTATGCTTCTGCTACTTGTTCTACATCATACTTTCTTCCGCAAACGGCGAAACGCTTTGACTCGGTGAGTTTCGCGGCATTCCGACTTCGATGCCCGGTTGCCGAAATTCAGTTGCCTTTGAATTTCGGGTGATCCCTCTTGAGCATGTATGCTTCTGCTACTTGTTCTACATCAGACTTTCTTCCGCAAACGCGAAACGCTTTGACTCGGTGAGTTTCGCGGCATTCCGACTTCGATGCCCCGGTTGCCGAAATTCAGTTGCCTTTGAATTTCGGGTGATCCCTCTTGAGCATGTATGCTTCTGCTACTTGTTCTACATCAGACTTCTTCCGCAAACGGCGAAACGCTTTGACTCGGTGAGTTTCGCGGCATTCCGACTTCGATGCCCCGGTTGCCGAAATTCAGTTGCCTTTGAATTTCGGGTGATCCCTCTTGAGCATGTATGCTTCTGCTACTTGTTCTACATCAGACTTTCTTCCGCAAACGGCGAAACGCTTTGACTCGGTGAGTTTCGCGGCATTCCGACTTCGATGCCCCGGTTGCCGAAATTCAGTTGCCTTTGAATTTCGGGTGATCCCTCTTGAGCATGTATGCTTCTGCTACTTGTTCTACATCAGACTTTCTTCCGCAAACGGCGAAACGCTTTGACTCGGTGAGTTTCGCGGCATTCCGACTTCGATGCCCCGGTTGCCGAAATTCAGTTGCCTTTGAATTTCGGGTGATCCCTCTTGAGCATGTATGCTTCTGCTACTTGTTCTACATCATACTTTCTTCCGCAAACGGCGAAACGCTTTGACTCGGTGAGTTTCGCGGCATTCCGACTTCGATGCCCGGTTGCCGAAATTCAGTTGCCTTTGAATTTCGGGTGATCCCTCTTGAGCATGTATGCTTCTGCTACTTGTTCTACATCAGACTTTCTTCCGCAAACGGCGAAACGCTTTGACTCGGTGAGTTTCGCGGCATTCCGACTTCGATGCCCCGGTTGCCGAAATTCAGTTGCCTTTGAATTTCGGGTGATCCCTCTTGAGCATGTATGCTTCTGCTACTTGTTCTACATCAGACTTTCTTCCGCAAACGGCGAAACGCTTTGACTCGGTGAGTTTCGCGGCATTCCGACTTCGATGCCCCGGTTGCCGAAATTCAGTTGCCTTTGAATTTCGGGTGATCCCTCTTGAGCATGTATGCTTCTGCTACTTGTTCTACATCAGACTTTCTTCCGCAAACGGCGAAACGCTTTGACTCGGTGAGTTTCGCGGCATTCCGACTTCGATGCCCCGGTTGCCGAAATTCAGTTGCCTTTGAATTTCGGGTGATCCCTCTTGAGCATGTATGCTTCTGCTACTTGTTCTACATCAGACTTTCTTCCGCAAACGGCGAAACGCTTTGACTCGGTGAGTTTCGCGGCATTCCGACTTCGATGCCCCGGTTGCCGAAATTCAGTTGCCTTTGAATTTCGGGTGATCCCTCTTGAGCATGTATGCTTCTGCTACTTGTTCTACATCATACTTTCTTCCGCAAACGGCGAAACGCTTTGACTCGGTGAGTTTCGCGGCATTCCGACTTCGATGCCCGGTTGCCGAAATTCAGTTGCCTTTGAATTTCGGGTGATCCCTCTTGAGCATGTATGCTTCTGCTACTTGTTCTACATCATACTTTCTTCCGCAAACGGCGAAACGCTTTGACTCGGTGAGTTTCGCGGCATTCCGACTTCGATGCCCCGGTTGCCGAAATTCAGTTGCCTTTGAATTTTGGGTGATCCCTCTTGAGCATGTATGCTTCTGCTACTTGTTCTACATCATACTTTCTTCCGCAAACGGCGAAACGCTTTGACTCGGTGAGTTTCGCGGCATTCCGACTTCGATGCCCCGGTTGCCGAAATTCAGTTGCCTTTGCATTTCGGGTGATCCCTCTTGAGCATGTATGCTTATGCTACTTGTTCTACATCATACTTTCTTCCGCAAACGGCGAAACGCTTTGACTCGGTGAGGTTCGCGGCATTCCCACTTCGATGCCCCGGTTGCCGAAATTCAGTTCCCTTTGAATTTCGGGTGAACCCTCTTCTCAGTGAGTTTCGAGGCATTCCGACTTCGATGCCCCGGTTGCCGAAATTCAGTTGCCTTTGAATTTCGGGTGATCCCTCTTGAGCATGTATGCTTCTGCTACTTGTTCTACATCATAATTTCTTCCGCAAACGGCGAAACGCTTTGACTCGGTGAGTTTCGCGGCATTCCGACTTCGATGCCCCGGTTGCCGAAATTCAGTTGCCTTTGAATTTCGGGTGATCCCTCTTGAGCATGTATGCTTCTGCTACTTGTTCTACATCATACTTTCTTCCGCAAACGGCGAAACGCTTTGACTCGGTGAGTTTCGCGGCATTCCGACTTCGATGCCCCGGTTGCCGAAATTCAGTTGCCTTTGAATTTCGGGTGATCCCTCTTGAGCATGTATGCTTCTGCTACTTGTTCTACATCATACTTTCTTCCGCAAACGGCGAAACGCTTTGACTCGGTGAGTTTCGCGGCATTCCGACTTCGATGCCCCGGTTGCCGAAATTCAGTTGCCTTTGAATTTCGGGTGATCCCTCTTGAGCATGTATGCTTCTGCTACTTGTTCTACATCAGACTTTCTTCCGCAAACAAGCAAAACGCTTTGACTCGGTGATTTTCAGGCATTCGGACTATCGATGCCCCGGTTGCCGAAATTCAGTTGCCTTTTGCTTCGGGTGATCCATCTTGAGCTAGTATGCTGTTCTGCTGACAGTTCTACATCAATACTTTTTTCCGCAAACGGCGAAACGCTTTGTCTCGGTGAGTTTCGAGGCATACGAACTTCGATCCCCGGTTGGCCCCAAATTCAGTTGCCTTTTGATTTCGGGTGATCCCTCTTGAGCATGTATGCTTCTGCTACTTGTTCTACATCATACTTTCTTCCGCAAACGGCGAAACGCTTTGACTCGGTGAGTTTTCCGAGTGCAATTCGGACTTCGATGCCCTGGTTGCCAGAAATTCAGTTGCCTTTGCATTTCCAGGTGATCCCTCTTGAGCATGTATGCTTCACTGCTACGAGTTCTTACATCATACTTTCTTCCGCAAATACGGGCGAAACGCTTTGACTATCGTTTAGTTTCGAGGCATTCGAAATTACGTTGATGCCCCGTTTTCCGAAATTCAGTTGCCTTATGCATTTTCGGTGATACCCCTTGAGCATGTACGATATCTGCTATACTCGTTTCTACATCATACTTTCTTTCCGCAAACAGCAATAATGCTTGGACTCGGTGTCTTTCAAAGCAGTCCGATTTTCGATGCCCGGGTTGCCGGGAAATTTCAGTTACCTTTGAATTTCGGGGTGATCCCTCTGCAAGCATGTATGCTACTGCTACTTGTTTACTACATCATACTTTCTTCCGCAAACGGCGACACTCTTTTGACTCGGTGAGTTTCGCGGCATTCCGCCTTCGATGCCCCGTTGCCCAATATTCAGTTGCCTTTGAATTTCGGGTGAACCCTTCTGACTCGTTTGAGTTTCGAGGCATTCCGACTTCGATGCCCGGTTGCCGAAATTCAGTTGCCTTTGAATTTCGGGTGATCCCTCTTGAGCATGTATGCTTCTGCTACTTGTTCTACATCATACTTTCTTCCGCAAACGGCGAAACGCTTTGACTCGGTGAGTTTCGCGGCATTCCGACTTCGATGCCCCGGTTGCCGAAATTCAGTTGCCTTTGAATTTCGGGTGATCCCTCTTGAGCATGTATGCTTCTGCTACTTGTTCTACATCATACTTTCTTCCGCAAACGGCGAAACGCTTTGACTCGGTGAGTTTCGAGGCATTCCGACTTCGATGCCCCGGTTGCCGAAATTCAGTTGCCTTTGAATTTCGGGTGATCCCTCTTGAGCATGTATGCTTCTGCTACTTGTTCTACATCATACTTTCTTCCGCAAACAGCGAAACGCTTTGACTCGGTGAGTTTCGAGGCATTCCGACTTCGATGGCCCGATTGCCGAAATTCAGTTGCCTTTGAATTTCGGGTGAAACCTCTACTCAGTGAGTTTCGAGGCATTCCGTCTTCGATGCCCCGGTTGCCGAAATTCAGTTGCCTTTGAATTTCAGGTGATCCCTCTTGTGCATGTATGCTTCTGCTACTTGTTCTACATCATACTTTCTTCCGCAAACGGCGAAACGCTTTGACTCGGTGAGTTTCGCGGCATTCCGACTTCGATGCCCGGTTGCCGAAATTCAGTTGCCTTTGAATTTCGGGTGATCCCTCTTGAGCATGTATGCTTCTGCTACTTGTTCTACATCATACTTTCTTCCGCAAACGGCGAAACGCTTTGACTCGGTGAGTTTCGCGGCATTCCGACTTCGATGCCCCGGTTGCCGAAATTCAGTTGCCTTTGAATTTCGGGTGATCCCTCTTGAGCATGTATGCTTCTGCTACTTGTTCTACATCATACTTTCTTCCGCAAACGGCGAAACGCTTTGACTCAGTGAGTTTCGAGGCATTCCGACTTCGATGACCCGGTTGCCGAAATTCAGTTGCCTTTGAATTTCGGGTGAAACCTTCTACTCAGTGAGTTTCGAGGCATTCCGACTTCGCTGCCCCGGTTGCCGAAATTCAGTTGCCTTTGAATTTCGGGTGATCCCTCTTGAGCATGTATGCTTCTGCTACTTGTTCTACATCATACTTTCTTCCGCAAACGGCGAAACGCTTTGACTCGGTGACTTTCGCGGCATTCCGACTTCGATGCCCCGGTTGCCGAAATTCAGTTGCCTTTGAATTTCGGGTGATCCCTCTTGAGCATGTATGCTTCTGCTACTTGTTCTACATCATACTTTCTTCCGCAAACGGCGAAACGCTTTGACTCGGTGAGTTTCGCGGCATTCCGACTTCGATGCCCCGGTTGCCGAAATTCAGTTGCCTTTGAATTTCGGGTGATCCCTCTTGAGCATGTATGCTTCTGCTACTTGTTCTACATCATACGTTCTTCCGCAAACGGCGAAACGCTTTTACTCGGTGAGTTTCGAGGCATTCCGAATTCGATGCCCCGGGTGGCCGAAATTCAGTTGCCTTTGAATTTCGGGTGATCCCTCTACTCGGTGAGTTTCGAGGCATTCCGACTTCGATGCCCCGGTTGCCGAAATTCAGTTGCCTTTGCATTTCGGGTGATCCCTCTTGAGCATGTATGCTTCTGCTACTTGTTCTACATCATACTTTCTTCCGCAAACGGCGAAACGCTTTGACTCGGCGAGTTTCGCGGCATTCCGACTTCGATGCCCCGGTTGCCGAAATTCAGTTGCCTTTGAATTTCGGGTGATCCCTCTTGAGCATGTATGCTTCTGCTACTTGTTCTACATCATACTTTCTTCCGCAAACGGCGAAACGCTTTGACTCGGTGAGTTTCGCGGCATTCCGACTTCGATGGCCCGGTTGCCGAAATTCAGTTGCCTTTGAATTTAGTGAACCCTCTACTCGGTGAGTTTGGAGGCATTCCGACTTCGATGCCCGGTTGCCGAAATTCAGTTGCCTTTGAATTTCGGGTGATCCCTCTTGAGCATGTATGCTTCTGCTACTTGTTCTACATCATACTTTCTTCCGCAAACGGCGAAACGCTTTGACTCGGTGAGTTTCGCGGCATTCCGACTTCGATGCCCCGGTTGCCGAAATTCAGTTGCCTTTGAATTTCGGGTGATCCCTCTTGAGCATGTATGCTTCTGCTACTTGTTCTACATCATACTTTCTTCCGCAAACGGCGAAACGCTTTGACTCGGTGAGTTTCGCGGCATTCCGACTTCGATGGCCGGGTTGCCGAAATTCAGTTGCCTTTGAATTTCGGGTGAAACCTCTACTCGTGAGTTTCGAGGCATTCCGACTTTGATGCCCCGGTTGCCGAAATTCAGTTGCCTTTGAATTTCGGGTGATCCCTCTTGAGCATGTATGCTTCTGCTACTTGTTCTACATCAGACTTTCTTCCGCAAACGGCGAAACGCTTTGACTCGGTGAGTTTCGCGGCATTCCGACTTCGATGCCCCGGTTGCCGAAATTCAGTTGCCTTTGAATTTCGGGTGATCCCTCTTGATCATGTATGCTTCTGCTACTTGTTCTACATCATACTTTCTTCCGCAAACGGCGAAACGCTTTGACTCGGTGAGTTTCGAGGCATTCCGAGTTCGATGTCCCGGTTGCCGAAATTCAGTTGCCTTTGAATTTCGGATGATCCCTCTTGAGCATGTATGCTTCTGCTACTTGTTCTACATCATATTCTTCCGCAAACGGCGAAACGCTTTGACTCGGTGAGTTTCGCAGCATTCCGACTTTGATGCGCCGGTTGCCGAAATTGATTTGCCTTTGAATTTCGGTGTGAACCCTCTACTCGGTGAGTTTCGAGCGCATTCCGACTTCGATGCCCCGGTTGCCGAAATTCAGTTGCCTTTGAATTTCGGGTGATCCCTCTTGAGCATGTATGCTTCTGCTACTTGTTCTACATCATACTTTCTTCCGCAAACGGCGAAACGCTTTGACTCGGTGAGTTTCGCGGCATTCCGACTTCGATGCCCCGGTTGCCGAAATTCAGTTGCCTTTGAATTTTGGGTGATCCCTCTTGAGCATGTATGCTTCTGCTACTTGTTCAACATCATACTTTCTTCCGCAAACAGCGAAACGCTTTGACTCGGTGAGTTTCGCGGCATTCCGACTTCGATGCCCCGGTTGCCGAAATTCAGTTGCCTTTGAATTTAGGGTGAACCCTTCTACTCGGTGATTAGGAGGAGCTTTGATTACGTTCTTCGATGCCCCGGTTGCCGAAATTCAGTTGCCTTTGAATTTCGGGTGATCCCTCTTGAGCATGTATGCTTCTGCTACTTGTTCTACATCATACTTTCTTCCGCAAACGGCGAAACGCTTTGACTCGGTGAGTTTCGCGGCATTCCGACTTCGATGCCCCGGTTGCCGAAATTCAGTTGCCTTTGAATTTCGGGTGATCCCTCTTGAGCATGTATGCTTCTGCTACTTGTTCTACATCATACTTTCTTCCGCAAACGGCGAAACGCTTTGACTCGGTGAGTTTCGAGGCATTCCGACTTCGATGCCCGGTTGCCGAAATTCAGTTGCCTTTGAATTTCGGGTGATCCCTCTTGAGCATGTATGCTTCTGCTACTTGTTCTACATCATACTTTCTTCCGCAAACGGCGAAACGCTTTGACTCGGTGAGTTTCGCGGCATTCCGACTTCGATGCCCCGGTTGCCGAAATTCAGTTGCCTTTGAATTTCGGGTGATCCCTCTTGAGCATGTATGCTTCTGCTACTTGTTCTACATCAGACTTTCTTCCGCAAACGGCGAAACGCTTTGACTCGGTGAGTTTCGCGGCATTCCGACTTCGATGCCCGGTTGCCGAAATTCAGTTGCCTTTGAATTTCGGGTGATCCCTCTTGAGCATGTATGCTTCTGCTTGTTCTACATCATACTTTCTTCCGCAAACGGCGAAACGCTTTGACTCGGTGAGTTTCGCGGCATTCCGACTTCGATGCCCCGGTTGCCGAAATTCAGTTGCCTTTGAATTTCGGGTGATCCCTCTTGAGCATGTATGCTTCTGCTACTTGTTCTACATCATACTTTCTTCCGCAAACGGCGAAACGCTTTGACTCGGTGAGTTTCGCGGCATTCCGACTTCGATGCCCGGTTGC
>CM055362.1:26514397-26532777 GCA_029228515.1 Populus alba x Populus x berolinensis | reverse complement strand
CAACATAAAGTCGGAATGCCGCGAAACTCACCGAGTCAAAGCGTTTCGCCGTTTGCGGAAGAAGTCTGATGTAGAACAAGTAGCAGAAGCATACATGCTCAAGAGGGATCACCCGAAATTCAAAGGCAACTGAATTTCGGCAAATCGGGCATCGAAGTCGGAATGCCGCGAAACTCACCGAGTCAAAGCGTTTCGCTGTTTGCGGAAGTAAGTCTGATGTAGAACAAGTAGCTGAAGCATACATGCTCAAGAGGGATCACCCGAAATTCAAAGGCAACTCAATTTCGCCAACCGGGGCATCGAAGTCGGAATGCCGCGAAACTCACGAAGTCAAAGCGTTTCGCCGTTTGCGGAAGAAAGTCTGATGTAGAACAAGTAGCAGAAGCATACATGCTCAAGAGGGATCACCCGAAATTCAAAGGCAACTGAATTTCGGCAAACGGGCATCGAAGTCGGAATGCCGCGAAACTCACCGAGTCAAAGCGTTTCGCTGTTTGCGGAAGAAAGTCTGATGTAGAACAAGTAGCAGAAGCATACATGCTCAAGAGGGATCACCCGAAATTCAAAGGCAACTGAATTTCGGCAACCGGGCATCGAAGTCGGAATGCCGCGAAACTCACCGAGTCAAAGCGTTTCGCCGTTTGCGGAAGAAAGTCTGATGTAGAACAAGTAGCAGAAGCATACATGGTCAAGAGGGATCACCCGAAATTCAAAGGCACCTGAATTTCGGCAACCGGGGCATCGAAGGCGGAATGCTGCGTAACTCACTGAGTCAAAATGTTTCGCAGTTTACGGAAGGAAGTATGGTGTAGAACAAGTAGCAGAAGCATACATGCTCAAGAGGGATCACCCGAAATTCAAAGGCACCTGAGTTTCGGCAACCGGGGCATCGAAGTCGGAATGCCGCGAAACTCACCGAGTCAAAGCGTTTTGCCGTTTGCGAAGAAAGTCTCCAGTAGAACAAGTAGCAGAACCATACATGCTCAAGAGGGATCACCCGAAATTCAAAGGCAACTGAATTTCGGCAACCGGGGCATCGAAGTTGGAATGCCTCGAAAATCGCCGAGTCAAAGCGTTTCGCCGTTTGTGGAAGAAACTCTGATGTAGAACAAGTAGCAGAAGCATACATGCTCAAGAGGGATCACCCAAAATTCAAAGGCACCTGAATTTCGGCAACCGGGGCATCGAAGTCGGAATGCTGCAAAACTCACCGAGTCAAAGCGTTTCGAAGTTTGCGGAAGGAAGTATGATGTAGAACAAGTAGCAGAAGCATACATCGCTCAAGAGGGATCACCCGAAATTCAAAGGCAACTGAATTTCGGCAACCGGGCATCGAAGTCGGAATGCCGCGAAACTCACCGAGTCAAAGCGTTTCGCCGTTTGCGGAAGAAAGTCTGATGTAGAACAAGTAGCAGAAGCATACATGCTCAAGAGGGATCACCCGAAATTCAAAGGCAACTGAATTTCGGCAACCGGGCATCGAAGTCGGAATGCCGCGAAACTCACCGAGTCAAAGCGTTTCGCCGTTTGCGGAAGAAAGTCTGATGTAGAACAAGTAGCAGAAGCATACATGCTCAAGAGGGATCACCCGAAATTCAAAGGCAACTGAATTTCGGCAACCGGGCATCGAAGTCGGAATGCCGCGAAACTCACCGAGTCAAAGCGTTTCGCCGTTTGCGGAAGAAAGTCTGATGTAGAACAAGTAGCAGAAGCATACATGCTCAAGAGGGATCACCCGAAATTCAAAGGCAACTGAATTTCGGCAACCGGGCATCGAAGTCGGAATGCCGCGAAACTCACCGAGTCAAAGCGTTTCGCCGTTTGCGGAAGAAAGTCTGATGTAGAACAAGTAGCAGAAGCATACATGCTCAAGAGGGATCACCCGAAATTCAAAGGCAACTGAATTTCGGCAACCGGGCATCGAAGTCGGAATGCCGCGAAACTCACCGAGTCAAAGCGTTTCGCCGTTTGCGGAAGAAAGTCTGATGTAGAACAAGTAGCAGAAGCATACATGCTCAAGAGGGATCACCCGAAATTCAAAGGCAACTGAATTTCGGCAACCGGGCATCGAAGTCGGAATGCCGCGAAACTCACCGAGTCAAAGCGTTTCGCTGTTTGCGGAAGAAAGTCTGATGTAGAACAAGTAGCAGAAGCATACATGCTCAAGAGGGATCACCCGAAATTCAAAGGCAACTGAATTTCGGCAACCGGGCATCGAAGTCGGAATGCCGCGAAACTCACCGAGTCAAAGCGTTTCGCCGTTTGCGGAAGAAAGTCTGATGTAGAACAAGTAGCAGAAGCATACATGCTCAAGAGGGATCACCCGAAATTCAAAGGCAACTGAATTTCGGCAACCGGGCATCGAAGTCGGAATGCCGCGAAACTCACCGAGTCAAAGCGTTTCGCCGTTTGCGGAAGAAAGTCTGATGTAGAACAAGTAGCAGAAGCATACATGCTCAAGAGGGATCACCCGAAATTCAAAGGCAACTGAATTTCGGCAACCGGGGCATCGAAGTCGGAATGCCGCGAAACTCACCGAGTCAAAGCGTTTCCGTTTGCGGAAGAAAGTCTGATGTAGAACAAGTAGCAGAAGCATACATGCTCAAGAGGGATCACCCGAAATTCAAAGGCAACTGAATTTCGGCAACCGGGGCATCGAAGTCGGAATGCCGCGAAACTCACCGAGTCAAAGCGTTTCGCTGTTTGCGGAAGAAAGTCTGATGTAGAACAAGTAGCAGAAGCATACATGCTCAAGAGGGATCACCCGAAATTCAAAGGCAACTGAATTTCGGCAACCGGGCATCGAAGTCGGAATGCCGCGAAACTCACCGAGTCAAAGCGTTTCGCCGTTTGCGGAAGAAAGTCTGATGTAGAACAAGTAGCAGAAGCATACATGCTCAAGAGGGATCACCCGAAATTCAAAGGCAACTGAATTTCGGCAACCGGGCATCGAAGTCGGAATGCCGCGAAACTCACCGAGTCAAAGCGTTTCGCTGTTTGCGGAAGAAAGTCTGATGTAGAACAAGTAGCAGAAGCATACATGCTCAAGAGGGATCACCCGAAATTCAAAGGCAACTGAATTTCGGCAACCGGGCATCGAAGTCGGAATGCCGCGAAACTCACCGAGTCAAAGCGTTTCGCCGTTTGCGGAAGAAAGTCTGATGTAGAACAAGTAGCAGAAGCATACATGCTCAAGAGGGATCACCCGAAATTCAAAGGCAACTGAATTTCGGCAACCGGGCATCGAAGTCGGAATGCCGCGAAACTCACCGAGTCAAAGCGTTTCGCTGTTTGCGGAAGAAAGTCTGATGTAGAACAAGTAGCAGAAGCATACATGCTCAAGAGGGATCACCCGAAATTCAAAGGCAACTGAATTTCGGCAACCGGGCATCGAAGTCGGAATGCCGCGAAACTCACCGAGTCAAAGCGTTTCGCCGTTTGCGGAAGAAGTCTGATGTAGAACAAGTAGCAGAAGCATACATGCTCAAGAGGGATCACCCGAAATTCAAAGGCAACTGAATTTCGGCAACCGGGGCATCGAAGTCGGAATGCCGCGAAACTCACCGAGTCAAAGCGTTTCGCCGTTTGCGGAAGAAAGTCTGATGTAGAACAAGTAGCAGAAGCATACATGCTCAAGAGGGATCACCCGAAATTCAAAGGCAACTGAATTTCGGCAACCGGGGCATCGAAGTCGGAATGCCGCGAAACTCACCGAGTCAAAGCGTTTCGCCGTTTGCGGAAGAAAGTCTGATGTAGAACAAGTAGCAGAAGCATACATGCTCAAGAGGGATCACCCGAAATTCAAAGGCAACTGAATTTCGGCAACCGGGCATCGAAGTCGGAATGCCGCGAAACTCACCGAGTCAAAGCGTTTCGCCGTTTGCGGAAGAAAGTCTGATGTAGAACAAGTAGCAGAAGCATACATGCTCAAGAGGGATCACCCGAAATTCAAAGGCAACTGAATTTCGGCAACCGGGCATCGAAGTCGGAATGCCGCGAAACTCACCGAGTCAAAGCGTTTCGCCGTTTGCGGAAGAAAGTCTGATGTAGAACAAGTAGCAGAAGCATACATGCTCAAGAGGGATCACCCGAAATTCAAAGGCAACTGAATTTCGGCAACCGGGCATCGAAGTCGGAATGCCGCGAAACTCACCGAGTCAAAGCGTTTCGCCGTTTGCGGAAGAAAGTCTGATGTAGAACAAGTAGCAGAAGCATACATGCTCAAGAGGGATCACCCGAAATTCAAAGGCAACTGAATTTCGGCAACCGGGCATCGAAGTCGGAATGCCGCGAAACTCACCGAGTCAAAGCGTTTCGCCGTTTGCGGAAGAAAGTCTGATGTAGAACAAGTAGCAGAAGCATACATGCTCAAGAGGGATCACCCGAAATTCAAAGGCAACTGAATTTCGGCAACCGGGCATCGAAGTCGGAATGCCGCGAAACTCACCGAGTCAAAGCGTTTCGCCGTTTGCGGAAGAAAGTCTGATGTAGAACAAGTAGCAGAAGCATACATGCTCAAGAGGGATCACCCGAAATTCAAAGGCAACTGAATTTCGGCAACCGGGGCATCGAAGTCGGAATGCCGCGAAACTCACCGAGTCAAAGCGTTTCGCCGTTTGCGGAAGAAAGTCTGATGTAGAACAAGTAGCAGAAGCATACATGCTCAAGAGGGATCACCCGAAATTCAAAGGCAACTGAATTTCGGCAACCGGGCATCGAAGTCGGAATGCCGCGAAACTCACCGAGTCAAAGCGTTTCGCCGTTTGCGGAAGAAAGTCTGATGTAGAACAAGTAGCAGAAGCATACATGCTCAAGAGGGATCACCCGAAATTCAAAGGCAACTGAATTTCGGCAACCGGGCATCGAAGTCGGAATGCCGCGAAACTCACCGAGTCAAAGCGTTTCGCCGTTTGCGGAAGAAAGTCTGATGTAGAACAAGTAGCAGAAGCATACATGCTCAAGAGGGATCACCCGAAATTCAAAGGCAACTGAATTTCGGCAACCGGGCATCGAAGTCGGAATGCCGCGAAACTCACCGAGTCAAAGCGTTTCGCCGTTTGCGGAAGAAAGTCTGATGTAGAACAAGTAGCAGAAGCATACATGCTCAAGAGGGATCACCCGAAATTCAAAGGCAACTGAATTTCGGCAACCGGGGCATCGAAGTCGGAATGCCGCGAAACTCACCGAGTCAAAGCGTTTCGCTGTTTGCGGAAGAAAGTCTGATGTAGAACAAGTAGCAGAAGCATACATGCTCAAGAGGGATCACCCGAAATTCAAAGGCAACTGAATTTCGGCAACCGGGCATCGAAGTCGGAATGCCGCGAAACTCACCGAGTCAAAGCGTTTCGCCGTTTGCGGAAGAAAGTCTGATGTAGAACAAGTAGCAGAAGCATACATGCTCAAGAGGGATCACCCGAAATTCAAAGGCAACTGAATTTCGGCAACCGGGCATCGAAGTCGGAATGCCGCGAAACTCACCGAGTCAAAGCGTTTCGCCGTTTGCGGAAGAAAGTCTGATGTAGAACAAGTAGCAGAAGCATACATGCTCAAGAGGGATCACCCGAAATTCAAAGGCAACTGAATTTCGGCAACCGGGCATCGAAGTCGGAATGCCGCGAAACTCACCGAGTCAAAGCGTTTCGCCGTTTGCGGAAGAAAGTCTGATGTAGAACAAGTAGCAGAAGCATACATGCTCAAGAGGGATCACCCGAAATTCAAAGGCAACTGAATTTCGGCAACCGGGCATCGAAGTCGGAATGCCGCGAAACTCACCGAGTCAAAGCGTTTCGCCGTTTGCGGAAGAAAGTCTGATGTAGAACAAGTAGCAGAAGCATACATGCTCAAGAGGGATCACCCGAAATTCAAAGGCAACTGAATTTCGGCAACCGGGCATCGAAGTCGGAATGCCGCGAAACTCACCGAGTCAAAGCGTTTCGCCGTTTGCGGAAGAAAGTCTGATGTAGAACAAGTAGCAGAAGCATACATGCTCAAGAGGGATCACCCGAAATTCAAAGGCAACTGAATTTCGGCAACCGGGCATCGAAGTCGGAATGCCGCGAAACTCACCGAGTCAAAGCGTTTCGCCGTTTGCGGAAGAAAGTCTGATGTAGAACAAGTAGCAGAAGCATACATGCTCAAGAGGGATCACCCGAAATTCAAAGGCAACTGAATTTCGGCAACCGGGCATCGAAGTCGGAATGCCGCGAAACTCACCGAGTCAAAGCGTTTCGCCGTTTGCGGAAGAAAGTCTGATGTAGAACAAGTAGCAGAAGCATACATGCTCAAGAGGGATCACCCGAAATTCAAAGGCAACTGAATTTCGGCAACCGGGCATCGAAGTCGGAATGCCGCGAAACTCACCGAGTCAAAGCGTTTCGCTGTTTGCGGAAGAAGTCTGATGTAGAACAAGTAGCAGAAGCATACATGCTCAAGAGGGATCACCCGAAATTCAAAGGCAACTGAATTTCGGCAACCGGGCATCGAAGTCGGAATGCCGCGAAACTCACCGAGTCAAAGCGTTTCGCTGTTTGCGGAAGAAAGTCTGATGTAGAACAAGTAGCAGAAGCATACATGCTCAAGAGGGATCACCCGAAATTCAAAGGCAACTGAATTTCGGCAACCGGGCATCGAAGTCGGAATGCCGCGAAACTCACCGAGTCAAAGCGTTTCGCCGTTTGCGGAAGAAAGTCTGATGTAGAACAAGTAGCAGAAGCATACATGCTCAAGAGGGATCACCCGAAATTCAAAGGCAACTGAATTTCGGCAACCGGGCATCGAAGTCGGAATGCCGCGAAACTCACCGAGTCAAAGCGTTTCGCCGTTTGCGGAAGAAAGTCTGATGTAGAACAAGTAGCAGAAGCATACATGCTCAAGAGGGATCACCCGAAATTCAAAGGCAACTGAATTTCGGCAACCGGGCATCGAAGTCGGAATGCCGCGAAACTCACCGAGTCAAAGCGTTTCGCCGTTTGCGGAAGAAAGTCTGATGTAGAACAAGTAGCAGAAGCATACATGCTCAAGAGGGATCACCCGAAATTCAAAGGCAACTGAATTTCGGCAACCGGGCATCGAAGTCGGAATGCCGCGAAACTCACCGAGTCAAAGCGTTTCGCCGTTTGCGGAAGAAAGTCTGATGTAGAACAAGTAGCAGAAGCATACATGCTCAAGAGGGATCACCCGAAATTCAAAGGCAACTGAATTTCGGCAACCGGGCATCGAAGTCGGAATGCCGCGAAACTCACCGAGTCAAAGCGTTTCGCCGTTTGCGGAAGAAAGTCTGATGTAGAACAAGTAGCAGAAGCATACATGCTCAAGAGGGATCACCCGAAATTCAAAGGCAACTGAATTTCGGCAACCGGGCATCGAAGTCGGAATGCCGCGAAACTCACCGAGTCAAAGCGTTTCGCCGTTTGCGGAAGAAAGTCTGATGTAGAACAAGTAGCAGAAGCATACATGCTCAAGAGGGATCACCCGAAATTCAAAGGCAACTGAATTTCGGCAACCGGGCATCGAAGTCGGAATGCCGCGAAACTCACCGAGTCAAAGCGTTTCGCCGTTTGCGGAAGAAAGTCTGATGTAGAACAAGTAGCAGAAGCATACATGCTCAAGAGGGATCACCCGAAATTCAAAGGCAACTGAATTTCGGCAACCGGGCATCGAAGTCGGAATGCCGCGAAACTCACCGAGTCAAAGCGTTTCGCCGTTTGCGGAAGAAAGTCTGATGTAGAACAAGTAGCAGAAGCATACATGCTCAAGAGGGATCACCCGAAATTCAAAGGCAACTGAATTTCGGCAACCGGGCATCGAAGTCGGAATGCCGCGAAACTCACCGAGTCAAAGCGTTTCGCCGTTTGCGGAAGAAAGTCTGATGTAGAACAAGTAGCAGAAGCATACATGCTCAAGAGGGATCACCCGAAATTCAAAGGCAACTGAATTTCGGCAACCGGGCATCGAAGTCGGAATGCCGCGAAACTCACCGAGTCAAAGCGTTTCGCCGTTTGCGGAAGAAAGTCTGATGTAGAACAAGTAGCAGAAGCATACATGCTCAAGAGGGATCACCCGAAATTCAAAGGCAACTGAATTTCGGCAACCGGGCATCGAAGTCGGAATGCCGCGAAACTCACCGAGTCAAAGCGTTTCGCCGTTTGCGGAAGAAAGTCTGATGTAGAACAAGTAGCAGAAGCATACATGCTCAAGAGGGATCACCCGAAATTCAAAGGCAACTGAATTTCGGCAACCGGGCATCGAAGTCGGAATGCCGCGAAACTCACCGAGTCAAAGCGTTTCGCCGTTTGCGGAAGAAAGTCTGATGTAGAACAAGTAGCAGAAGCATACATGCTCAAGAGGGATCACCCGAAATTCAAAGGCAACTGAATTTCGGCAACCGGGCATCGAAGTCGGAATGCCGCGAAACTCACCGAGTCAAAGCGTTTCGCCGTTTGCGGAAGAAAGTCTGATGTAGAACAAGTAGCAGAAGCATACATGCTCAAGAGGGATCACCCGAAATTCAAAGGCAACTGAATTTCGGCAACCGGGCATCGAAGTCGGAATGCCGCGAAACTCACCGAGTCAAAGCGTTTCGCCGTTTGCGGAAGAAAGTCTGATGTAGAACAAGTAGCAGAAGCATACATGCTCAAGAGGGATCACCCGAAATTCAAAGGCAACTGAATTTCGGCAACCGGGCATCGAAGTCGGAATGCCGCGAAACTCACCGAGTCAAAGCGTTTCGCCGTTTGCGGAAGAAAGTCTGATGTAGAACAAGTAGCAGAAGCATACATGCTCAAGAGGGATCACCCGAAATTCAAAGGCAACTGAATTTCGGCAACCGGGCATCGAAGTCGGAATGCCGCGAAACTCACCGAGTCAAAGCGTTTCGCCGTTTGCGGAAGAAAGTCTGATGTAGAACAAGTAGCAGAAGCATACATGCTCAAGAGGGATCACCCGAAATTCAAAGGCAACTGAATTTCGGCAACCGGGCATCGAAGTCGGAATGCCGCGAAACTCACCGAGTCAAAGCGTTTCGCCGTTTGCGGAAGAAAGTCTGATGTAGAACAAGTAGCAGAAGCATACATGCTCAAGAGGGATCACCCGAAATTCAAAGGCAACTGAATTTCGGCAACCGGGCATCGAAGTCGGAATGCCGCGAAACTCACCGAGTCAAAGCGTTTCGCCGTTTGCGGAAGAAAGTCTGATGTAGAACAAGTAGCAGAAGCATACATGCTCAAGAGGGATCACCCGAAATTCAAAGGCAACTGAATTTCGGCAACCGGGCATCGAAGTCGGAATGCCGCGAAACTCACCGAGTCAAAGCGTTTCGCTGTTTGCGGAAGAAAGTCTGATGTAGAACAAGTAGCAGAAGCATACATGCTCAAGAGGGATCACCCGAAATTCAAAGGCAACTGAATTTCGGCAACCGGGCATCGAAGTCGGAATGCCGCGAAACTCACCGAGTCAAAGCGTTTCGCTGTTTGCGGAAGAAAGTCTGATGTAGAACAAGTAGCAGAAGCATACATGCTCAAGAGGGATCACCCGAAATTCAAAGGCAACTGAATTTCGGCAACCGGGCATCGAAGTCGGAATGCCGCGAAACTCACCGAGTCAAAGCGTTTCGCCGTTTGCGGAAGAAAGTCTGATGTAGAACAAGTAGCAGAAGCATACATGCTCAAGAGGGATCACCCGAAATTCAAAGGCAACTGAATTTCGGCAACCGGGCATCGAAGTCGGAATGCCGCGAAACTCACCGAGTCAAAGCGTTTCGCCGTTTGCGGAAGAAAGTCTGATGTAGAACAAGTAGCAGAAGCATACATGCTCAAGAGGGATCACCCGAAATTCAAAGGCAACTGAATTTCGGCAACCGGGCATCGAAGTCGGAATGCCGCGAAACTCACCGAGTCAAAGCGTTTCGCCGTTTGCGGAAGAAAGTCTGATGTAGAACAAGTAGCAGAAGCATACATGCTCAAGAGGGATCACCCGAAATTCAAAGGCAACTGAATTTCGGCAACCGGGCATCGAAGTCGGAATGCCGCGAAACTCACCGAGTCAAAGCGTTTCGCCGTTTG
Organism: Populus alba x Populus x berolinensis; assembly: GCA_029228515.1. Lineage (NCBI taxonomy): Eukaryota > Viridiplantae > Streptophyta > Magnoliopsida > Malpighiales > Salicaceae > Populus > Populus alba x Populus x berolinensis. The sequence continues at coordinate 26,522,719 of CM055362.1, read as the reverse complement.
CGGAAGAAAGTCTGATGTAGAACAAGTAGCAGAAGCATACATGCTCAAGAGGGATCACCCGAAATTCAAAGGCAACTGAATTTCGGCAACCGGGCATCGAAGTCGGAATGCCGCGAAACTCACCGAGTCAAAGCGTTTCGCCGTTTGCGGAAGAAAGTCTGATGTAGAACAAGTAGCAGAAGCATACATGCTCAAGAGGGATCACCCGAAATTCAAAGGCAACTGAATTTCGGCAACCGGGCATCGAAGTCGGAATGCCGCGAAACTCACCGAGTCAAAGCGTTTCGCCGTTTGCGGAAGAAAGTCTGATGTAGAACAAGTAGCAGAAGCATACATGCTCAAGAGGGATCACCCGAAATTCAAAGGCAACTGAATTTCGGCAACCGGGCATCGAAGTCGGAATGCCGCGAAACTCACCGAGTCAAAGCGTTTCGCCGTTTGCGGAAGAAAGTCTGATGTAGAACAAGTAGCAGAAGCATACATGCTCAAGAGGGATCACCCGAAATTCAAAGGCAACTGAATTTCGGCAACCGGGCATCGAAGTCGGAATGCCGCGAAACTCACCGAGTCAAAGCGTTTCGCCGTTTGCGGAAGAAGTCTGATGTAGAACAAGTAGCAGAAGCATACATGCTCAAGAGGGATCACCCGAAATTCAAAGGCAACTGAATTTCGGCAACCGGGCATCGAAGTCGGAATGCCGCGAAACTCACCGAGTCAAAGCGTTTCGCCGTTTGCGGAAGAAAGTCTGATGTAGAACAAGTAGCAGAAGCATACATGCTCAAGAGGGATCACCCGAAATTCAAAGGCAACTGAATTTCGGCAACCGGGCATCGAAGTCGGAATGCCGCGAAACTCACCGAGTCAAAGCGTTTCGCTGTTTGCGGAAGAAAGTCTGATGTAGAACAAGTAGCAGAAGCATACATGCTCAAGAGGGATCACCCGAAATTCAAAGGCAACTGAATTTCGGCAACCGGGCATCGAAGTCGGAATGCCGCGAAACTCACCGAGTCAAAGCGTTTCGCCGTTTGCGGAAGAAAGTCTGATGTAGAACAAGTAGCAGAAGCATACATGCTCAAGAGGGATCACCCGAAATTCAAAGGCAACTGAATTTCGGCAACCGGGCATCGAAGTCGGAATGCCGCGAAACTCACCGAGTCAAAGCGTTTCGCCGTTTGCGGAAGAAAGTCTGATGTAGAACAAGTAGCAGAAGCATACATGCTCAAGAGGGATCACCCGAAATTCAAAGGCAACTGAATTTCGGCAACCGGGCATCGAAGTCGGAATGCCGCGAAACTCACCGAGTCAAAGCGTTTCGCCGTTTGCGGAAGAAAGTCTGATGTAGAACAAGTAGCAGAAGCATACATGCTCAAGAGGGATCACCCGAAATTCAAAGGCAACTGAATTTCGGCAACCGGGCATCGAAGTCGGAATGCCGCGAAACTCACCGAGTCAAAGCGTTTCGCCGTTTGCGGAAGAAAGTCTGATGTAGAACAAGTAGCAGAAGCATACATGCTCAAGAGGGATCACCCGAAATTCAAAGGCAACTGAATTTCGGCAACCGGGCATCGAAGTCGGAATGCCGCGAAACTCACCGAGTCAAAGCGTTTCGCTGTTTGCGGAAGAAAGTCTGATGTAGAACAAGTAGCAGAAGCATACATGCTCAAGAGGGATCACCCGAAATTCAAAGGCAACTGAATTTCGGCAACCGGGCATCGAAGTCGGAATGCCGCGAAACTCACCGAGTCAAAGCGTTTCGCCGTTTGCGGAAGAAAGTCTGATGTAGAACAAGTAGCAGAAGCATACATGCTCAAGAGGGATCACCCGAAATTCAAAGGCAACTGAATTTCGGCAACCGGGCATCGAAGTCGGAATGCCGCGAAACTCACCGAGTCAAAGCGTTTCGCTGTTTGCGGAAGAAAGTCTGATGTAGAACAAGTAGCAGAAGCATACATGCTCAAGAGGGATCACCCGAAATTCAAAGGCAACTGAATTTCGGCAACCGGGCATCGAAGTCGGAATGCCGCGAAACTCACCGAGTCAAAGCGTTTCGCCGTTTGCGGAAGAAAGTCTGATGTAGAACAAGTAGCAGAAGCATACATGCTCAAGAGGGATCACCCGAAATTCAAAGGCAACTGAATTTCGGCAACCGGGCATCGAAGTCGGAATGCCGCGAAACTCACCGAGTCAAAGCGTTTCGCCGTTTGCGGAAGAAAGTCTGATGTAGAACAAGTAGCAGAAGCATACATGCTCAAGAGGGATCACCCGAAATTCAAAGGCAACTGAATTTCGGCAACCGGGCATCGAAGTCGGAATGCCGCGAAACTCACCGAGTCAAAGCGTTTCGCCGTTTGCGGAAGAAAGTCTGATGTAGAACAAGTAGCAGAAGCATACATGCTCAAGAGGGATCACCCGAAATTCAAAGGCAACTGAATTTCGGCAACCGGGCATCGAAGTCGGAATGCCGCGAAACTCACCGAGTCAAAGCGTTTCGCCGTTTGCGGAAGAAAGTCTGATGTAGAACAAGTAGCAGAAGCATACATGCTCAAGAGGGATCACCCGAAATTCAAAGGCAACTGAATTTCGGCAACCGGGCATCGAAGTCGGAATGCCGCGAAACTCACCGAGTCAAAGCGTTTCGCCGTTTGCGGAAGAAAGTCTGATGTAGAACAAGTAGCAGAAGCATACATGCTCAAGAGGGATCACCCGAAATTCAAAGGCAACTGAATTTCGGCAACCGGGCATCGAAGTCGGAATGCCGCGAAACTCACCGAGTCAAAGCGTTTCGCCGTTTGCGGAAGAAAGTCTGATGTAGAACAAGTAGCAGAAGCATACATGCTCAAGAGGGATCACCCGAAATTCAAAGGCAACTGAATTTCGGCAACCGGGCATCGAAGTCGGAATGCCGCGAAACTCACCGAGTCAAAGCGTTTCGCCGTTTGCGGAAGAAAGTCTGATGTAGAACAAGTAGCAGAAGCATACATGCTCAAGAGGGATCACCCGAAATTCAAAGGCAACTGAATTTCGGCAACCGGGCATCGAAGTCGGAATGCCGCGAAACTCACCGAGTCAAAGCGTTTCGCCGTTTGCGGAAGAAAGTCTGATGTAGAACAAGTAGCAGAAGCATACATGCTCAAGAGGGATCACCCGAAATTCAAAGGCAACTGAATTTCGGCAACCGGGCATCGAAGTCGGAATGCCGCGAAACTCACCGAGTCAAAGCGTTTCGCTGTTTGCGGAAGAAAGTCTGATGTAGAACAAGTAGCAGAAGCATACATGCTCAAGAGGGATCACCCGAAATTCAAAGGCAACTGAATTTCGGCAACCGGGCATCGAAGTCGGAATGCCGCGAAACTCACCGAGTCAAAGCGTTTCGCCGTTTGCGGAAGAAAGTCTGATGTAGAACAAGTAGCAGAAGCATACATGCTCAAGAGGGATCACCCGAAATTCAAAGGCAACTGAATTTCGGCAACCGGGCATCGAAGTCGGAATGCCGCGAAACTCACCGAGTCAAAGCGTTTCGCCGTTTGCGGAAGAAAGTCTGATGTAGAACAAGTAGCAGAAGCATACATGCTCAAGAGGGATCACCCGAAATTCAAAGGCAACTGAATTTCGGCAACCGGGGCATCGAAGTCGGAATGCCGCGAAACTCACCGAGTCAAAGCGTTTCGCCGTTTGCGGAAGAAAGTCTGATGTAGAACAAGTAGCAGAAGCATACATGCTCAAGAGGGATCACCCGAAATTCAAAGGCAACTGAATTTCGGCAACCGGGCATCGAAGTCGGAATGCCGCGAAACTCACCGAGTCAAAGCGTTTCGCTGTTTGCGGAAGAAAGTCTGATGTAGAACAAGTAGCAGAAGCATACATGCTCAAGAGGGATCACCCGAAATTCAAAGGCAACTGAATTTCGGCAACCGGGCATCGAAGTCGGAATGCCGCGAAACTCACCGAGTCAAAGCGTTTCGCCGTTTGCGGAAGAAAGTCTGATGTAGAACAAGTAGCAGAAGCATACATGCTCAAGAGGGATCACCCGAAATTCAAAGGCAACTGAATTTCGGCAACCGGGCATCGAAGTCGGAATGCCGCGAAACTCACCGAGTCAAAGCGTTTCGCCGTTTGCGGAAGAAAGTCTGATGTAGAACAAGTAGCAGAAGCATACATGCTCAAGAGGGATCACCCGAAATTCAAAGGCAACTGAATTTCGGCAACCGGGCATCGAAGTCGGAATGCCGCGAAACTCACCGAGTCAAAGCGTTTCGCCGTTTGCGGAAGAAAGTCTGATGTAGAACAAGTAGCAGAAGCATACATGCTCAAGAGGGATCACCCGAAATTCAAAGGCAACTGAATTTCGGCAACCGGGGCATCGAAGTCGGAATGCCGCGAAACTCACCGAGTCAAAGCGTTTCGCCGTTTGCGGAAGAAAGTCTGATGTAGAACAAGTAGCAGAAGCATACATGCTCAAGAGGGATCACCCGAAATTCAAAGGCAACTGAATTTCGGCAACCGGGCATCGAAGTCGGAATGCCGCGAAACTCACCGAGTCAAAGCGTTTCGCCGTTTGCGGAAGAAGTCTGATGTAGAACAAGTAGCAGAAGCATACATGCTCAAGAGGGATCACCCGAAATTCAAAGGCAACTGAATTTCGGCAACCGGGCATCGAAGTCGGAATGCCGCGAAACTCACCGAGTCAAAGCGTTTCGCCGTTTGCGGAAGAAAGTCTGATGTAGAACAAGTAGCAGAAGCATACATGCTCAAGAGGGATCACCCGAAATTCAAAGGCAACTGAATTTCGGCAAACGGGCATCGAAGTCGGAATGCCGCGAAACTCACCGAGTCAAAGCGTTTCGCCGTTTGCGGAAGAAGTCTGATGTAGAACAAGTAGCAGAAGCATACATGCTCAAGAGGGATCACCCGAAATTCAAAGGCAACTGAATTTCGGCAACCGGGCATCGAAGTCGGAATGCCGCGAAACTCACCGAGTCAAAGCGTTTCGCCGTTTGCGGAAGAAAGTCTGATGTAGAACAAGTAGCAGAAGCATACATGCTCAAGAGGGATCACCCGAAATTCAAAGGCAACTGAATTTCGGCAACCGGGCATCGAAGTCGGAATGCCGCGAAACTCACCGAGTCAAAGCGTTTCGCCGTTTGCGGAAGAAAGTCTGATGTAGAACAAGTAGCAGAAGCATACATGCTCAAGAGGGATCACCCGAAATTCAAAGGCAACTGAATTTCGGCAACCGGGCATCGAAGTCGGAATGCCGCGAAACTCACCGAGTCAAAGCGTTTCGCTGTTTGCGGAAGAAAGTCTGATGTAGAACAAGTAGCAGAAGCATACATGCTCAAGAGGGATCACCCGAAATTCAAAGGCAACTGAATTTCGGCAACCGGGCATCGAAGTCGGAATGCCGCGAAACTCACCGAGTCAAAGCGTTTCGCCGTTTGCGGAAGAAAGTCTGATGTAGAACAAGTAGCAGAAGCATACATGCTCAAGAGGGATCACCCGAAATTCAAAGGCAACTGAATTTCGGCAAACGGGCATCGAAGTCGGAATGCCGCGAAACTCACCGAGTCAAAGCGTTTCGCTGTTTGCGGAAGAAAGTCTGATGTAGAACAAGTAGCAGAAGCATACATGCTCAAGAGGGATCACCCGAAATTCAAAGGCAACTGAATTTCGGCAACCGGGCATCGAAGTCGGAATGCCGCGAAACTCACCGAGTCAAAGCGTTTCGCCGTTTGCGGAAGAAAGTCTGATGTAGAACAAGTAGCAGAAGCATACATGCTCAAGAGGGATCACCCGAAATTCAAAGGCAACTGAATTTCGGCAACCGGGCATCGAAGTCGGAATGCCGCGAAACTCACCGAGTCAAAGCGTTTCGCCGTTTGCGGAAGAAAGTCTGATGTAGAACAAGTAGCAGAAGCATACATGCTCAAGAGGGATCACCCGAAATTCAAAGGCAACTGAATTTCGGCAACCGGGCATCGAAGTCGGAATGCCGCGAAACTCACCGAGTCAAAGCGTTTCGCCGTTTGCGGAAGAAAGTCTGATGTAGAACAAGTAGCAGAAGCATACATGCTCAAGAGGGATCACCCGAAATTCAAAGGCAACTGAATTTCGGCAACCGGGCATCGAAGTCGGAATGCCGCGAAACTCACCGAGTCAAAGCGTTTCGCCGTTTGCGGAAGAAAGTCTGATGTAGAACAAGTAGCAGAAGCATACATGCTCAAGAGGGATCACCCGAAATTCAAAGGCAACTGAATTTCGGCAAACGGGCATCGAAGTCGGAATGCCGCGAAACTCACCGAGTCAAAGCGTTTCGCCGTTTGCGGAAGAAAGTCTGATGTAGAACAAGTAGCAGAAGCATACATGCTCAAGAGGGATCACCCGAAATTCAAAGGCAACTGAGTTTCGGCAAAACGGGCATCGAAGTCGGAATGCCGCGAAACTCACCGAGTCAAAGCGTTTCGCCGTTTGCGGAAGAAAGTCTGATGTAGAACAAGTAGCAGAAGCATACATGCTCAAGAGGGATCACCCGAAATTCAACGGCAACTGAATTTCGGCAACCGGGGCATCGAAGTTGGAATGCCGCGAAACTTACCGAGTCAAAGCGTTTCGCCGTTTGCGGAAGAAAGTCTGATGTAGAACAAGTAGCAGAAGCATACATGCTCAAGAGGGATCACCCGAAATTCAAAGGCAACTGAATTTCGGCAACCGGGCATCGAAGTCGGAATGCCGCGAAACTCACCGAGTCAAAGCGTTTCGCTGTTTGCGGAAGAAAGTCTGATGTAGAACAAGTAGCAGAAGCATACATGCTCAAGAGGGATCACCCGAAATTCAAAGGCAACTGAATTTCGGCAACCGGGCATCGAAGTCGGAATGCCGCGAAACTCACCGAGTCAAAGCGTTTCGCCGTTTGCGGAAGAAAGTCTGATGTAGAACAAGTAGCAGAAGCATACATGCTCAAGAGGGATCACCCGAAATTCAAAGGCAACTGAATTTCGGCAACCGGGCATCGAAGTCGGAATGCAGCAAAACTCACCGAGTCAAAGCGTTTCGCTGTTTGCGGAAGAAGTCTGATGTAGAACAAGTAGCAGAAGCATACAGGCTCAAGAGGGATCACCCGAAATTCAAAGGCAACTGAATTTCGGCAAACGGGGCATCCAAGCCGGAAGGCCGCGAAACTCACCGAGTCAAAGCGTTTCGCCGTTTGCGGAAGAAAGTCTAATGTAGAACAAGTAGCAGAAGCATACATGCTCAAGAGGGATCACCCGAAATTCAAAGGCAACTGAATTTCGGCAACCGGGCATCGAAGTCGGAATGCCGCGAAACTCACCGAGTCAAAGCGTTTCGCCGTTTGCGGAAGAAAGTCTGATGTAGAACAAGTAGCAGAAGCATACATGCTCAAGAGGGATCACCCGAAATTCAAAGGCAACTGAATTTCGGCAACCGGGCATCGAAGTCGGAATGCCGCGAAACTCACCGAGTCAAAGCGTTTCGCTGTTTGCGGAAGAAAGTCTGATGTAGAACAAGTAGCAGAAGCATACATGCTCAAGAGGGATCACCCGAAATTCAAAGGCAACTGAATTTCGGCAACCGGGCATCGAAGTCGGAATGCCGCGAAACTCACCGAGTCAAAGCGTTTCGCTGTTTGCGGAAGAAAGTCTGATGTAGAACAAGTAGCAGAAGCATACATGCTCAAGAGGGATCACCCGAAATTCAAAGGCAACTGAATTTCGGCAACCGGGCATCGAAGTCGGAATGCCGCGAAACTCACCGAGTCAAAGCGTTTCGCTGTTTGCGGAAGAAAGTCTGATGTAGAACAAGTAGCAGAAGCATACATGCTCAAGAGGGATCACCCGAAATTCAAAGGCAACTGAATTTCGGCAACCGGGCATCGAAGTCGGAATGCCGCGAAACTCACCGAGTCAAAGCGTTTCGCTGTTTGCGGAAGAAAGTCTGATGTAGAACAAGTAGCAGAAGCATACATGCTCAAGAGGGATCACCCGAAATTCAAAGGCAACTGAATTTCGGCAACCGGGCATCGAAGTCGGAATGCCGCGAAACTCACCGAGTCAAAGCGTTTCGCTGTTTGCGGAAGAAAGTCTGATGTAGAACAAGTAGCAGAAGCATACATGCTCAAGAGGGATCACCCGAAATTCAAAGGCAACTGAATTTCGGCAACCGGGGCATCGAAGTCGGAATGCCGCGAAACTCACCGAGTCAAAGCGTTTGTGTTTGCGGAAGAAAGTCTGATGTAGAACAAGTAGCAGAAGCATACATGCTCAAGAGGGATCACCCGAAATTCAAAGGCAACTGAATTTCGGCAAA
>CM055362.1:26435289-26514297 GCA_029228515.1 Populus alba x Populus x berolinensis | reverse complement strand
CTTCCGCAAACAGCGAAACGCTTTGACTCGGTGAGTTTCGCGGCATTCCGACTTCGATGCCCCGGTTGCCGAAATTCAGTTGCCTTTGAATTTCGGGTGATCCCTCTTGAGCATGTATGCTTCTGCTACTTGTTCTACATCACACTTCCTTCCGCAAACAGCGAAACGCTTTGACTCGGTGAGTTTCGCGGCATTCCGACTTCGATGCCCGGTTGCCGAAATTCAGTTGCCTTTGAATTTCGGGTGATCCCTCTTGAGCATGTATGCTTCTGCTACTTGTTCTACATCACACTTCCTTCCGCAAACAGCGAAACGCTTTGACTCGGTGAGTTTCGCGGCATTCCGACTTCGATGCCCCGGTTGCCGAAATTCAGTTGCCTTTGAATTTCGGGTGATCCCTCTTGAGCATGTATGCTTCTGCTACTTGTTCTACATCACACTTCCTTCCGCAAACAGCGAAACGCTTTGACTCGGTGAGTTTCGCGGCATTCCGACTTCGATCCCGGTTGCCGAAATTCAGTTGCCTTTGAATTTCGGGTGATCCCTCTTGAGCATGTATGCTTCTGCTACTTGTTCTACATCACACTTCCTTCCGCAAAAGCGAAACGCTTTGACTCGGTGAGTTTCGCGGCATTCCGACTTCGATCCCCGTTTGCCGAAATTCAGTTGCCTTTGAATTTCGGGTGATCCCTCTTGAGCATGTATGCTTCTGCTACTTGTTCTACATCACACTTCCTTCCGCAAACAGCGAAACGCTTTGACTCGGTGAGTTTCGCGGCATTCCGACTTCGATGCCCGGTTGCCGAAATTCAGTTGCCTTTGAATTTCGGGTGATCCCTCTTGAGCATGTATGCTTCTGCTACTTGTTCTACATCACACTTCTTCCGCAAAGGCGAAACGCTTTGACTCGGTGAGTTTCGCGGCATTCCGACTTCGATGCCCCGGTTGCCGAAATTCAGTTGCCTTTGAATTTCGGGTGATCCCTCTTGAGCATGTATGCTTCTGCTACTTGTTCTACATCACACTTCCTTCCGCAAACAGCGAAACGCTTTGACTCGGTGAGTTTCGCGGCATTCCGACTTCGATGCCCCGGTTGCCGAAATTCAGTTGCCTTTGAATTTCGGGTGATCCCTCTTGAGCATGTATGCTTCTGCTACTTGTTCTACATCACACTTCCTTCCGCAAACAGCGAAACGCTTTGACTCGGTGAGTTTCGCGGCATTCCGACTTCGATGCCCCGGTTGCCGAAATTCAGTTGCCTTTGAATTTCGGTGATCCCTCTTGAGCATGTATGCTTCTGCTACTTGTTCTACATCACACTTCCTTCCGCAAACAGCGAAACGCTTTGACTCGGTGAGTTTCGCGGCATTCCGACTTCGATGCCCCGGTTGCCGAAATTCAGTTGCCTTTGAATTTCGGGTGATCCCTCTTGAGCATGTATGCTTCTGCTACTTGTTCTACATCACACTTCCTTCCGCAAACAGCGAAACGCTTTGACTCGGTGAGTTTCGCGGCATTCCGACTTCGTTGCCCGGTTGCCGAAATTCAGTTGCCTTTGAATTTCGGGTGATCCCTCTTGAGCATGTATGCTTCTGCTACTTGTTCTACATCACACTTCCTTCCGCAAACAGCGAAACGCTTTGACACGGTGAGTTTCGCGGCATTCCGACTTCGATGCCCCGGTTGCCGAAATTCAGTTGCCTTTGAATTTCGGGTGATCCCTCTTGAGCATGTATGCTTCTGCTACTTGTTCTACATCACACTTCCTTCCGCAAACAGCGAAACGCTTTGACTCGGTGAGTTTCGCGGCATTCCGACTTCGATGCCCCGGTTGCCGAAATTCAGTTGCCTTTGAATTTCGGGTGATCCCTCTTGAGCATGTATGCTTCTGCTACTTGTTCTACATCACACTTCCTTCCGCAAACAGCGAAACGCTTTGACTCGGTGAGTTTCGCGGCATTCCGACTTCGATGCCCCGGTTGCCGAAATTCAGTTGCCTTTGAATTTCGGGTGATCCCTCTTGAGCATGTATGCTTCTGCTACTTGTTCTACATCACACTTCCTTCCGCAAACAGCGAAACGCTTTGACTCGGTGAGTTTCGCGGCATTCCGACTTCGATGCCCCGGTTGCCGAAATTCAGTTGCCTTTGAATTTCGGGTGATCCCTCTTGAGCATGTATGCTTCTGCTACTTGTTCTACATCACACTTCCTTCCGCAAACAGCGAAACGCTTTGACTCGGTGAGTTTCGCGGCATTCCGACTTCGATGCCCCGGTTGCCGAAATTCAGTTGCCTTTGAATTTCGGGTGATCCCTCTTGAGCATGTATGCTTCTGCTACTTGTTCTACATCACACTTCCTTCCGCAAACGGCGAAACGCTTTGACTCGGTGAGTTTCGCGGCATTCCGACTTCGATGCCCCGGTTGCCGAAATTCAGTTGCCTTTGAATTTCGGGTGATCCCTCTTGAGCATGTATGCTTCTGCTACTTGTTCTACATCACACTTCCTTCCGCAAACAGCGAAACGCTTTGACTCGGTGAGTTTCGCGGCATTCCGACTTCGATGCCCCGGTTGCCGAAATTCAGTTGCCTTTGAATTTCGGGTGATCCCTCTTGAGCATGTATGCTTCTGCTACTTGTTCTACATCACACTTCCTTCCGCAAACAGCGAAACGCTTTGACTCGGTGAGTTTCGCGGCATTCCGACTTCGATGCCCCGGTTGCCGAAATTCAGTTGCCTTTGAATTTCGGGTGATCCCTCTTGAGCATGTATGCTTCTGCTACTTGTTCTACATCACACTTCCTTCCGCAAACGGCGAAACGCTTTGACTCGGTGAGTTTCGCGGCATTCCGACTTCGATGCCCGGTTGCCGAAATTCAGTTGCCTTTGAATTTCGGGTGATCCCTCTTGAGCATGTATGCTTCTGCTACTTGTTCTACATCACACTTCCTTCCGCAAACAGCGAAACGCTTTGACTCGGTGAGTTTCGCGGCATTCCGACTTCGATGCCCCGGTTGCCGAAATTCAGTTGCCTTTGAATTTCGGGTGATCCCTCTTGAGCATGTATGCTTCTGCTACTTGTTCTACATCACACTTCCTTCCGCAAACAGCGAAACGCTTTGACTCGGTGAGTTTCGCGGCATTCCGACTTCGATGCCCCGGTTGCCGAAATTCAGTTGCCTTTGAATTTCGGGTGATCCCTCTTGAGCATGTATGCTTCTGCTACTTGTTCTACATCACACTTCCTTCCGCAAACAGCGAAACGCTTTGACTCGGTGAGTTTCGCGGCATTCCGACTTCGATGCCCCGGTTGCCGAAATTCAGTTGCCTTTGAATTTCGGGTGATCCCTCTTGAGCATGTATGCTTCTGCTACTTGTTCTACATCACACTTCTTCCGCAAACAGCGAAACGCTTTGACTCGGTGAGTTTCGCGGCATTCCGACTTCGATGCCCCGGTTGCCGAAATTCAGTTGCCTTTGAATTTCGGGTGATCCCTCTTGAGCATGTATGCTTCTGCTACTTGTTCTACATCACACTTCCTTCCGCAAACAGCGAAACGCTTTGACTCGGTGAGTTTCGCGGCATTCCGACTTCGATGCCCCGGTTGCCGAAATTCAGTTGCCTTTGAATTTCGGGTGATCCCTCTTGAGCATGTATGCTTCTGCTACTTGTTCTACATCACACTTCCTTCCGCAAACAGCGAAACGCTTTGACTCGGTGAGTTTCGCGGCATTCCGACTTCGATGCCCCGGTTGCCGAAATTCAGTTGCCTTTGAATTTCGGGTGATCCCTCTTGAGCATGTATGCTTCTGCTACTTGTTCTACATCACACTTCCTTCCGCAAACGGCGAAACGCTTTGACTCGGTGAGTTTCGCGGCATTCCGACTTCGATGCCCCGGTTGCCGAAATTCAGTTGCCTTTGAATTTCGGGTGATCCCTCTTGAGCATGTATGCTTCTGCTACTTGTTCTACATCACACTTCCTTCCGCAAACAGCGAAACGCTTTGACTCGGTGAGTTTCGCGGCATTCCGACTTCGATGCCCCGGTTGCCGAAATTCAGTTGCCTTTGAATTTCGGGTGATCCCTCTTGAGCATGTATGCTTCTGCTACTTGTTCTACATCACACTTCCTTCCGCAAACAGCGAAACGCTTTGACTCGGTGAGTTTCGCGGCATTCCGACTTCGATGCCCCGGTTGCCGAAATTCAGTTGCCTTTGAATTTCGGGTGATCCCTCTTGAGCATGTATGCTTCTGCTACTTGTTCTACATCACACTTCCTTCCGCAAACGGCGAAACGCTTTGACTCGGTGAGTTTCGCGGCATTCCGACTTCGATGCCCCGGTTGCCGAAATTCAGTTGCCTTTGAATTTCGGGTGATCCCTCTTGAGCATGTATGCTTCTGCTACTTGTTCTACATCACACTTCCTTCCGCAAACGGCGAAACGCTTTGACTCGGTGAGTTTCGCGGCATTCCGACTTCGATGCCCCGGTTGCCGAAATTCAGTTGCCTTTGAATTTCGGGTGATCCCTCTTGAGCATGTATGCTTCTGCTACTTGTTCTACATCACACTTCCTTCCGCAAACGGCGAAACGCTTTGACTCGGTGAGTTTCGCGGCATTCCGACTTCGATGCCCCGGTTGCCGAAATTCAGTTGCCTTTGAATTTCGGGTGATCCCTCTTGAGCATGTATGCTTCTGCTACTTGTTCTACATCACACTTCCTTCCGCAAACAGCGAAACGCTTTGACTCGGTGAGTTTCGCGGCATTCCGACTTCGATGCCCCGGTTGCCGAAATTCAGTTGCCTTTGAATTTCGGGTGATCCCTCTTGAGCATGTATGCTTCTGCTACTTGTTCTACATCACACTTCCTTCCGCAAACAGCGAAACGCTTTGACTCGGTGAGTTTCGCGGCATTCCGACTTCGATGCCCCGGTTGCCGAAATTCAGTTGCCTTTGAATTTCGGGTGATCCCTCTTGAGCATGTATGCTTCTGCTACTTGTTCTACATCACACTTCCTTCCGCAAACGGCGAAACGCTTTGACTCGGTGAGTTTCGCGGCATTCCGACTTCGATGCCCCGGTTGCCGAAATTCAGTTGCCTTTGAATTTCGGGTGATCCCTCTTGAGCATGTATGCTTCTGCTACTTGTTCTACATCACACTTCTTCCGCAAACGGCGAAACGCTTTGACTCGGTGAGTTTCGCGGCATTCCGACTTCGATGCCCCGGTTGCCGAAATTCAGTTGCCTTTGAATTTCGGGTGATCCCTCTTGAGCATGTATGCTTCTGCTACTTGTTCTACATCACACTTCCTTCCGCAAACAGCGAAACGCTTTGACTCGGTGAGTTTCGCGGCATTCCGACTTCGATGCCCGGTTGCCGAAATTCAGTTGCCTTTGAATTTCGGGTGATCCCTCTTGAGCATGTATGCTTCTGCTACTTGTTCTACATCACACTTCCTTCCGCAAACGGCGAAACGCTTTGACTCGGTGAGTTTCGCGGCATTCCGACTTCGATGCCCCGGTTGCCGAAATTCAGTTGCCTTTGAATTTCGGGTGATCCCTCTTGAGCATGTATGCTTCTGCTACTTGTTCTACATCACACTTCCTTCCGCAAACAGCGAAACGCTTTGACTCGGTGAGTTTCGCGGCATTCCGACTTCGATGCCCCGGTTGCCGAAATTCAGTTGCCTTTGAATTTCGGGTGATCCCTCTTGAGCATGTATGCTTCTGCTACTTGTTCTACATCACACTTCCTTCCGCAAACGGCGAAACGCTTTGACTCGGTGAGTTTCGCGGCATTCCGACTTCGATGCCCCGGTTGCCGAAATTCAGTTGCCTTTGAATTTCGGGTGATCCCTCTTGAGCATGTATGCTTCTGCTACTTGTTCTACATCACACTTCCTTCCGCAAACGGCGAAACGCTTTGACTCGGTGAGTTTCGCGGCATTCCGACTTCGATGCCCCGGTTGCCGAAATTCAGTTGCCTTTGAATTTCGGGTGATCCCTCTTGAGCATGTATGCTTCTGCTACTTGTTCTACATCACACTTCCTTCCGCAAACAGCGAAACGCTTTGACTCGGTGAGTTTCGCGGCATTCCGACTTCGATGCCCCGGTTGCCGAAATTCAGTTGCCTTTGAATTTCGGGTGATCCCTCTTGAGCATGTATGCTTCTGCTACTTGTTCTACATCACACTTCCTTCCGCAAACGGCGAAACGCTTTGACTCGGTGAGTTTCGCGGCATTCCGACTTCGATGCCCCGGTTGCCGAAATTCAGTTGCCTTTGAATTTCGGGTGATCCCTCTTGAGCATGTATGCTTCTGCTACTTGTTCTACATCACACTTCCTTCCGCAAACAGCGAAACGCTTTGACTCGGTGAGTTTCGCGGCATTCCGACTTCGATGCCCCGGTTGCCGAAATTCAGTTGCCTTTGAATTTCGGGTGATCCCTCTTGAGCATGTATGCTTCTGCTACTTGTTCTACATCACACTTCCTTCCGCAAACAGCGAAACGCTTTGACTCGGTGAGTTTCGCGGCATTCCGACTTCGATGCCCCGGTTGCCGAAATTCAGTTGCCTTTGAATTTCGGGTGATCCCTCTTGAGCATGTATGCTTCTGCTACTTGTTCTACATCACACTTCCTTCCGCAAACGGCGAAACGCTTTGACTCGGTGAGTTTCGCGGCATTCCGACTTCGATGCCCCGGTTGCCGAAATTCAGTTGCCTTTGAATTTCGGGTGATCCCTCTTGAGCATGTATGCTTCTGCTACTTGTTCTACATCACACTTCCTTCCGCAAACAGCGAAACGCTTTGACTCGGTGAGTTTCGCGGCATTCCGACTTCGATGCCCCGGTTGCCGAAATTCAGTTGCCTTTGAATTTCGGGTGATCCCTCTTGAGCATGTATGCTTCTGCTACTTGTTCTACATCACACTTCCTTCCGCAAACAGCGAAACGCTTTGACTCGGTGAGTTTCGCGGCATTCCGACTTCGATGCCCCGGTTGCCGAAATTCAGTTGCCTTTGAATTTCGGGTGATCCCTCTTGAGCATGTATGCTTCTGCTACTTGTTCTACATCACACTTCCTTCCGCAAACGGCGAAACGCTTTGACTCGGTGAGTTTCGCGGCATTCCGACTTCGATGCCCCGGTTGCCGAAATTCAGTTGCCTTTGAATTTCGGGTGATCCCTCTTGAGCATGTATGCTTCTGCTACTTGTTCTACATCACACTTCCTTCCGCAAACGGCGAAACGCTTTGACTCGGTGAGTTTCGCGGCATTCCGACTTCGATGCCCCGGTTGCCGAAATTCAGTTGCCTTTGAATTTCGGGTGATCCCTCTTGAGCATGTATGCTTCTGCTACTTGTTCTACATCACACTTCCTTCCGCAAACGGCGAAACGCTTTGACTCGGTGAGTTTCGCGGCATTCCGACTTCGATGCCCCGGTTGCCGAAATTCAGTTGCCTTTGAATTTCGGGTGATCCCTCTTGAGCATGTATGCTTCTGCTACTTGTTCTACATCACACTTCCTTCCGCAAACAGCGAAACGCTTTGACTCGGTGAGTTTCGCGGCATTCCGACTTCGATGCCCCGGTTGCCGAAATTCAGTTGCCTTTGAATTTCGGGTGATCCCTCTTGAGCATGTATGCTTCTGCTACTTGTTCTACATCACACTTCCTTCCGCAAACGGCGAAACGCTTTGACTCGGTGAGTTTCGCGGCATTCCGACTTCGATGCCCCGGTTGCCGAAATTCAGTTGCCTTTGAATTTCGGGTGATCCCTCTTGAGCATGTATGCTTCTGCTACTTGTTCTACATCACACTTCCTTCCGCAAACAGCGAAACGCTTTGACTCGGTGAGTTTCGCGGCATTCCGACTTCGATGCCCCGGTTGCCGAAATTCAGTTGCCTTTGAATTTCGGGTGATCCCTCTTGAGCATGTATGCTTCTGCTACTTGTTCTACATCACACTTCTTCCGCAAACAGCGAAACGCTTTGACTCGGTGAGTTTCGCGGCATTCCGACTTCGATGCCCCGGTTGCCGAAATTCAGTTGCCTTTGAATTTCGGGTGATCCCTCTTGAGCATGTATGCTTCTGCTACTTGTTCTACATCACACTTCCTTCCGCAAACAGCGAAACGCTTTGACTCGGTGAGTTTCGCGGCATTCCGACTTCGATGCCCCGGTTGCCGAAATTCAGTTGCCTTTGAATTTCGGGTGATCCCTCTTGAGCATGTATGCTTCTGCTACTTGTTCTACATCACACTTTCTTCCGCAAACAGCGAAACGCTTTGACTCGGTGAGTTTCGCGGCATTCCGACTTCGATGCCCCGGTTGCCGAAATTCAGTTGCCTTTGAATTTCGGGTGATCCCTCTTGAGCATGTATGCTTCTGCTACTTGTTCTACATCACACTTCCTTCCGCAAACAGCGAAACGCTTTGACTCGGTGAGTTTCGCGGCATTCCGACTTCGATGCCCCGGTTGCCGAAATTCAGTTGCCTTTGAATTTCGGGTGATCCCTCTTGAGCATGTATGCTTCTGCTACTTGTTCTACATCACACTTCTTCCGCAAACGGCCAAACGCTTTGACTCGGTGAGTTTCGCGGCATTCCGACTTCGATGCCCCGGTTGCCGAAATTCAGTTGCCTTTGAATTTCGGGTGATCCCTCTTGAGCATGTATGCTTCTGCTACTTGTTCTACATCACACTTCCTTCCGCAAACAGCGAAACGCTTTGACTCGGTGAGTTTCGCGGCATTCCGACTTCGATGCCCCGGTTGCCGAAATTCAGTTGCCTTTGAATTTCGGGTGATCCCTCTTGAGCATGTATGCTTCTGCTACTTGTTCTACATCACACTTCCTTCCGCAAACAGCGAAACGCTTTGACTCGGTGAGTTTCGCGGCATTCCGACTTCGATGCCCGGTTGCCGAAATTCAGTTGCCTTTGAATTTCGGGTGATCCCTCTTGAGCATGTATGCTTCTGCTACTTGTTCTACATCACACTTCCTTCCGCAAACGGCGAAACGCTTTGACTCGGTGAGTTTCGCGGCATTCCGACTTCGATGCCCCGGTTGCCGAAATTCAGTTGCCTTTGAATTTCGGGTGATCCCTCTTGAGCATGTATGCTTCTGCTACTTGTTCTACATCACACTTCCTTCCGCAAACAGCGAAACGCTTTGACTCGGTGAGTTTCGCGGCATTCCGACTTCGATGCCCGGTTGCCGAAATTCAGTTGCCTTTGAATTTCGGGTGATCCCTCTTGAGCATGTATGCTTCTGCTACTTGTTCTACATCACACTTCCTTCCGCAAACGGCGAAACGCTTTGACTCGGTGAGTTTCGCGGCATTCCGACTTCGATGCCCCGGTTGCCGAAATTCAGTTGCCTTTGAATTTCGGGTGATCCCTCTTGAGCATGTATGCTTCTGCTACTTGTTCTACATCACACTTCCTTCCGCAAACGGCGAAACGCTTTGACTCGGTGAGTTTCGCGGCATTCCGACTTCGATGCCCCGGTTGCCGAAATTCAGTTGCCTTTGAATTTCGGGTGATCCCTCTTGAGCATGTATGCTTCTGCTACTTGTTCTACATCACACTTCCTTCCGCAAACAGCGAAACGCTTTGACTCGGTGAGTTTCGCGGCATTCCGACTTCGATGCCCCGGTTGCCGAAATTCAGTTGCCTTTGAATTTCGGGTGATCCCTCTTGAGCATGTATGCTTCTGCTACTTGTTCTACATCACACTTCCTTCCGCAAACGGCGAAACGCTTTGACTCGGTGAGTTTCGCGGCATTCCGACTTCGATGCCCCGGTTGCCGAAATTCAGTTGCCTTTGAATTTCGGGTGATCCCTCTTGAGCATGTATGCTTCTGCTACTTGTTCTACATCACACTTCCTTCCGCAAACAGCGAAACGCTTTGACTCGGTGAGTTTCGCGGCATTCCGACTTCGATGCCCCGGTTGCCGAAATTCAGTTGCCTTTGAATTTCGGGTGATCCCTCTTGAGCATGTATGCTTCTGCTACTTGTTCTACATCACACTTCCTTCCGCAAACAGCGAAACGCTTTGACTCGGTGAGTTTCGCGGCATTCCGACTTCGATGCCCCGGTTGCCGAAATTCAGTTGCCTTTGAATTTCGGGTGATCCCTCTTGAGCATGTATGCTTCTGCTACTTGTTCTACATCACACTTCCTTCCGCAAACGGCGAAACGCTTTGACTCGGTGAGTTTCGCGGCATTCCGACTTCGATGCCCCGGTTGCCGAAATTCAGTTGCCTTTGAATTTCGGGTGATCCCTCTTGAGCATGTATGCTTCTGCTACTTGTTCTACATCACACTTCCTTCCGCAAACAGCGAAACGCTTTGACTCGGTGAGTTTCGCGGCATTCCGACTTCGATGCCCGGTTGCCGAAATTCAGTTGCCTTTGAATTTCGGGTGATCCCTCTTGAGCATGTATGCTTCTGCTACTTGTTCTACATCACACTTCCTTCCGCAAACGGCGAAACGCTTTGACTCGGTGAGTTTCGCGGCATTCCGACTTCGATGCCCCGGTTGCCGAAATTCAGTTGCCTTTGAATTTCGGGTGATCCCTCTTGAGCATGTATGCTTCTGCTACTTGTTCTACATCACACTTCCTTCCGCAAACGGCGAAACGCTTTGACTCGGTGAGTTTCGCGGCATTCCGACTTCGATGCCCCGGTTGCCGAAATTCAGTTGCCTTTGAATTTCGGGTGATCCCTCTTGAGCATGTATGCTTCTGCTACTTGTTCTACATCACACTTCCTTCCGCAAACGGCGAAACGCTTTGACTCGGTGAGTTTCGCGGCATTCCGACTTCGATGCCCCGGTTGCCGAAATTCAGTTGCCTTTGAATTTCGGGTGATCCCTCTTGAGCATGTATGCTTCTGCTACTTGTTCTACATCACACTTCCTTCCGCAAACGGCGAAACGCTTTGACTCGGTGAGTTTCGCGGCATTCCGACTTCGATGCCCCGGTTGCCGAAATTCAGTTGCCTTTGAATTTCGGGTGATCCCTCTTGAGCATGTATGCTTCTGCTACTTGTTCTACATCACACTTCCTTCCGCAAACGGCGAAACGCTTTGACTCGGTGAGTTTCGCGGCATTCCGACTTCGATGCCCCGGTTGCCGAAATTCAGTTGCCTTTGAATTTCGGGTGATCCCTCTTGAGCATGTATGCTTCTGCTACTTGTTCTACATCACACTTCCTTCCGCAAACGGCGAAACGCTTTGACTCGGTGAGTTTCGCGGCATTCCGACTTCGATGCCCCGGTTGCCGAAATTCAGTTGCCTTTGAATTTCGGGTGATCCCTCTTGAGCATGTATGCTTCTGCTACTTGTTCTACATCACACTTCCTTCCGCAAACAGCGAAACGCTTTGACTCGGTGAGTTTCGCGGCATTCCGACTTCGATGCCCCGGTTGCCGAAATTCAGTTGCCTTTGAATTTCGGGTGATCCCTCTTGAGCATGTATGCTTCTGCTACTTGTTCTACATCACACTTCCTTCCGCAAACGGCGAAACGCTTTGACTCGGTGAGTTTCGCGGCATTCCGACTTCGATGCCCCGGTTGCCGAAATTCAGTTGCCTTTGAATTTCGGGTGATCCCTCTTGAGCATGTATGCTTCTGCTACTTGTTCTACATCACACTTCCTTCCGCAAACGGCGAAACGCTTTGACTCGGTGAGTTTCGCGGCATTCCGACTTCGATGCCCCGGTTGCCGAAATTCAGTTGCCTTTGAATTTCGGGTGATCCCTCTTGAGCATGTATGCTTCTGCTACTTGTTCTACATCACACTTCCTTCCGCAAACGGCGAAACGCTTTGACTCGGTGAGTTTCGCGGCATTCCGACTTCGATGCCCCGGTTGCCGAAATTCAGTTGCCTTTGAATTTCGGGTGATCCCTCTTGAGCATGTATGCTTCTGCTACTTGTTCTACATCACACTTCCTTCCGCAAACGGCGAAACGCTTTGACTCGGTGAGTTTCGCGGCATTCCGACTTCGATGCCCCGGTTGCCGAAATTCAGTTGCCTTTGAATTTCGGGTGATCCCTCTTGAGCATGTATGCTTCTGCTACTTGTTCTACATCACACTTCTTCCGCAAACGGCGAAACGCTTTGACTCGGTGAGTTTCGCGGCATTCCGACTTCGATGCCCCGGTTGCCGAAATTCAGTTGCCTTTGAATTTCGGGTGATCCCTCTTGAGCATGTATGCTTCTGCTACTTGTTCTACATCACACTTCCTTCCGCAAACGGCGAAACGCTTTGACTCGGTGAGTTTCGCGGCATTCCGACTTCGATGCCCCGGTTGCCGAAATTCAGTTGCCTTTGAATTTCGGGTGATCCCTCTTGAGCATGTATGCTTCTGCTACTTGTTCTACATCACACTTCCTTCCGCAAACGGCGAAACGCTTTGACTCGGTGAGTTTCGCGGCATTCCGACTTCGATGCCCCGGTTGCCGAAATTCAGTTGCCTTTGAATTTCGGGTGATCCCTCTTGAGCATGTATGCTTCTGCTACTTGTTCTACATCACACTTCCTTCCGCAAACGGCGAAACGCTTTGACTCGGTGAGTTTCGCGGCATTCCGACTTCGATGCCCCGGTTGCCGAAATTCAGTTGCCTTTGAATTTCGGGTGATCCCTCTTGAGCATGTATGCTTCTGCTACTTGTTCTACATCACACTTCCTTCCGCAAACGGCGAAACGCTTTGACTCGGTGAGTTTCGCGGCATTCCGACTTCGATGCCCCGGTTGCCGAAATTCAGTTGCCTTTGAATTTCGGGTGATCCCTCTTGAGCATGTATGCTTCTGCTACTTGTTCTACATCACACTTCCTTCCGCAAACGGCGAAACGCTTTGACTCGGTGAGTTTCGCGGCATTCCGACTTCGATGCCCCGGTTGCCGAAATTCAGTTGCCTTTGAATTTCGGGTGATCCCTCTTGAGCATGTATGCTTCTGCTACTTGTTCTACATCACACTTCCTTCCGCAAACGGCGAAACGCTTTGACTCGGTGAGTTTCGCGGCATTCCGACTTCGATGCCCCGGTTGCCGAAATTCAGTTGCCTTTGAATTTCGGGTGATCCCTCTTGAGCATGTATGCTTCTGCTACTTGTTCTACATCACACTTCTTCCGCAAACGGCGAAACGCTTTGACTCGGTGAGTTTCGCGGCATTCCGACTTCGATGCCCCGGTTGCCGAAATTCAGTTGCCTTTGAATTTCGGGTGATCCCTCTTGAGCATGTATGCTTCTGCTACTTGTTCTACATCACACTTCCTTCCGCAAACGGCGAAACGCTTTGACTCGGTGAGTTTCGCGGCATTCCGACTTCGATGCCCCGGTTGCCGAAATTCAGTTGCCTTTGAATTTCGGGTGATCCCTCTTGAGCATGTATGCTTCTGCTACTTGTTCTACATCACACTTCCTTCCGCAAACGGCGAAACGCTTTGACTCGGTGAGTTTCGCGGCATTCCGACTTCGATGCCCCGGTTGCCGAAATTCAGTTGCCTTTGAATTTCGGGTGATCCCTCTTGAGCATGTATGCTTCTGCTACTTGTTCTACATCACACTTCCTTCCGCAAACGGCGAAACGCTTTGACTCGGTGAGTTTCGCGGCATTCCGACTTCGATGCCCCGGTTGCCGAAATTCAGTTGCCTTTGAATTTCGGGTGATCCCTCTTGAGCATGTATGCTTCTGCTACTTGTTCTACATCACACTTCCTTCCGCAAACGGCGAAACGCTTTGACTCGGTGAGTTTCGCGGCATTCCGACTTCGATGCCCCGGTTGCCGAAATTCAGTTGCCTTTGAATTTCGGGTGATCCCTCTTGAGCATGTATGCTTCTGCTACTTGTTCTACATCACACTTCCTTCCGCAAACGGCGAAACGCTTTGACTCGGTGAGTTTCGCGGCATTCCGACTTCGATGCCCCGGTTGCCGAAATTCAGTTGCCTTTGAATTTCGGGTGATCCCTCTTGAGCATGTATGCTTCTGCTACTTGTTCTACATCACACTTCCTTCCGCAAACGGCGAAACGCTTTGACTCGGTGAGTTTCGCGGCATTCCGACTTCGATGCCCCGGTTGCCGAAATTCAGTTGCCTTTGAATTTCGGGTGATCCCTCTTGAGCATGTATGCTTCTGCTACTTGTTCTACATCACACTTCTTCCGCAAACGGCGAAACGCTTTGACTCGGTGAGTTTCGCGGCATTCCGACTTCGATGCCCCGGTTGCCGAAATTCAGTTGCCTTTGAATTTCGGGTGATCCCTCTTGAGCATGTATGCTTCTGCTACTTGTTCTACATCACACTTCTTCCGCAAACGGCGAAACGCTTTGACTCGGTGAGTTTCGCGGCATTCCGACTTCGATGCCCCGGTTGCCGAAATTCAGTTGCCTTTGAATTTCGGGTGATCCCTCTTGAGCATGTATGCTTCTGCTACTTGTTCTACATCACACTTCCTTCCGCAAACGGCGAAACGCTTTGACTCGGTGAGTTTCGCGGCATTCCGACTTCGATGCCCCGGTTGCCGAAATTCAGTTGCCTTTGAATTTCGGGTGATCCCTCTTGAGCATGTATGCTTCTGCTACTTGTTCTACATCACACTTCCTTCCGCAAACGGCGAAACGCTTTGACTCGGTGAGTTTCGCGGCATTCCGACTTCGATGCCCCGGTTGCCGAAATTCAGTTGCCTTTGAATTTCGGGTGATCCCTCTTGAGCATGTATGCTTCTGCTACTTGTTCTACATCACACTTCCTTCCGCAAACGGCGAAACGCTTTGACTCGGTGAGTTTCGCGGCATTCCGACTTCGATGCCCCGGTTGCCGAAATTCAGTTGCCTTTGAATTTCGGGTGATCCCTCTTGAGCATGTATGCTTCTGCTACTTGTTCTACATCACACTTCCTTCCGCAAACGGCGAAACGCTTTGACTCGGTGAGTTTCGCGGCATTCCGACTTCGATGCCCCGGTTGCCGAAATTCAGTTGCCTTTGAATTTCGGGTGATCCCTCTTGAGCATGTATGCTTCTGCTACTTGTTCTACATCACACTTCCTTCCGCAAACGGCGAAACGCTTTGACTCGGTGAGTTTCGCGGCATTCCGACTTCGATGCCCCGGTTGCCGAAATTCAGTTGCCTTTGAATTTCGGGTGATCCCTCTTGAGCATGTATGCTTCTGCTACTTGTTCTACATCACACTTCCTTCCGCAAACGGCGAAACGCTTTGACTCGGTGAGTTTCGCGGCATTCCGACTTCGATGCCCCGGTTGCCGAAATTCAGTTGCCTTTGAATTTCGGGTGATCCCTCTTGAGCATGTATGCTTCTGCTACTTGTTCTACATCACACTTCCTTCCGCAAACGGCGAAACGCTTTGACTCGGTGAGTTTCGCGGCATTCCGACTTCGATGCCCCGGTTGCCGAAATTCAGTTGCCTTTGAATTTCGGGTGATCCCTCTTGAGCATGTATGCTTCTGCTACTTGTTCTACATCACACTTCTTCCGCAAACGGCGAAACGCTTTGACTCGGTGAGTTTCGCGGCATTCCGACTTCGATGCCCCGGTTGCCGAAATTCAGTTGCCTTTGAATTTCGGGTGATCCCTCTTGAGCATGTATGCTTCTGCTACTTGTTCTACATCACACTTCCTTCCGCAAACGGCGAAACGCTTTGACTCGGTGAGTTTCGCGGCATTCCGACTTCGATGCCCCGGTTGCCGAAATTCAGTTGCCTTTGAATTTCGGGTGATCCCTCTTGAGCATGTATGCTTCTGCTACTTGTTCTACATCACACTTCCTTCCGCAAACGGCGAAACGCTTTGACTCGGTGAGTTTCGCGGCATTCCGACTTCGATGCCCCGGTTGCCGAAATTCAGTTGCCTTTGAATTTCGGGTGATCCCTCTTGAGCATGTATGCTTCTGCTACTTGTTCTACATCACACTTCCTTCCGCAAACGGCGAAACGCTTTGACTCGGTGAGTTTCGCGGCATTCCGACTTCGATGCCCCGGTTGCCGAAATTCAGTTGCCTTTGAATTTCGGGTGATCCCTCTTGAGCATGTATGCTTCTGCTACTTGTTCTACATCACACTTCCTTCCGCAAACGGCGAAACGCTTTGACTCGGTGAGTTTCGCGGCATTCCGACTTCGATGCCCCGGTTGCCGAAATTCAGTTGCCTTTGAATTTCGGGTGATCCCTCTTGAGCATGTATGCTTCTGCTACTTGTTCTACATCACACTTCCTTCCGCAAACGGCGAAACGCTTTGACTCGGTGAGTTTCGCGGCATTCCGACTTCGATGCCCCGGTTGCCGAAATTCAGTTGCCTTTGAATTTCGGGTGATCCCTCTTGAGCATGTATGCTTCTGCTACTTGTTCTACATCACACTTCCTTCCGCAAACGGCGAAACGCTTTGACTCGGTGAGTTTCGCGGCATTCCGACTTCGATGCCCCGGTTGCCGAAATTCAGTTGCCTTTGAATTTCGGGTGATCCCTCTTGAGCATGTATGCTTCTGCTACTTGTTCTACATCACACTTCCTTCCGCAAACGGCGAAACGCTTTGACTCGGTGAGTTTCGCGGCATTCCGACTTCGATGCCCCGGTTGCCGAAATTCAGTTGCCTTTGAATTTCGGGTGATCCCTCTTGAGCATGTATGCTTCTGCTACTTGTTCTACATCACACTTCCTTCCGCAAACAGCGAAACGCTTTGACTCGGTGAGTTTCGCGGCATTCCGACTTCGATGCCCCGGTTGCCGAAATTCAGTTGCCTTTGAATTTCGGGTGATCCCTCTTGAGCATGTATGCTTCTGCTACTTGTTCTACATCACACTTCCTTCCGCAAACAGCGAAACGCTTTGACTCGGTGAGTTTCGCGGCATTCCGACTTCGATGCCCCGGTTGCCGAAATTCAGTTGCCTTTGAATTTCGGGTGATCCCTCTTGAGCATGTATGCTTCTGCTACTTGTTCTACATCACACTTCCTTCCGCAAACGGCGAAACGCTTTGACTCGGTGAGTTTCGCGGCATTCCGACTTCGATGCCCCGGTTGCCGAAATTCAGTTGCCTTTGAATTTCGGGTGATCCCTCTTGAGCATGTATGCTTCTGCTACTTGTTCTACATCACACTTCCTTCCGCAAACGGCGAAACGCTTTGACTCGGTGAGTTTCGCGGCATTCCGACTTCGATGCCCCGGTTGCCGAAATTCAGTTGCCTTTGAATTTCGGGTGATCCCTCTTGAGCATGTATGCTTCTGCTACTTGTTCTACATCACACTTCCTTCCGCAAACGGCGAAACGCTTTGACTCGGTGAGTTTCGCGGCATTCCGACTTCGATGCCCCGGTTGCCGAAATTCAGTTGCCTTTGAATTTCGGGTGATCCCTCTTGAGCATGTATGCTTCTGCTACTTGTTCTACATCACACTTCCTTCCGCAAACGGCGAAACGCTTTGACTCGGTGAGTTTCGCGGCATTCCGACTTCGATGCCCCGGTTGCCGAAATTCAGTTGCCTTTGAATTTCGGGTGATCCCTCTTGAGCATGTATGCTTCTGCTACTTGTTCTACATCACACTTCTTCCGCAAACGGCGAAACGCTTTGACTCGGTGAGTTTCGCGGCATTCCGACTTCGATGCCCCGGTTGCCGAAATTCAGTTGCCTTTGAATTTCGGGTGATCCCTCTTGAGCATGTATGCTTCTGCTACTTGTTCTACATCACACTTCCTTCCGCAAACGGCGAAACGCTTTGACTCGGTGAGTTTCGCGGCATTCCGACTTCGATGCCCCGGTTGCCGAAATTCAGTTGCCTTTGAATTTCGGGTGATCCCTCTTGAGCATGTATGCTTCTGCTACTTGTTCTACATCACACTTCCTTCCGCAAACAGCGAAACGCTTTGACTCGGTGAGTTTCGCGGCATTCCGACTTCGATGCCCCGGTTGCCGAAATTCAGTTGCCTTTGAATTTCGGGTGATCCCTCTTGAGCATGTATGCTTCTGCTACTTGTTCTACATCACACTTCCTTCCGCAAACGGCGAAACGCTTTGACTCGGTGAGTTTCGCGGCATTCCGACTTCGATGCCCCGGTTGCCGAAATTCAGTTGCCTTTGAATTTCGGGTGATCCCTCTTGAGCATGTATGCTTCTGCTACTTGTTCTACATCACACTTCCTTCCGCAAACGGCGAAACGCTTTGACTCGGTGAGTTTCGCGGCATTCCGACTTCGATGCCCCGGTTGCCGAAATTCAGTTGCCTTTGAATTTCGGGTGATCCCTCTTGAGCATGTATGCTTCTGCTACTTGTTCTACATCACACTTCCTTCCGCAAACGGCGAAACGCTTTGACTCGGTGAGTTTCGCGGCATTCCGACTTCGATGCCCCGGTTGCCGAAATTCAGTTGCCTTTGAATTTCGGGTGATCCCTCTTGAGCATGTATGCTTCTGCTACTTGTTCTACATCACACTTCCTTCCGCAAACAGCGAAACGCTTTGACTCGGTGAGTTTCGCGGCATTCCGACTTCGATGCCCCGGTTGCCGAAATTCAGTTGCCTTTGAATTTCGGGTGATCCCTCTTGAGCATGTATGCTTCTGCTACTTGTTCTACATCACACTTCTTCCGCAAACGGCGAAACGCTTTGACTCGGTGAGTTTCGCGGCATTCCGACTTCGATGCCCCGGTTGCCGAAATTCAGTTGCCTTTGAATTTCGGGTGATCCCTCTTGAGCATGTATGCTTCTGCTACTTGTTCTACATCACACTTCCTTCCGCAAACGGCGAAACGCTTTGACTCGGTGAGTTTCGCGGCATTCCGACTTCGATGCCCCGGTTGCCGAAATTCAGTTGCCTTTGAATTTCGGGTGATCCCTCTTGAGCATGTATGCTTCTGCTACTTGTTCTACATCACACTTCCTTCCGCAAACGGCGAAACGCTTTGACTCGGTGAGTTTCGCGGCATTCCGACTTCGATGCCCCGGTTGCCGAAATTCAGTTGCCTTTGAATTTCGGGTGATCCCTCTTGAGCATGTATGCTTCTGCTACTTGTTCTACATCACACTTCCTTCCGCAAACGGCGAAACGCTTTGACTCGGTGAGTTTCGCGGCATTCCGACTTCGATGCCCCGGTTGCCGAAATTCAGTTGCCTTTGAATTTCGGGTGATCCCTCTTGAGCATGTATGCTTCTGCTACTTGTTCTACATCACACTTCCTTCCGCAAACGGCGAAACGCTTTGACTCGGTGAGTTTCGCGGCATTCCGACTTCGATGCCCCGGTTGCCGAAATTCAGTTGCCTTTGAATTTCGGGTGATCCCTCTTGAGCATGTATGCTTCTGCTACTTGTTCTACATCACACTTCCTTCCGCAAACGGCGAAACGCTTTGACTCGGTGAGTTTCGCGGCATTCCGACTTCGATGCCCCGGTTGCCGAAATTCAGTTGCCTTTGAATTTCGGGTGATCCCTCTTGAGCATGTATGCTTCTGCTACTTGTTCTACATCACACTTCCTTCCGCAAACGGCGAAACGCTTTGACTCGGTGAGTTTCGCGGCATTCCGACTTCGATGCCCCGGTTGCCGAAATTCAGTTGCCTTTGAATTTCGGGTGATCCCTCTTGAGCATGTATGCTTCTGCTACTTGTTCTACATCACACTTCCTTCCGCAAACGGCGAAACGCTTTGACTCGGTGAGTTTCGCGGCATTCCGACTTCGATGCCCCGGTTGCCGAAATTCAGTTGCCTTTGAATTTCGGGTGATCCCTCTTGAGCATGTATGCTTCTGCTACTTGTTCTACATCACACTTCCTTCCGCAAACGGCGAAACGCTTTGACTCGGTGAGTTTCGCGGCATTCCGACTTCGATGCCCCGGTTGCCGAAATTCAGTTGCCTTTGAATTTCGGGTGATCCCTCTTGAGCATGTATGCTTCTGCTACTTGTTCTACATCACACTTCCTTCCGCAAACGGCGAAACGCTTTGACTCGGTGAGTTTCGCGGCATTCCGACTTCGATGCCCCGGTTGCCGAAATTCAGTTGCCTTTGAATTTCGGGTGATCCCTCTTGAGCATGTATGCTTCTGCTACTTGTTCTACATCACACTTCCTTCCGCAAACGGCGAAACGCTTTGACTCGGTGAGTTTCGCGGCATTCCGACTTCGATGCCCCGGTTGCCGAAATTCAGTTGCCTTTGAATTTCGGGTGATCCCTCTTGAGCATGTATGCTTCTGCTACTTGTTCTACATCACACTTCCTTCCGCAAACGGCGAAACGCTTTGACTCGGTGAGTTTCGCGGCATTCCGACTTCGATGCCCCGGTTGCCGAAATTCAGTTGCCTTTGAATTTCGGGTGATCCCTCTTGAGCATGTATGCTTCTGCTACTTGTTCTACATCACACTTCCTTCCGCAAACGGCGAAACGCTTTGACTCGGTGAGTTTCGCGGCATTCCGACTTCGATGCCCCGGTTGCCGAAATTCAGTTGCCTTTGAATTTCGGGTGATCCCTCTTGAGCATGTATGCTTCTGCTACTTGTTCTACATCACACTTCCTTCCGCAAACGGCGAAACGCTTTGACTCGGTGAGTTTCGCGGCATTCCGACTTCGATGCCCCGGTTGCCGAAATTCAGTTGCCTTTGAATTTCGGGTGATCCCTCTTGAGCATGTATGCTTCTGCTACTTGTTCTACATCACACTTCCTTCCGCAAACGGCGAAACGCTTTGACTCGGTGAGTTTCGCGGCATTCCGACTTCGATGCCCCGGTTGCCGAAATTCAGTTGCCTTTGAATTTCGGGTGATCCCTCTTGAGCATGTATGCTTCTGCTACTTGTTCTACATCACACTTCCTTCCGCAAACGGCGAAACGCTTTGACTCGGTGAGTTTCGCGGCATTCCGACTTCGATGCCCCGGTTGCCGAAATTCAGTTGCCTTTGAATTTCGGGTGATCCCTCTTGAGCATGTATGCTTCTGCTACTTGTTCTACATCACACTTCCTTCCGCAAACGGCGAAACGCTTTGACTCGGTGAGTTTCGCGGCATTCCGACTTCGATGCCCCGGTTGCCGAAATTCAGTTGCCTTTGAATTTCGGGTGATCCCTCTTGAGCATGTATGCTTCTGCTACTTGTTCTACATCACACTTCCTTCCGCAAACGGCGAAACGCTTTGACTCGGTGAGTTTCGCGGCATTCCGACTTCGATGCCCCGGTTGCCGAAATTCAGTTGCCTTTGAATTTCGGGTGATCCCTCTTGAGCATGTATGCTTCTGCTACTTGTTCTACATCACACTTCCTTCCGCAAACGGCGAAACGCTTTGACTCGGTGAGTTTCGCGGCATTCCGACTTCGATGCCCCGGTTGCCGAAATTCAGTTGCCTTTGAATTTCGGGTGATCCCTCTTGAGCATGTATGCTTCTGCTACTTGTTCTACATCACACTTCCTTCCGCAAACGGCGAAACGCTTTGACTCGGTGAGTTTCGCGGCATTCCGACTTCGATGCCCCGGTTGCCGAAATTCAGTTGCCTTTGAATTTCGGGTGATCCCTCTTGAGCATGTATGCTTCTGCTACTTGTTCTACATCACACTTCCTTCCGCAAACGGCGAAACGCTTTGACTCGGTGAGTTTCGCGGCATTCCGACTTCGATGCCCCGGTTGCCGAAATTCAGTTGCCTTTGAATTTCGGGTGATCCCTCTTGAGCATGTATGCTTCTGCTACTTGTTCTACATCACACTTCTTCCGCAAACGGCGAAACGCTTTGACTCGGTGAGTTTCGCGGCATTCCGACTTCGATGCCCCGGTTGCCGAAATTCAGTTGCCTTTGAATTTCGGGTGATCCCTCTTGAGCATGTATGCTTCTGCTACTTGTTCTACATCACACTTCCTTCCGCAAACGGCGAAACGCTTTGACTCGGTGAGTTTCGCGGCATTCCGACTTCGATGCCCCGGTTGCCGAAATTCAGTTGCCTTTGAATTTCGGGTGATCCCTCTTGAGCATGTATGCTTCTGCTACTTGTTCTACATCACACTTCCTTCCGCAAACGGCGAAACGCTTTGACTCGGTGAGTTTCGCGGCATTCCGACTTCGATGCCCCGGTTGCCGAAATTCAGTTGCCTTTGAATTTCGGGTGATCCCTCTTGAGCATGTATGCTTCTGCTACTTGTTCTACATCACACTTCCTTCCGCAAACGGCGAAACGCTTTGACTCGGTGAGTTTCGCGGCATTCCGACTTCGATGCCCCGGTTGCCGAAATTCAGTTGCCTTTGAATTTCGGGTGATCCCTCTTGAGCATGTATGCTTCTGCTACTTGTTCTACATCACACTTCCTTCCGCAAACGGCGAAACGCTTTGACTCGGTGAGTTTCGCGGCATTCCGACTTCGATGCCCCGGTTGCCGAAATTCAGTTGCCTTTGAATTTCGGGTGATCCCTCTTGAGCATGTATGCTTCTGCTACTTGTTCTACATCACACTTCCTTCCGCAAACGGCGAAACGCTTTGACTCGGTGAGTTTCGCGGCATTCCGACTTCGATGCCCCGGTTGCCGAAATTCAGTTGCCTTTGAATTTCGGGTGATCCCTCTTGAGCATGTATGCTTCTGCTACTTGTTCTACATCACACTTCCTTCCGCAAACGGCGAAACGCTTTGACTCGGTGAGTTTCGCGGCATTCCGACTTCGATGCCCCGGTTGCCGAAATTCAGTTGCCTTTGAATTTCGGGTGATCCCTCTTGAGCATGTATGCTTCTGCTACTTGTTCTACATCACACTTCCTTCCGCAAACGGCGAAACGCTTTGACTCGGTGAGTTTCGCGGCATTCCGACTTCGATGCCCCGGTTGCCGAAATTCAGTTGCCTTTGAATTTCGGGTGATCCCTCTTGAGCATGTATGCTTCTGCTACTTGTTCTACATCACACTTCCTTCCGCAAACGGCGAAACGCTTTGACTCGGTGAGTTTCGCGGCATTCCGACTTCGATGCCCCGGTTGCCGAAATTCAGTTGCCTTTGAATTTCGGGTGATCCCTCTTGAGCATGTATGCTTCTGCTACTTGTTCTACATCACACTTCCTTCCGCAAACGGCGAAACGCTTTGACTCGGTGAGTTTCGCGGCATTCCGACTTCGATGCCCCGGTTGCCGAAATTCAGTTGCCTTTGAATTTCGGGTGATCCCTCTTGAGCATGTATGCTTCTGCTACTTGTTCTACATCACACTTCCTTCCGCAAACGGCGAAACGCTTTGACTCGGTGAGTTTCGCGGCATTCCGACTTCGATGCCCCGGTTGCCGAAATTCAGTTGCCTTTGAATTTCGGGTGATCCCTCTTGAGCATGTATGCTTCTGCTACTTGTTCTACATCACACTTCCTTCCGCAAACGGCGAAACGCTTTGACTCGGTGAGTTTCGCGGCATTCCGACTTCGATGCCCCGGTTGCCGAAATTCAGTTGCCTTTGAATTTCGGGTGATCCCTCTTGAGCATGTATGCTTCTGCTACTTGTTCTACATCACACTTCCTTCCGCAAACGGCGAAACGCTTTGACTCGGTGAGTTTCGCGGCATTCCGACTTCGATGCCCCGGTTGCCGAAATTCAGTTGCCTTTGAATTTCGGGTGATCCCTCTTGAGCATGTATGCTTCTGCTACTTGTTCTACATCACACTTCCTTCCGCAAACGGCGAAACGCTTTGACTCGGTGAGTTTCGCGGCATTCCGACTTCGATGCCCCGGTTGCCGAAATTCAGTTGCCTTTGAATTTCGGGTGATCCCTCTTGAGCATGTATGCTTCTGCTACTTGTTCTACATCACACTTCCTTCCGCAAACGGCGAAACGCTTTGACTCGGTGAGTTTCGCGGCATTCCGACTTCGATGCCCCGGTTGCCGAAATTCAGTTGCCTTTGAATTTCGGGTGATCCCTCTTGAGCATGTATGCTTCTGCTACTTGTTCTACATCACACTTCCTTCCGCAAACGGCGAAACGCTTTGACTCGGTGAGTTTCGCGGCATTCCGACTTCGATGCCCCGGTTGCCGAAATTCAGTTGCCTTTGAATTTCGGGTGATCCCTCTTGAGCATGTATGCTTCTGCTACTTGTTCTACATCACACTTCCTTCCGCAAACGGCGAAACGCTTTGACTCGGTGAGTTTCGCGGCATTCCGACTTCGATGCCCCGGTTGCCGAAATTCAGTTGCCTTTGAATTTCGGGTGATCCCTCTTGAGCATGTATGCTTCTGCTACTTGTTCTACATCACACTTCCTTCCGCAAACGGCGAAACGCTTTGACTCGGTGAGTTTCGCGGCATTCCGACTTCGATGCCCCGGTTGCCGAAATTCAGTTGCCTTTGAATTTCGGGTGATCCCTCTTGAGCATGTATGCTTCTGCTACTTGTTCTACATCACACTTCCTTCCGCAAACGGCGAAACGCTTTGACTCGGTGAGTTTCGCGGCATTCCGACTTCGATGCCCCGGTTGCCGAAATTCAGTTGCCTTTGAATTTCGGGTGATCCCTCTTGAGCATGTATGCTTCTGCTACTTGTTCTACATCACACTTCCTTCCGCAAACGGCGAAACGCTTTGACTCGGTGAGTTTCGCGGCATTCCGACTTCGATGCCCCGGTTGCCGAAATTCAGTTGCCTTTGAATTTCGGGTGATCCCTCTTGAGCATGTATGCTTCTGCTACTTGTTCTACATCACACTTCCTTCCGCAAACGGCGAAACGCTTTGACTCGGTGAGTTTCGCGGCATTCCGACTTCGATGCCCCGGTTGCCGAAATTCAGTTGCCTTTGAATTTCGGGTGATCCCTCTTGAGCATGTATGCTTCTGCTACTTGTTCTACATCACACTTCCTTCCGCAAACGGCGAAACGCTTTGACTCGGTGAGTTTCGCGGCATTCCGACTTCGATGCCCCGGTTGCCGAAATTCAGTTGCCTTTGAATTTCGGGTGATCCCTCTTGAGCATGTATGCTTCTGCTACTTGTTCTACATCACACTTCCTTCCGCAAACGGCGAAACGCTTTGACTCGGTGAGTTTCGCGGCATTCCGACTTCGATGCCCCGGTTGCCGAAATTCAGTTGCCTTTGAATTTCGGGTGATCCCTCTTGAGCATGTATGCTTCTGCTACTTGTTCTACATCACACTTCCTTCCGCAAACGGCGAAACGCTTTGACTCGGTGAGTTTCGCGGCATTCCGACTTCGATGCCCCGGTTGCCGAAATTCAGTTGCCTTTGAATTTCGGGTGATCCCTCTTGAGCATGTATGCTTCTGCTACTTGTTCTACATCACACTTCCTTCCGCAAACAGCGAAACGCTTTGACTCGGTGAGTTTCGCGGCATTCCGACTTCGATGCCCCGGTTGCCGAAATTCAGTTGCCTTTGAATTTCGGGTGATCCCTCTTGAGCATGTATGCTTCTGCTACTTGTTCTACATCACACTTCCTTCCGCAAACGGCGAAACGCTTTGACTCGGTGAGTTTCGCGGCATTCCGACTTCGATGCCCCGGTTGCCGAAATTCAGTTGCCTTTGAATTTCGGGTGATCCCTCTTGAGCATGTATGCTTCTGCTACTTGTTCTACATCACACTTCCTTCCGCAAACGGCGAAACGCTTTGACTCGGTGAGTTTCGCGGCATTCCGACTTCGATGCCCCGGTTGCCGAAATTCAGTTGCCTTTGAATTTCGGGTGATCCCTCTTGAGCATGTATGCTTCTGCTACTTGTTCTACATCACACTTCCTTCCGCAAACGGCGAAACGCTTTGACTCGGTGAGTTTCGCGGCATTCCGACTTCGATGCCCCGGTTGCCGAAATTCAGTTGCCTTTGAATTTCGGGTGATCCCTCTTGAGCATGTATGCTTCTGCTACTTGTTCTACATCACACTTCTTCCGCAAACGGCGAAACGCTTTGACTCGGTGAGTTTCGCGGCATTCCGACTTCGATGCCCCGGTTGCCGAAATTCAGTTGCCTTTGAATTTCGGGTGATCCCTCTTGAGCATGTATGCTTCTGCTACTTGTTCTACATCACACTTCCTTCCGCAAACGGCGAAACGCTTTGACTCGGTGAGTTTCGCGGCATTCCGACTTCGATGCCCCGGTTGCCGAAATTCAGTTGCCTTTGAATTTCGGGTGATCCCTCTTGAGCATGTATGCTTCTGCTACTTGTTCTACATCACACTTCCTTCCGCAAACGGCGAAACGCTTTGACTCGGTGAGTTTCGCGGCATTCCGACTTCGATGCCCCGGTTGCCGAAATTCAGTTGCCTTTGAATTTCGGGTGATCCCTCTTGAGCATGTATGCTTCTGCTACTTGTTCTACATCACACTTCCTTCCGCAAACGGCGAAACGCTTTGACTCGGTGAGTTTCGCGGCATTCCGACTTCGATGCCCCGGTTGCCGAAATTCAGTTGCCTTTGAATTTCGGGTGATCCCTCTTGAGCATGTATGCTTCTGCTACTTGTTCTACATCACACTTCCTTCCGCAAACAGCGAAACGCTTTGACTCGGTGAGTTTCGCGGCATTCCGACTTCGATGCCCCGGTTGCCGAAATTCAGTTGCCTTTGAATTTCGGGTGATCCCTCTTGAGCATGTATGCTTCTGCTACTTGTTCTACATCACACTTCCTTCCGCAAACGGCGAAACGCTTTGACTCGGTGAGTTTCGCGGCATTCCGACTTCGATGCCCCGGTTGCCGAAATTCAGTTGCCTTTGAATTTCGGGTGATCCCTCTTGAGCATGTATGCTTCTGCTACTTGTTCTACATCACACTTCCTTCCGCAAACGGCGAAACGCTTTGACTCGGTGAGTTTCGCGGCATTCCGACTTCGATGCCCCGGTTGCCGAAATTCAGTTGCCTTTGAATTTCGGGTGATCCCTCTTGAGCATGTATGCTTCTGCTACTTGTTCTACATCACACTTCCTTCCGCAAACGGCGAAACGCTTTGACTCGGTGAGTTTCGCGGCATTCCGACTTCGATGCCCCGGTTGCCGAAATTCAGTTGCCTTTGAATTTCGGGTGATCCCTCTTGAGCATGTATGCTTCTGCTACTTGTTCTACATCACACTTCCTTCCGCAAACGGCGAAACGCTTTGACTCGGTGAGTTTCGCGGCATTCCGACTTCGATGCCCCGGTTGCCGAAATTCAGTTGCCTTTGAATTTCGGGTGATCCCTCTTGAGCATGTATGCTTCTGCTACTTGTTCTACATCACACTTCCTTCCGCAAACAGCGAAACGCTTTGACTCGGTGAGTTTCGCGGCATTCCGACTTCGATGCCCCGGTTGCCGAAATTCAGTTGCCTTTGAATTTCGGGTGATCCCTCTTGAGCATGTATGCTTCTGCTACTTGTTCTACATCACACTTCCTTCCGCAAACGGCGAAACGCTTTGACTCGGTGAGTTTCGCGGCATTCCGACTTCGATGCCCCGGTTGCCGAAATTCAGTTGCCTTTGAATTTCGGGTGATCCCTCTTGAGCATGTATGCTTCTGCTACTTGTTCTACATCACACTTCCTTCCGCAAACGGCGAAACGCTTTGACTCGGTGAGTTTCGCGGCATTCCGACTTCGATGCCCCGGTTGCCGAAATTCAGTTGCCTTTGAATTTCGGGTGATCCCTCTTGAGCATGTATGCTTCTGCTACTTGTTCTACATCACACTTCCTTCCGCAAACGGCGAAACGCTTTGACTCGGTGAGTTTCGCGGCATTCCGACTTCGATGCCCCGGTTGCCGAAATTCAGTTGCCTTTGAATTTCGGGTGATCCCTCTTGAGCATGTATGCTTCTGCTACTTGTTCTACATCACACTTCCTTCCGCAAACGGCGAAACGCTTTGACTCGGTGAGTTTCGCGGCATTCCGACTTCGATGCCCCGGTTGCCGAAATTCAGTTGCCTTTGAATTTCGGGTGATCCCTCTTGAGCATGTATGCTTCTGCTACTTGTTCTACATCACACTTCCTTCCGCAAACGGCGAAACGCTTTGACTCGGTGAGTTTCGCGGCATTCCGACTTCGATGCCCCGGTTGCCGAAATTCAGTTGCCTTTGAATTTCGGGTGATCCCTCTTGAGCATGTATGCTTCTGCTACTTGTTCTACATCACACTTCCTTCCGCAAACGGCGAAACGCTTTGACTCGGTGAGTTTCGCGGCATTCCGACTTCGATGCCCCGGTTGCCGAAATTCAGTTGCCTTTGAATTTCGGGTGATCCCTCTTGAGCATGTATGCTTCTGCTACTTGTTCTACATCACACTTCTTCCGCAAACGGCGAAACGCTTTGACTCGGTGAGTTTCGCGGCATTCCGACTTCGATGCCCCGGTTGCCGAAATTCAGTTGCCTTTGAATTTCGGGTGATCCCTCTTGAGCATGTATGCTTCTGCTACTTGTTCTACATCACACTTCCTTCCGCAAACGGCGAAACGCTTTGACTCGGTGAGTTTCGCGGCATTCCGACTTCGATGCCCCGGTTGCCGAAATTCAGTTGCCTTTGAATTTCGGGTGATCCCTCTTGAGCATGTATGCTTCTGCTACTTGTTCTACATCACACTTCCTTCCGCAAACGGCGAAACGCTTTGACTCGGTGAGTTTCGCGGCATTCCGACTTCGATGCCCCGGTTGCCGAAATTCAGTTGCCTTTGAATTTCGGGTGATCCCTCTTGAGCATGTATGCTTCTGCTACTTGTTCTACATCACACTTCCTTCCGCAAACGGCGAAACGCTTTGACTCGGTGAGTTTCGCGGCATTCCGACTTCGATGCCCCGGTTGCCGAAATTCAGTTGCCTTTGAATTTCGGGTGATCCCTCTTGAGCATGTATGCTTCTGCTACTTGTTCTACATCACACTTCCTTCCGCAAACGGCGAAACGCTTTGACTCGGTGAGTTTCGCGGCATTCCGACTTCGATGCCCCGGTTGCCGAAATTCAGTTGCCTTTGAATTTCGGGTGATCCCTCTTGAGCATGTATGCTTCTGCTACTTGTTCTACATCACACTTCCTTCCGCAAACGGCGAAACGCTTTGACTCGGTGAGTTTCGCGGCATTCCGACTTCGATGCCCCGGTTGCCGAAATTCAGTTGCCTTTGAATTTCGGGTGATCCCTCTTGAGCATGTATGCTTCTGCTACTTGTTCTACATCACACTTCCTTCCGCAAACGGCGAAACGCTTTGACTCGGTGAGTTTCGCGGCATTCCGACTTCGATGCCCCGGTTGCCGAAATTCAGTTGCCTTTGAATTTCGGGTGATCCCTCTTGAGCATGTATGCTTCTGCTACTTGTTCTACATCACACTTCCTTCCGCAAACGGCGAAACGCTTTGACTCGGTGAGTTTCGCGGCATTCCGACTTCGATGCCCCGGTTGCCGAAATTCAGTTGCCTTTGAATTTCGGGTGATCCCTCTTGAGCATGTATGCTTCTGCTACTTGTTCTACATCACACTTCCTTCCGCAAACAGCGAAACGCTTTGACTCGGTGAGTTTCGCGGCATTCCGACTTCGATGCCCCGGTTGCCGAAATTCAGTTGCCTTTGAATTTCGGGTGATCCCTCTTGAGCATGTATGCTTCTGCTACTTGTTCTACATCACACTTCCTTCCGCAAACGGCGAAACGCTTTGACTCGGTGAGTTTCGCGGCATTCCGACTTCGATGCCCCGGTTGCCGAAATTCAGTTGCCTTTGAATTTCGGGTGATCCCTCTTGAGCATGTATGCTTCTGCTACTTGTTCTACATCACACTTCCTTCCGCAAACGGCGAAACGCTTTGACTCGGTGAGTTTCGCGGCATTCCGACTTCGATGCCCCGGTTGCCGAAATTCAGTTGCCTTTGAATTTCGGGTGATCCCTCTTGAGCATGTATGCTTCTGCTACTTGTTCTACATCACACTTCCTTCCGCAAACGGCGAAACGCTTTGACTCGGTGAGTTTCGCGGCATTCCGACTTCGATGCCCCGGTTGCCGAAATTCAGTTGCCTTTGAATTTCGGGTGATCCCTCTTGAGCATGTATGCTTCTGCTACTTGTTCTACATCACACTTCCTTCCGCAAACGGCGAAACGCTTTGACTCGGTGAGTTTCGCGGCATTCCGACTTCGATGCCCCGGTTGCCGAAATTCAGTTGCCTTTGAATTTCGGGTGATCCCTCTTGAGCATGTATGCTTCTGCTACTTGTTCTACATCACACTTCCTTCCGCAAACGGCGAAACGCTTTGACTCGGTGAGTTTCGCGGCATTCCGACTTCGATGCCCCGGTTGCCGAAATTCAGTTGCCTTTGAATTTCGGGTGATCCCTCTTGAGCATGTATGCTTCTGCTACTTGTTCTACATCACACTTCCTTCCGCAAACGGCGAAACGCTTTGACTCGGTGAGTTTCGCGGCATTCCGACTTCGATGCCCCGGTTGCCGAAATTCAGTTGCCTTTGAATTTCGGGTGATCCCTCTTGAGCATGTATGCTTCTGCTACTTGTTCTACATCACACTTCCTTCCGCAAACGGCGAAACGCTTTGACTCGGTGAGTTTCGCGGCATTCCGACTTCGATGCCCCGGTTGCCGAAATTCAGTTGCCTTTGAATTTCGGGTGATCCCTCTTGAGCATGTATGCTTCTGCTACTTGTTCTACATCACACTTCCTTCCGCAAACGGCGAAACGCTTTGACTCGGTGAGTTTCGCGGCATTCCGACTTCGATGCCCCGGTTGCCGAAATTCAGTTGCCTTTGAATTTCGGGTGATCCCTCTTGAGCATGTATGCTTCTGCTACTTGTTCTACATCACACTTCCTTCCGCAAACGGCGAAACGCTTTGACTCGGTGAGTTTCGCGGCATTCCGACTTCGATGCCCCGGTTGCCGAAATTCAGTTGCCTTTGAATTTCGGGTGATCCCTCTTGAGCATGTATGCTTCTGCTACTTGTTCTACATCACACTTCCTTCCGCAAACGGCGAAACGCTTTGACTCGGTGAGTTTCGCGGCATTCCGACTTCGATGCCCCGGTTGCCGAAATTCAGTTGCCTTTGAATTTCGGGTGATCCCTCTTGAGCATGTATGCTTCTGCTACTTGTTCTACATCACACTTCCTTCCGCAAACGGCGAAACGCTTTGACTCGGTGAGTTTCGCGGCATTCCGACTTCGATGCCCCGGTTGCCGAAATTCAGTTGCCTTTGAATTTCGGGTGATCCCTCTTGAGCATGTATGCTTCTGCTACTTGTTCTACATCACACTTCCTTCCGCAAACGGCGAAACGCTTTGACTCGGTGAGTTTCGCGGCATTCCGACTTCGATGCCCCGGTTGCCGAAATTCAGTTGCCTTTGAATTTCGGGTGATCCCTCTTGAGCATGTATGCTTCTGCTACTTGTTCTACATCACACTTCCTTCCGCAAACGGCGAAACGCTTTGACTCGGTGAGTTTCGCGGCATTCCGACTTCGATGCCCCGGTTGCCGAAATTCAGTTGCCTTTGAATTTCGGGTGATCCCTCTTGAGCATGTATGCTTCTGCTACTTGTTCTACATCACACTTCCTTCCGCAAACGGCGAAACGCTTTGACTCGGTGAGTTTCGCGGCATTCCGACTTCGATGCCCCGGTTGCCGAAATTCAGTTGCCTTTGAATTTCGGGTGATCCCTCTTGAGCATGTATGCTTCTGCTACTTGTTCTACATCACACTTCCTTCCGCAAACGGCGAAACGCTTTGACTCGGTGAGTTTCGCGGCATTCCGACTTCGATGCCCCGGTTGCCGAAATTCAGTTGCCTTTGAATTTCGGGTGATCCCTCTTGAGCATGTATGCTTCTGCTACTTGTTCTACATCACACTTCCTTCCGCAAACGGCGAAACGCTTTGACTCGGTGAGTTTCGCGGCATTCCGACTTCGATGCCCCGGTTGCCGAAATTCAGTTGCCTTTGAATTTCGGGTGATCCCTCTTGAGCATGTATGCTTCTGCTACTTGTTCTACATCACACTTCCTTCCGCAAACGGCGAAACGCTTTGACTCGGTGAGTTTCGCGGCATTCCGACTTCGATGCCCCGGTTGCCGAAATTCAGTTGCCTTTGAATTTCGGGTGATCCCTCTTGAGCATGTATGCTTCTGCTACTTGTTCTACATCACACTTCCTTCCGCAAACGGCGAAACGCTTTGACTCGGTGAGTTTCGCGGCATTCCGACTTCGATGCCCCGGTTGCCGAAATTCAGTTGCCTTTGAATTTCGGGTGATCCCTCTTGAGCATGTATGCTTCTGCTACTTGTTCTACATCACACTTCCTTCCGCAAACAGCGAAACGCTTTGACTCGGTGAGTTTCGCGGCATTCCGACTTCGATGCCCCGGTTGCCGAAATTCAGTTGCCTTTGAATTTCGGGTGATCCCTCTTGAGCATGTATGCTTCTGCTACTTGTTCTACATCACACTTCCTTCCGCAAACGGCGAAACGCTTTGACTCGGTGAGTTTCGCGGCATTCCGACTTCGATGCCCCGGTTGCCGAAATTCAGTTGCCTTTGAATTTCGGGTGATCCCTCTTGAGCATGTATGCTTCTGCTACTTGTTCTACATCACACTTCCTTCCGCAAACGGCGAAACGCTTTGACTCGGTGAGTTTCGCGGCATTCCGACTTCGATGCCCCGGTTGCCGAAATTCAGTTGCCTTTGAATTTCGGGTGATCCCTCTTGAGCATGTATGCTTCTGCTACTTGTTCTACATCACACTTCCTTCCGCAAACGGCGAAACGCTTTGACTCGGTGAGTTTCGCGGCATTCCGACTTCGATGCCCCGGTTGCCGAAATTCAGTTGCCTTTGAATTTCGGGTGATCCCTCTTGAGCATGTATGCTTCTGCTACTTGTTCTACATCACACTTCCTTCCGCAAACAGCGAAACGCTTTGACTCGGTGAGTTTCGCGGCATTCCGACTTCGATGCCCCGGTTGCCGAAATTCAGTTGCCTTTGAATTTCGGGTGATCCCTCTTGAGCATGTATGCTTCTGCTACTTGTTCTACATCACACTTCCTTCCGCAAACGGCGAAACGCTTTGACTCGGTGAGTTTCGCGGCATTCCGACTTCGATGCCCCGGTTGCCGAAATTCAGTTGCCTTTGAATTTCGGGTGATCCCTCTTGAGCATGTATGCTTCTGCTACTTGTTCTACATCACACTTCCTTCCGCAAACGGCGAAACGCTTTGACTCGGTGAGTTTCGCGGCATTCCGACTTCGATGCCCCGGTTGCCGAAATTCAGTTGCCTTTGAATTTCGGGTGATCCCTCTTGAGCATGTATGCTTCTGCTACTTGTTCTACATCACACTTCCTTCCGCAAACGGCGAAACGCTTTGACTCGGTGAGTTTCGCGGCATTCCGACTTCGATGCCCCGGTTGCCGAAATTCAGTTGCCTTTGAATTTCGGGTGATCCCTCTTGAGCATGTATGCTTCTGCTACTTGTTCTACATCACACTTCCTTCCGCAAACGGCGAAACGCTTTGACTCGGTGAGTTTCGCGGCATTCCGACTTCGATGCCCCGGTTGCCGAAATTCAGTTGCCTTTGAATTTCGGGTGATCCCTCTTGAGCATGTATGCTTCTGCTACTTGTTCTACATCACACTTCCTTCCGCAAACGGCGAAACGCTTTGACTCGGTGAGTTTCGCGGCATTCCGACTTCGATGCCCCGGTTGCCGAAATTCAGTTGCCTTTGAATTTCGGGTGATCCCTCTTGAGCATGTATGCTTCTGCTACTTGTTCTACATCACACTTCCTTCCGCAAACGGCGAAACGCTTTGACTCGGTGAGTTTCGCGGCATTCCGACTTCGATGCCCCGGTTGCCGAAATTCAGTTGCCTTTGAATTTCGGGTGATCCCTCTTGAGCATGTATGCTTCTGCTACTTGTTCTACATCACACTTCCTTCCGCAAACGGCGAAACGCTTTGACTCGGTGAGTTTCGCGGCATTCCGACTTCGATGCCCCGGTTGCCGAAATTCAGTTGCCTTTGAATTTCGGGTGATCCCTCTTGAGCATGTATGCTTCTGCTACTTGTTCTACATCACACTTCTTCCGCAAACAGCGAAACGCTTTGACTCGGTGAGTTTCGCGGCATTCCGACTTCGATGCCCCGGTTGCCGAAATTCAGTTGCCTTTGAATTTCGGGTGATCCCTCTTGAGCATGTATGCTTCTGCTACTTGTTCTACATCACACTTCCTTCCGCAAACAGCGAAACGCTTTGACTCGGTGAGTTTCGCGGCATTCCGACTTCGATGCCCCGGTTGCCGAAATTCAGTTGCCTTTGAATTTCGGGTGATCCCTCTTGAGCATGTATGCTTCTGCTACTTGTTCTACATCACACTTCCTTCCGCAAACGGCGAAACGCTTTGACTCGGTGAGTTTCGCGGCATTCCGACTTCGATGCCCCGGTTGCCGAAATTCAGTTGCCTTTGAATTTCGGGTGATCCCTCTTGAGCATGTATGCTTCTGCTACTTGTTCTACATCACACTTCTTCCGCAAACGGCGAAACGCTTTGACTCGGTGAGTTTCGCGGCATTCCGACTTCGATGCCCCGGTTGCCGAAATTCAGTTGCCTTTGAATTTCGGGTGATCCCTCTTGAGCATGTATGCTTCTGCTACTTGTTCTACATCACACTTCCTTCCGCAAAGCGAAACGCTTTGACTCGG
Source organism: Populus alba x Populus x berolinensis (assembly GCA_029228515.1). Classification (NCBI taxonomy): domain Eukaryota; kingdom Viridiplantae; phylum Streptophyta; class Magnoliopsida; order Malpighiales; family Salicaceae; genus Populus; species Populus alba x Populus x berolinensis. Next base: position 26,479,667 of record CM055362.1, on the reverse strand, counting down.
TGAGTTTCGCGGCATTCCGACTTCGATGCCCCGGTTGCCGAAATTCAGTTGCCTTTGAATTTCGGGTGATCCCTCTTGAGCATGTATGCTTCTGCTACTTGTTCTACATCACACTTCCTTCCGCAAACGGCGAAACGCTTTGACTCGGTGAGTTTCGCGGCATTCCGACTTCGATGCCCCGGTTGCCGAAATTCAGTTGCCTTTGAATTTCGGGTGATCCCTCTTGAGCATGTATGCTTCTGCTACTTGTTCTACATCACACTTCCTTCCGCAAACGGCGAAACGCTTTGACTCGGTGAGTTTCGCGGCATTCCGACTTCGATGCCCCGGTTGCCGAAATTCAGTTGCCTTTGAATTTCGGGTGATCCCTCTTGAGCATGTATGCTTCTGCTACTTGTTCTACATCACACTTCCTTCCGCAAACGGCGAAACGCTTTGACTCGGTGAGTTTCGCGGCATTCCGACTTCGATGCCCCGGTTGCCGAAATTCAGTTGCCTTTGAATTTCGGGTGATCCCTCTTGAGCATGTATGCTTCTGCTACTTGTTCTACATCACACTTCCTTCCGCAAACGGCGAAACGCTTTGACTCGGTGAGTTTCGCGGCATTCCGACTTCGATGCCCCGGTTGCCGAAATTCAGTTGCCTTTGAATTTCGGGTGATCCCTCTTGAGCATGTATGCTTCTGCTACTTGTTCTACATCACACTTCCTTCCGCAAACGGCGAAACGCTTTGACTCGGTGAGTTTCGCGGCATTCCGACTTCGATGCCCCGGTTGCCGAAATTCAGTTGCCTTTGAATTTCGGGTGATCCCTCTTGAGCATGTATGCTTCTGCTACTTGTTCTACATCACACTTCCTTCCGCAAACGGCGAAACGCTTTGACTCGGTGAGTTTCGCGGCATTCCGACTTCGATGCCCCGGTTGCCGAAATTCAGTTGCCTTTGAATTTCGGGTGATCCCTCTTGAGCATGTATGCTTCTGCTACTTGTTCTACATCACACTTCCTTCCGCAAACGGCGAAACGCTTTGACTCGGTGAGTTTCGCGGCATTCCGACTTCGATGCCCCGGTTGCCGAAATTCAGTTGCCTTTGAATTTCGGGTGATCCCTCTTGAGCATGTATGCTTCTGCTACTTGTTCTACATCACACTTCCTTCCGCAAACAGCGAAACGCTTTGACTCGGTGAGTTTCGCGGCATTCCGACTTCGATGCCCCGGTTGCCGAAATTCAGTTGCCTTTGAATTTCGGGTGATCCCTCTTGAGCATGTATGCTTCTGCTACTTGTTCTACATCACACTTCCTTCCGCAAACGGCGAAACGCTTTGACTCGGTGAGTTTCGCGGCATTCCGACTTCGATGCCCCGGTTGCCGAAATTCAGTTGCCTTTGAATTTCGGGTGATCCCTCTTGAGCATGTATGCTTCTGCTACTTGTTCTACATCACACTTCCTTCCGCAAACGGCGAAACGCTTTGACTCGGTGAGTTTCGCGGCATTCCGACTTCGATGCCCCGGTTGCCGAAATTCAGTTGCCTTTGAATTTCGGGTGATCCCTCTTGAGCATGTATGCTTCTGCTACTTGTTCTACATCACACTTCCTTCCGCAAACAGCGAAACGCTTTGACTCGGTGAGTTTCGCGGCATTCCGACTTCGATGCCCCGGTTGCCGAAATTCAGTTGCCTTTGAATTTCGGGTGATCCCTCTTGAGCATGTATGCTTCTGCTACTTGTTCTACATCACACTTCCTTCCGCAAACGGCGAAACGCTTTGACTCGGTGAGTTTCGCGGCATTCCGACTTCGATGCCCCGGTTGCCGAAATTCAGTTGCCTTTGAATTTCGGGTGATCCCTCTTGAGCATGTATGCTTCTGCTACTTGTTCTACATCACACTTCCTTCCGCAAACGGCGAAACGCTTTGACTCGGTGAGTTTCGCGGCATTCCGACTTCGATGCCCCGGTTGCCGAAATTCAGTTGCCTTTGAATTTCGGGTGATCCCTCTTGAGCATGTATGCTTCTGCTACTTGTTCTACATCACACTTCCTTCCGCAAACGGCGAAACGCTTTGACTCGGTGAGTTTCGCGGCATTCCGACTTCGATGCCCCGGTTGCCGAAATTCAGTTGCCTTTGAATTTCGGGTGATCCCTCTTGAGCATGTATGCTTCTGCTACTTGTTCTACATCACACTTCCTTCCGCAAACGGCGAAACGCTTTGACTCGGTGAGTTTCGCGGCATTCCGACTTCGATGCCCCGGTTGCCGAAATTCAGTTGCCTTTGAATTTCGGGTGATCCCTCTTGAGCATGTATGCTTCTGCTACTTGTTCTACATCACACTTCCTTCCGCAAACGGCGAAACGCTTTGACTCGGTGAGTTTCGCGGCATTCCGACTTCGATGCCCCGGTTGCCGAAATTCAGTTGCCTTTGAATTTCGGGTGATCCCTCTTGAGCATGTATGCTTCTGCTACTTGTTCTACATCACACTTCCTTCCGCAAACGGCGAAACGCTTTGACTCGGTGAGTTTCGCGGCATTCCGACTTCGATGCCCCGGTTGCCGAAATTCAGTTGCCTTTGAATTTCGGGTGATCCCTCTTGAGCATGTATGCTTCTGCTACTTGTTCTACATCACACTTCCTTCCGCAAACGGCGAAACGCTTTGACTCGGTGAGTTTCGCGGCATTCCGACTTCGATGCCCCGGTTGCCGAAATTCAGTTGCCTTTGAATTTCGGGTGATCCCTCTTGAGCATGTATGCTTCTGCTACTTGTTCTACATCACACTTCCTTCCGCAAACGGCGAAACGCTTTGACTCGGTGAGTTTCGCGGCATTCCGACTTCGATGCCCCGGTTGCCGAAATTCAGTTGCCTTTGAATTTCGGGTGATCCCTCTTGAGCATGTATGCTTCTGCTACTTGTTCTACATCACACTTCCTTCCGCAAACGGCGAAACGCTTTGACTCGGTGAGTTTCGCGGCATTCCGACTTCGATGCCCCGGTTGCCGAAATTCAGTTGCCTTTGAATTTCGGGTGATCCCTCTTGAGCATGTATGCTTCTGCTACTTGTTCTACATCACACTTCCTTCCGCAAACGGCGAAACGCTTTGACTCGGTGAGTTTCGCGGCATTCCGACTTCGATGCCCCGGTTGCCGAAATTCAGTTGCCTTTGAATTTCGGGTGATCCCTCTTGAGCATGTATGCTTCTGCTACTTGTTCTACATCACACTTCCTTCCGCAAACGGCGAAACGCTTTGACTCGGTGAGTTTCGCGGCATTCCGACTTCGATGCCCCGGTTGCCGAAATTCAGTTGCCTTTGAATTTCGGGTGATCCCTCTTGAGCATGTATGCTTCTGCTACTTGTTCTACATCACACTTCCTTCCGCAAACGGCGAAACGCTTTGACTCGGTGAGTTTCGCGGCATTCCGACTTCGATGCCCCGGTTGCCGAAATTCAGTTGCCTTTGAATTTCGGGTGATCCCTCTTGAGCATGTATGCTTCTGCTACTTGTTCTACATCACACTTCCTTCCGCAAACGGCGAAACGCTTTGACTCGGTGAGTTTCGCGGCATTCCGACTTCGATGCCCCGGTTGCCGAAATTCAGTTGCCTTTGAATTTCGGGTGATCCCTCTTGAGCATGTATGCTTCTGCTACTTGTTCTACATCACACTTCCTTCCGCAAACGGCGAAACGCTTTGACTCGGTGAGTTTCGCGGCATTCCGACTTCGATGCCCCGGTTGCCGAAATTCAGTTGCCTTTGAATTTCGGGTGATCCCTCTTGAGCATGTATGCTTCTGCTACTTGTTCTACATCACACTTCCTTCCGCAAACGGCGAAACGCTTTGACTCGGTGAGTTTCGCGGCATTCCGACTTCGATGCCCCGGTTGCCGAAATTCAGTTGCCTTTGAATTTCGGGTGATCCCTCTTGAGCATGTATGCTTCTGCTACTTGTTCTACATCACACTTCCTTCCGCAAACGGCGAAACGCTTTGACTCGGTGAGTTTCGCGGCATTCCGACTTCGATGCCCCGGTTGCCGAAATTCAGTTGCCTTTGAATTTCGGGTGATCCCTCTTGAGCATGTATGCTTCTGCTACTTGTTCTACATCACACTTCCTTCCGCAAACGGCGAAACGCTTTGACTCGGTGAGTTTCGCGGCATTCCGACTTCGATGCCCCGGTTGCCGAAATTCAGTTGCCTTTGAATTTCGGGTGATCCCTCTTGAGCATGTATGCTTCTGCTACTTGTTCTACATCACACTTCCTTCCGCAAACGGCGAAACGCTTTGACTCGGTGAGTTTCGCGGCATTCCGACTTCGATGCCCCGGTTGCCGAAATTCAGTTGCCTTTGAATTTCGGGTGATCCCTCTTGAGCATGTATGCTTCTGCTACTTGTTCTACATCACACTTCCTTCCGCAAACGGCGAAACGCTTTGACTCGGTGAGTTTCGCGGCATTCCGACTTCGATGCCCCGGTTGCCGAAATTCAGTTGCCTTTGAATTTCGGGTGATCCCTCTTGAGCATGTATGCTTCTGCTACTTGTTCTACATCACACTTCCTTCCGCAAACGGCGAAACGCTTTGACTCGGTGAGTTTCGCGGCATTCCGACTTCGATGCCCCGGTTGCCGAAATTCAGTTGCCTTTGAATTTCGGGTGATCCCTCTTGAGCATGTATGCTTCTGCTACTTGTTCTACATCACACTTCCTTCCGCAAACGGCGAAACGCTTTGACTCGGTGAGTTTCGCGGCATTCCGACTTCGATGCCCCGGTTGCCGAAATTCAGTTGCCTTTGAATTTCGGGTGATCCCTCTTGAGCATGTATGCTTCTGCTACTTGTTCTACATCACACTTCCTTCCGCAAACGGCGAAACGCTTTGACTCGGTGAGTTTCGCGGCATTCCGACTTCGATGCCCCGGTTGCCGAAATTCAGTTGCCTTTGAATTTCGGGTGATCCCTCTTGAGCATGTATGCTTCTGCTACTTGTTCTACATCACACTTCCTTCCGCAAACGGCGAAACGCTTTGACTCGGTGAGTTTCGCGGCATTCCGACTTCGATGCCCCGGTTGCCGAAATTCAGTTGCCTTTGAATTTCGGGTGATCCCTCTTGAGCATGTATGCTTCTGCTACTTGTTCTACATCACACTTCCTTCCGCAAACGGCGAAACGCTTTGACTCGGTGAGTTTCGCGGCATTCCGACTTCGATGCCCCGGTTGCCGAAATTCAGTTGCCTTTGAATTTCGGGTGATCCCTCTTGAGCATGTATGCTTCTGCTACTTGTTCTACATCACACTTCCTTCCGCAAACGGCGAAACGCTTTGACTCGGTGAGTTTCGCGGCATTCCGACTTCGATGCCCCGGTTGCCGAAATTCAGTTGCCTTTGAATTTCGGGTGATCCCTCTTGAGCATGTATGCTTCTGCTACTTGTTCTACATCACACTTCCTTCCGCAAACGGCGAAACGCTTTGACTCGGTGAGTTTCGCGGCATTCCGACTTCGATGCCCCGGTTGCCGAAATTCAGTTGCCTTTGAATTTCGGGTGATCCCTCTTGAGCATGTATGCTTCTGCTACTTGTTCTACATCACACTTCCTTCCGCAAACGGCGAAACGCTTTGACTCGGTGAGTTTCGCGGCATTCCGACTTCGATGCCCCGGTTGCCGAAATTCAGTTGCCTTTGAATTTCGGGTGATCCCTCTTGAGCATGTATGCTTCTGCTACTTGTTCTACATCACACTTCCTTCCGCAAACGGCGAAACGCTTTGACTCGGTGAGTTTCGCGGCATTCCGACTTCGATGCCCCGGTTGCCGAAATTCAGTTGCCTTTGAATTTCGGGTGATCCCTCTTGAGCATGTATGCTTCTGCTACTTGTTCTACATCACACTTCCTTCCGCAAACGGCGAAACGCTTTGACTCGGTGAGTTTCGCGGCATTCCGACTTCGATGCCCCGGTTGCCGAAATTCAGTTGCCTTTGAATTTCGGGTGATCCCTCTTGAGCATGTATGCTTCTGCTACTTGTTCTACATCACACTTCCTTCCGCAAACGGCGAAACGCTTTGACTCGGTGAGTTTCGCGGCATTCCGACTTCGATGCCCCGGTTGCCGAAATTCAGTTGCCTTTGAATTTCGGGTGATCCCTCTTGAGCATGTATGCTTCTGCTACTTGTTCTACATCACACTTCCTTCCGCAAACGGCGAAACGCTTTGACTCGGTGAGTTTCGCGGCATTCCGACTTCGATGCCCCGGTTGCCGAAATTCAGTTGCCTTTGAATTTCGGGTGATCCCTCTTGAGCATGTATGCTTCTGCTACTTGTTCTACATCACACTTCCTTCCGCAAACGGCGAAACGCTTTGACTCGGTGAGTTTCGCGGCATTCCGACTTCGATGCCCCGGTTGCCGAAATTCAGTTGCCTTTGAATTTCGGGTGATCCCTCTTGAGCATGTATGCTTCTGCTACTTGTTCTACATCACACTTCCTTCCGCAAACGGCGAAACGCTTTGACTCGGTGAGTTTCGCGGCATTCCGACTTCGATGCCCCGGTTGCCGAAATTCAGTTGCCTTTGAATTTCGGGTGATCCCTCTTGAGCATGTATGCTTCTGCTACTTGTTCTACATCACACTTCCTTCCGCAAACGGCGAAACGCTTTGACTCGGTGAGTTTCGCGGCATTCCGACTTCGATGCCCCGGTTGCCGAAATTCAGTTGCCTTTGAATTTCGGGTGATCCCTCTTGAGCATGTATGCTTCTGCTACTTGTTCTACATCACACTTCCTTCCGCAAACGGCGAAACGCTTTGACTCGGTGAGTTTCGCGGCATTCCGACTTCGATGCCCCGGTTGCCGAAATTCAGTTGCCTTTGAATTTCGGGTGATCCCTCTTGAGCATGTATGCTTCTGCTACTTGTTCTACATCACACTTCCTTCCGCAAACGGCGAAACGCTTTGACTCGGTGAGTTTCGCGGCATTCCGACTTCGATGCCCCGGTTGCCGAAATTCAGTTGCCTTTGAATTTCGGGTGATCCCTCTTGAGCATGTATGCTTCTGCTACTTGTTCTACATCACACTTCCTTCCGCAAACGGCGAAACGCTTTGACTCGGTGAGTTTCGCGGCATTCCGACTTCGATGCCCCGGTTGCCGAAATTCAGTTGCCTTTGAATTTCGGGTGATCCCTCTTGAGCATGTATGCTTCTGCTACTTGTTCTACATCACACTTCCTTCCGCAAACGGCGAAACGCTTTGACTCGGTGAGTTTCGCGGCATTCCGACTTCGATGCCCCGGTTGCCGAAATTCAGTTGCCTTTGAATTTCGGGTGATCCCTCTTGAGCATGTATGCTTCTGCTACTTGTTCTACATCACACTTCCTTCCGCAAACGGCGAAACGCTTTGACTCGGTGAGTTTCGCGGCATTCCGACTTCGATGCCCCGGTTGCCGAAATTCAGTTGCCTTTGAATTTCGGGTGATCCCTCTTGAGCATGTATGCTTCTGCTACTTGTTCTACATCACACTTCCTTCCGCAAACGGCGAAACGCTTTGACTCGGTGAGTTTCGCGGCATTCCGACTTCGATGCCCCGGTTGCCGAAATTCAGTTGCCTTTGAATTTCGGGTGATCCCTCTTGAGCATGTATGCTTCTGCTACTTGTTCTACATCACACTTCCTTCCGCAAACGGCGAAACGCTTTGACTCGGTGAGTTTCGCGGCATTCCGACTTCGATGCCCCGGTTGCCGAAATTCAGTTGCCTTTGAATTTCGGGTGATCCCTCTTGAGCATGTATGCTTCTGCTACTTGTTCTACATCACACTTCCTTCCGCAAACGGCGAAACGCTTTGACTCGGTGAGTTTCGCGGCATTCCGACTTCGATGCCCCGGTTGCCGAAATTCAGTTGCCTTTGAATTTCGGGTGATCCCTCTTGAGCATGTATGCTTCTGCTACTTGTTCTACATCACACTTCCTTCCGCAAACGGCGAAACGCTTTGACTCGGTGAGTTTCGCGGCATTCCGACTTCGATGCCCCGGTTGCCGAAATTCAGTTGCCTTTGAATTTCGGGTGATCCCTCTTGAGCATGTATGCTTCTGCTACTTGTTCTACATCACACTTCCTTCCGCAAACGGCGAAACGCTTTGACTCGGTGAGTTTCGCGGCATTCCGACTTCGATGCCCCGGTTGCCGAAATTCAGTTGCCTTTGAATTTCGGGTGATCCCTCTTGAGCATGTATGCTTCTGCTACTTGTTCTACATCACACTTCCTTCCGCAAACGGCGAAACGCTTTGACTCGGTGAGTTTCGCGGCATTCCGACTTCGATGCCCCGGTTGCCGAAATTCAGTTGCCTTTGAATTTCGGGTGATCCCTCTTGAGCATGTATGCTTCTGCTACTTGTTCTACATCACACTTCCTTCCGCAAACGGCGAAACGCTTTGACTCGGTGAGTTTCGCGGCATTCCGACTTCGATGCCCCGGTTGCCGAAATTCAGTTGCCTTTGAATTTCGGGTGATCCCTCTTGAGCATGTATGCTTCTGCTACTTGTTCTACATCACACTTCCTTCCGCAAACGGCGAAACGCTTTGACTCGGTGAGTTTCGCGGCATTCCGACTTCGATGCCCCGGTTGCCGAAATTCAGTTGCCTTTGAATTTCGGGTGATCCCTCTTGAGCATGTATGCTTCTGCTACTTGTTCTACATCACACTTCCTTCCGCAAACGGCGAAACGCTTTGACTCGGTGAGTTTCGCGGCATTCCGACTTCGATGCCCCGGTTGCCGAAATTCAGTTGCCTTTGAATTTCGGGTGATCCCTCTTGAGCATGTATGCTTCTGCTACTTGTTCTACATCACACTTCCTTCCGCAAACGGCGAAACGCTTTGACTCGGTGAGTTTCGCGGCATTCCGACTTCGATGCCCCGGTTGCCGAAATTCAGTTGCCTTTGAATTTCGGGTGATCCCTCTTGAGCATGTATGCTTCTGCTACTTGTTCTACATCACACTTCCTTCCGCAAACGGCGAAACGCTTTGACTCGGTGAGTTTCGCGGCATTCCGACTTCGATGCCCCGGTTGCCGAAATTCAGTTGCCTTTGAATTTCGGGTGATCCCTCTTGAGCATGTATGCTTCTGCTACTTGTTCTACATCACACTTCCTTCCGCAAACGGCGAAACGCTTTGACTCGGTGAGTTTCGCGGCATTCCGACTTCGATGCCCCGGTTGCCGAAATTCAGTTGCCTTTGAATTTCGGGTGATCCCTCTTGAGCATGTATGCTTCTGCTACTTGTTCTACATCACACTTCCTTCCGCAAACGGCGAAACGCTTTGACTCGGTGAGTTTCGCGGCATTCCGACTTCGATGCCCCGGTTGCCGAAATTCAGTTGCCTTTGAATTTCGGGTGATCCCTCTTGAGCATGTATGCTTCTGCTACTTGTTCTACATCACACTTCCTTCCGCAAACGGCGAAACGCTTTGACTCGGTGAGTTTCGCGGCATTCCGACTTCGATGCCCCGGTTGCCGAAATTCAGTTGCCTTTGAATTTCGGGTGATCCCTCTTGAGCATGTATGCTTCTGCTACTTGTTCTACATCACACTTCCTTCCGCAAACGGCGAAACGCTTTGACTCGGTGAGTTTCGCGGCATTCCGACTTCGATGCCCCGGTTGCCGAAATTCAGTTGCCTTTGAATTTCGGGTGATCCCTCTTGAGCATGTATGCTTCTGCTACTTGTTCTACATCACACTTCCTTCCGCAAACGGCGAAACGCTTTGACTCGGTGAGTTTCGCGGCATTCCGACTTCGATGCCCCGGTTGCCGAAATTCAGTTGCCTTTGAATTTCGGGTGATCCCTCTTGAGCATGTATGCTTCTGCTACTTGTTCTACATCACACTTCCTTCCGCAAACGGCGAAACGCTTTGACTCGGTGAGTTTCGCGGCATTCCGACTTCGATGCCCCGGTTGCCGAAATTCAGTTGCCTTTGAATTTCGGGTGATCCCTCTTGAGCATGTATGCTTCTGCTACTTGTTCTACATCACACTTCCTTCCGCAAACGGCGAAACGCTTTGACTCGGTGAGTTTCGCGGCATTCCGACTTCGATGCCCCGGTTGCCGAAATTCAGTTGCCTTTGAATTTCGGGTGATCCCTCTTGAGCATGTATGCTTCTGCTACTTGTTCTACATCACACTTCCTTCCGCAAACGGCGAAACGCTTTGACTCGGTGAGTTTCGCGGCATTCCGACTTCGATGCCCCGGTTGCCGAAATTCAGTTGCCTTTGAATTTCGGGTGATCCCTCTTGAGCATGTATGCTTCTGCTACTTGTTCTACATCACACTTCCTTCCGCAAACGGCGAAACGCTTTGACTCGGTGAGTTTCGCGGCATTCCGACTTCGATGCCCCGGTTGCCGAAATTCAGTTGCCTTTGAATTTCGGGTGATCCCTCTTGAGCATGTATGCTTCTGCTACTTGTTCTACATCACACTTCCTTCCGCAAACGGCGAAACGCTTTGACTCGGTGAGTTTCGCGGCATTCCGACTTCGATGCCCCGGTTGCCGAAATTCAGTTGCCTTTGAATTTCGGGTGATCCCTCTTGAGCATGTATGCTTCTGCTACTTGTTCTACATCACACTTCCTTCCGCAAACGGCGAAACGCTTTGACTCGGTGAGTTTCGCGGCATTCCGACTTCGATGCCCCGGTTGCCGAAATTCAGTTGCCTTTGAATTTCGGGTGATCCCTCTTGAGCATGTATGCTTCTGCTACTTGTTCTACATCACACTTCCTTCCGCAAACGGCGAAACGCTTTGACTCGGTGAGTTTCGCGGCATTCCGACTTCGATGCCCCGGTTGCCGAAATTCAGTTGCCTTTGAATTTCGGGTGATCCCTCTTGAGCATGTATGCTTCTGCTACTTGTTCTACATCACACTTCCTTCCGCAAACGGCGAAACGCTTTGACTCGGTGAGTTTCGCGGCATTCCGACTTCGATGCCCCGGTTGCCGAAATTCAGTTGCCTTTGAATTTCGGGTGATCCCTCTTGAGCATGTATGCTTCTGCTACTTGTTCTACATCACACTTCCTTCCGCAAACGGCGAAACGCTTTGACTCGGTGAGTTTCGCGGCATTCCGACTTCGATGCCCCGGTTGCCGAAATTCAGTTGCCTTTGAATTTCGGGTGATCCCTCTTGAGCATGTATGCTTCTGCTACTTGTTCTACATCACACTTCCTTCCGCAAACGGCGAAACGCTTTGACTCGGTGAGTTTCGCGGCATTCCGACTTCGATGCCCCGGTTGCCGAAATTCAGTTGCCTTTGAATTTCGGGTGATCCCTCTTGAGCATGTATGCTTCTGCTACTTGTTCTACATCACACTTCCTTCCGCAAACGGCGAAACGCTTTGACTCGGTGAGTTTCGCGGCATTCCGACTTCGATGCCCCGGTTGCCGAAATTCAGTTGCCTTTGAATTTCGGGTGATCCCTCTTGAGCATGTATGCTTCTGCTACTTGTTCTACATCACACTTCCTTCCGCAAACGGCGAAACGCTTTGACTCGGTGAGTTTCGCGGCATTCCGACTTCGATGCCCCGGTTGCCGAAATTCAGTTGCCTTTGAATTTCGGGTGATCCCTCTTGAGCATGTATGCTTCTGCTACTTGTTCTACATCACACTTCCTTCCGCAAACGGCGAAACGCTTTGACTCGGTGAGTTTCGCGGCATTCCGACTTCGATGCCCCGGTTGCCGAAATTCAGTTGCCTTTGAATTTCGGGTGATCCCTCTTGAGCATGTATGCTTCTGCTACTTGTTCTACATCACACTTCCTTCCGCAAACGGCGAAACGCTTTGACTCGGTGAGTTTCGCGGCATTCCGACTTCGATGCCCCGGTTGCCGAAATTCAGTTGCCTTTGAATTTCGGGTGATCCCTCTTGAGCATGTATGCTTCTGCTACTTGTTCTACATCACACTTCCTTCCGCAAACGGCGAAACGCTTTGACTCGGTGAGTTTCGCGGCATTCCGACTTCGATGCCCCGGTTGCCGAAATTCAGTTGCCTTTGAATTTCGGGTGATCCCTCTTGAGCATGTATGCTTCTGCTACTTGTTCTACATCACACTTCCTTCCGCAAACGGCGAAACGCTTTGACTCGGTGAGTTTCGCGGCATTCCGACTTCGATGCCCCGGTTGCCGAAATTCAGTTGCCTTTGAATTTCGGGTGATCCCTCTTGAGCATGTATGCTTCTGCTACTTGTTCTACATCACACTTCCTTCCGCAAACGGCGAAACGCTTTGACTCGGTGAGTTTCGCGGCATTCCGACTTCGATGCCCCGGTTGCCGAAATTCAGTTGCCTTTGAATTTCGGGTGATCCCTCTTGAGCATGTATGCTTCTGCTACTTGTTCTACATCACACTTCCTTCCGCAAACGGCGAAACGCTTTGACTCGGTGAGTTTCGCGGCATTCCGACTTCGATGCCCCGGTTGCCGAAATTCAGTTGCCTTTGAATTTCGGGTGATCCCTCTTGAGCATGTATGCTTCTGCTACTTGTTCTACATCACACTTCCTTCCGCAAACGGCGAAACGCTTTGACTCGGTGAGTTTCGCGGCATTCCGACTTCGATGCCCCGGTTGCCGAAATTCAGTTGCCTTTGAATTTCGGGTGATCCCTCTTGAGCATGTATGCTTCTGCTACTTGTTCTACATCACACTTCCTTCCGCAAACGGCGAAACGCTTTGACTCGGTGAGTTTCGCGGCATTCCGACTTCGATGCCCCGGTTGCCGAAATTCAGTTGCCTTTGAATTTCGGGTGATCCCTCTTGAGCATGTATGCTTCTGCTACTTGTTCTACATCACACTTCCTTCCGCAAACGGCGAAACGCTTTGACTCGGTGAGTTTCGCGGCATTCCGACTTCGATGCCCCGGTTGCCGAAATTCAGTTGCCTTTGAATTTCGGGTGATCCCTCTTGAGCATGTATGCTTCTGCTACTTGTTCTACATCACACTTCCTTCCGCAAACGGCGAAACGCTTTGACTCGGTGAGTTTCGCGGCATTCCGACTTCGATGCCCCGGTTGCCGAAATTCAGTTGCCTTTGAATTTCGGGTGATCCCTCTTGAGCATGTATGCTTCTGCTACTTGTTCTACATCACACTTCCTTCCGCAAACGGCGAAACGCTTTGACTCGGTGAGTTTCGCGGCATTCCGACTTCGATGCCCCGGTTGCCGAAATTCAGTTGCCTTTGAATTTCGGGTGATCCCTCTTGAGCATGTATGCTTCTGCTACTTGTTCTACATCACACTTCTTCCGCAAACGGCGAAACGCTTTGACTCGGTGAGTTTCGCGGCATTCCGACTTCGATGCCCCGGTTGCCGAAATTCAGTTGCCTTTGAATTTCGGGTGATCCCTCTTGAGCATGTATGCTTCTGCTACTTGTTCTACATCACACTTCCTTCCGCAAACGGCGAAACGCTTTGACTCGGTGAGTTTCGCGGCATTCCGACTTCGATGCCCCGGTTGCCGAAATTCAGTTGCCTTTGAATTTCGGGTGATCCCTCTTGAGCATGTATGCTTCTGCTACTTGTTCTACATCACACTTCCTTCCGCAAACGGCGAAACGCTTTGACTCGGTGAGTTTCGCGGCATTCCGACTTCGATGCCCCGGTTGCCGAAATTCAGTTGCCTTTGAATTTCGGGTGATCCCTCTTGAGCATGTATGCTTCTGCTACTTGTTCTACATCACACTTCCTTCCGCAAACGGCGAAACGCTTTGACTCGGTGAGTTTCGCGGCATTCCGACTTCGATGCCCCGGTTGCCGAAATTCAGTTGCCTTTGAATTTCGGGTGATCCCTCTTGAGCATGTATGCTTCTGCTACTTGTTCTACATCACACTTCCTTCCGCAAACGGCGAAACGCTTTGACTCGGTGAGTTTCGCGGCATTCCGACTTCGATGCCCCGGTTGCCGAAATTCAGTTGCCTTTGAATTTCGGGTGATCCCTCTTGAGCATGTATGCTTCTGCTACTTGTTCTACATCACACTTCCTTCCGCAAACGGCGAAACGCTTTGACTCGGTGAGTTTCGCGGCATTCCGACTTCGATGCCCCGGTTGCCGAAATTCAGTTGCCTTTGAATTTCGGGTGATCCCTCTTGAGCATGTATGCTTCTGCTACTTGTTCTACATCACACTTCCTTCCGCAAACGGCGAAACGCTTTGACTCGGTGAGTTTCGCGGCATTCCGACTTCGATGCCCCGGTTGCCGAAATTCAGTTGCCTTTGAATTTCGGGTGATCCCTCTTGAGCATGTATGCTTCTGCTACTTGTTCTACATCACACTTCCTTCCGCAAACGGCGAAACGCTTTGACTCGGTGAGTTTCGCGGCATTCCGACTTCGATGCCCCGGTTGCCGAAATTCAGTTGCCTTTGAATTTCGGGTGATCCCTCTTGAGCATGTATGCTTCTGCTACTTGTTCTACATCACACTTCCTTCCGCAAACGGCGAAACGCTTTGACTCGGTGAGTTTCGCGGCATTCCGACTTCGATGCCCCGGTTGCCGAAATTCAGTTGCCTTTGAATTTCGGGTGATCCCTCTTGAGCATGTATGCTTCTGCTACTTGTTCTACATCACACTTCCTTCCGCAAACGGCGAAACGCTTTGACTCGGTGAGTTTCGCGGCATTCCGACTTCGATGCCCCGGTTGCCGAAATTCAGTTGCCTTTGAATTTCGGGTGATCCCTCTTGAGCATGTATGCTTCTGCTACTTGTTCTACATCACACTTCCTTCCGCAAACGGCGAAACGCTTTGACTCGGTGAGTTTCGCGGCATTCCGACTTCGATGCCCCGGTTGCCGAAATTCAGTTGCCTTTGAATTTCGGGTGATCCCTCTTGAGCATGTATGCTTCTGCTACTTGTTCTACATCACACTTCCTTCCGCAAACGGCGAAACGCTTTGACTCGGTGAGTTTCGCGGCATTCCGACTTCGATGCCCCGGTTGCCGAAATTCAGTTGCCTTTGAATTTCGGGTGATCCCTCTTGAGCATGTATGCTTCTGCTACTTGTTCTACATCACACTTCCTTCCGCAAACGGCGAAACGCTTTGACTCGGTGAGTTTCGCGGCATTCCGACTTCGATGCCCCGGTTGCCGAAATTCAGTTGCCTTTGAATTTCGGGTGATCCCTCTTGAGCATGTATGCTTCTGCTACTTGTTCTACATCACACTTCCTTCCGCAAACGGCGAAACGCTTTGACTCGGTGAGTTTCGCGGCATTCCGACTTCGATGCCCCGGTTGCCGAAATTCAGTTGCCTTTGAATTTCGGGTGATCCCTCTTGAGCATGTATGCTTCTGCTACTTGTTCTACATCACACTTCCTTCCGCAAACGGCGAAACGCTTTGACTCGGTGAGTTTCGCGGCATTCCGACTTCGATGCCCCGGTTGCCGAAATTCAGTTGCCTTTGAATTTCGGGTGATCCCTCTTGAGCATGTATGCTTCTGCTACTTGTTCTACATCACACTTCCTTCCGCAAACGGCGAAACGCTTTGACTCGGTGAGTTTCGCGGCATTCCGACTTCGATGCCCCGGTTGCCGAAATTCAGTTGCCTTTGAATTTCGGGTGATCCCTCTTGAGCATGTATGCTTCTGCTACTTGTTCTACATCACACTTCCTTCCGCAAACGGCGAAACGCTTTGACTCGGTGAGTTTCGCGGCATTCCGACTTCGATGCCCCGGTTGCCGAAATTCAGTTGCCTTTGAATTTCGGGTGATCCCTCTTGAGCATGTATGCTTCTGCTACTTGTTCTACATCACACTTCCTTCCGCAAACGGCGAAACGCTTTGACTCGGTGAGTTTCGCGGCATTCCGACTTCGATGCCCCGGTTGCCGAAATTCAGTTGCCTTTGAATTTCGGGTGATCCCTCTTGAGCATGTATGCTTCTGCTACTTGTTCTACATCACACTTCCTTCCGCAAACGGCGAAACGCTTTGACTCGGTGAGTTTCGCGGCATTCCGACTTCGATGCCCCGGTTGCCGAAATTCAGTTGCCTTTGAATTTCGGGTGATCCCTCTTGAGCATGTATGCTTCTGCTACTTGTTCTACATCACACTTCCTTCCGCAAACGGCGAAACGCTTTGACTCGGTGAGTTTCGCGGCATTCCGACTTCGATGCCCCGGTTGCCGAAATTCAGTTGCCTTTGAATTTCGGGTGATCCCTCTTGAGCATGTATGCTTCTGCTACTTGTTCTACATCACACTTCCTTCCGCAAACGGCGAAACGCTTTGACTCGGTGAGTTTCGCGGCATTCCGACTTCGATGCCCCGGTTGCCGAAATTCAGTTGCCTTTGAATTTCGGGTGATCCCTCTTGAGCATGTATGCTTCTGCTACTTGTTCTACATCACACTTCCTTCCGCAAACGGCGAAACGCTTTGACTCGGTGAGTTTCGCGGCATTCCGACTTCGATGCCCCGGTTGCCGAAATTCAGTTGCCTTTGAATTTCGGGTGATCCCTCTTGAGCATGTATGCTTCTGCTACTTGTTCTACATCACACTTCCTTCCGCAAACGGCGAAACGCTTTGACTCGGTGAGTTTCGCGGCATTCCGACTTCGATGCCCCGGTTGCCGAAATTCAGTTGCCTTTGAATTTCGGGTGATCCCTCTTGAGCATGTATGCTTCTGCTACTTGTTCTACATCACACTTCCTTCCGCAAACGGCGAAACGCTTTGACTCGGTGAGTTTCGCGGCATTCCGACTTCGATGCCCCGGTTGCCGAAATTCAGTTGCCTTTGAATTTCGGGTGATCCCTCTTGAGCATGTATGCTTCTGCTACTTGTTCTACATCACACTTCCTTCCGCAAACGGCGAAACGCTTTGACTCGGTGAGTTTCGCGGCATTCCGACTTCGATGCCCCGGTTGCCGAAATTCAGTTGCCTTTGAATTTCGGGTGATCCCTCTTGAGCATGTATGCTTCTGCTACTTGTTCTACATCACACTTCCTTCCGCAAACGGCGAAACGCTTTGACTCGGTGAGTTTCGCGGCATTCCGACTTCGATGCCCCGGTTGCCGAAATTCAGTTGCCTTTGAATTTCGGGTGATCCCTCTTGAGCATGTATGCTTCTGCTACTTGTTCTACATCACACTTCCTTCCGCAAACGGCGAAACGCTTTGACTCGGTGAGTTTCGCGGCATTCCGACTTCGATGCCCCGGTTGCCGAAATTCAGTTGCCTTTGAATTTCGGGTGATCCCTCTTGAGCATGTATGCTTCTGCTACTTGTTCTACATCACACTTCCTTCCGCAAACGGCGAAACGCTTTGACTCGGTGAGTTTCGCGGCATTCCGACTTCGATGCCCCGGTTGCCGAAATTCAGTTGCCTTTGAATTTCGGGTGATCCCTCTTGAGCATGTATGCTTCTGCTACTTGTTCTACATCACACTTCCTTCCGCAAACGGCGAAACGCTTTGACTCGGTGAGTTTCGCGGCATTCCGACTTCGATGCCCCGGTTGCCGAAATTCAGTTGCCTTTGAATTTCGGGTGATCCCTCTTGAGCATGTATGCTTCTGCTACTTGTTCTACATCACACTTCCTTCCGCAAACGGCGAAACGCTTTGACTCGGTGAGTTTCGCGGCATTCCGACTTCGATGCCCCGGTTGCCGAAATTCAGTTGCCTTTGAATTTCGGGTGATCCCTCTTGAGCATGTATGCTTCTGCTACTTGTTCTACATCACACTTCCTTCCGCAAACGGCGAAACGCTTTGACTCGGTGAGTTTCGCGGCATTCCGACTTCGATGCCCCGGTTGCCGAAATTCAGTTGCCTTTGAATTTCGGGTGATCCCTCTTGAGCATGTATGCTTCTGCTACTTGTTCTACATCACACTTCCTTCCGCAAACGGCGAAACGCTTTGACTCGGTGAGTTTCGCGGCATTCCGACTTCGATGCCCCGGTTGCCGAAATTCAGTTGCCTTTGAATTTCGGGTGATCCCTCTTGAGCATGTATGCTTCTGCTACTTGTTCTACATCACACTTCCTTCCGCAAACGGCGAAACGCTTTGACTCGGTGAGTTTCGCGGCATTCCGACTTCGATGCCCCGGTTGCCGAAATTCAGTTGCCTTTGAATTTCGGGTGATCCCTCTTGAGCATGTATGCTTCTGCTACTTGTTCTACATCACACTTCCTTCCGCAAACGGCGAAACGCTTTGACTCGGTGAGTTTCGCGGCATTCCGACTTCGATGCCCCGGTTGCCGAAATTCAGTTGCCTTTGAATTTCGGGTGATCCCTCTTGAGCATGTATGCTTCTGCTACTTGTTCTACATCACACTTCCTTCCGCAAACGGCGAAACGCTTTGACTCGGTGAGTTTCGCGGCATTCCGACTTCGATGCCCCGGTTGCCGAAATTCAGTTGCCTTTGAATTTCGGGTGATCCCTCTTGAGCATGTATGCTTCTGCTACTTGTTCTACATCACACTTCCTTCCGCAAACGGCGAAACGCTTTGACTCGGTGAGTTTCGCGGCATTCCGACTTCGATGCCCCGGTTGCCGAAATTCAGTTGCCTTTGAATTTCGGGTGATCCCTCTTGAGCATGTATGCTTCTGCTACTTGTTCTACATCACACTTCCTTCCGCAAACGGCGAAACGCTTTGACTCGGTGAGTTTCGCGGCATTCCGACTTCGATGCCCCGGTTGCCGAAATTCAGTTGCCTTTGAATTTCGGGTGATCCCTCTTGAGCATGTATGCTTCTGCTACTTGTTCTACATCACACTTCCTTCCGCAAACGGCGAAACGCTTTGACTCGGTGAGTTTCGCGGCATTCCGACTTCGATGCCCCGGTTGCCGAAATTCAGTTGCCTTTGAATTTCGGGTGATCCCTCTTGAGCATGTATGCTTCTGCTACTTGTTCTACATCACACTTCCTTCCGCAAACGGCGAAACGCTTTGACTCGGTGAGTTTCGCGGCATTCCGACTTCGATGCCCCGGTTGCCGAAATTCAGTTGCCTTTGAATTTCGGGTGATCCCTCTTGAGCATGTATGCTTCTGCTACTTGTTCTACATCACACTTCCTTCCGCAAACGGCGAAACGCTTTGACTCGGTGAGTTTCGCGGCATTCCGACTTCGATGCCCCGGTTGCCGAAATTCAGTTGCCTTTGAATTTCGGGTGATCCCTCTTGAGCATGTATGCTTCTGCTACTTGTTCTACATCACACTTCCTTCCGCAAACGGCGAAACGCTTTGACTCGGTGAGTTTCGCGGCATTCCGACTTCGATGCCCCGGTTGCCGAAATTCAGTTGCCTTTGAATTTCGGGTGATCCCTCTTGAGCATGTATGCTTCTGCTACTTGTTCTACATCACACTTCCTTCCGCAAACGGCGAAACGCTTTGACTCGGTGAGTTTCGCGGCATTCCGACTTCGATGCCCCGGTTGCCGAAATTCAGTTGCCTTTGAATTTCGGGTGATCCCTCTTGAGCATGTATGCTTCTGCTACTTGTTCTACATCACACTTCCTTCCGCAAACGGCGAAACGCTTTGACTCGGTGAGTTTCGCGGCATTCCGACTTCGATGCCCCGGTTGCCGAAATTCAGTTGCCTTTGAATTTCGGGTGATCCCTCTTGAGCATGTATGCTTCTGCTACTTGTTCTACATCACACTTCCTTCCGCAAACGGCGAAACGCTTTGACTCGGTGAGTTTCGCGGCATTCCGACTTCGATGCCCCGGTTGCCGAAATTCAGTTGCCTTTGAATTTCGGGTGATCCCTCTTGAGCATGTATGCTTCTGCTACTTGTTCTACATCACACTTCCTTCCGCAAACGGCGAAACGCTTTGACTCGGTGAGTTTCGCGGCATTCCGACTTCGATGCCCCGGTTGCCGAAATTCAGTTGCCTTTGAATTTCGGGTGATCCCTCTTGAGCATGTATGCTTCTGCTACTTGTTCTACATCACACTTCCTTCCGCAAACGGCGAAACGCTTTGACTCGGTGAGTTTCGCGGCATTCCGACTTCGATGCCCCGGTTGCCGAAATTCAGTTGCCTTTGAATTTCGGGTGATCCCTCTTGAGCATGTATGCTTCTGCTACTTGTTCTACATCACACTTCCTTCCGCAAACGGCGAAACGCTTTGACTCGGTGAGTTTCGCGGCATTCCGACTTCGATGCCCCGGTTGCCGAAATTCAGTTGCCTTTGAATTTCGGGTGATCCCTCTTGAGCATGTATGCTTCTGCTACTTGTTCTACATCACACTTCCTTCCGCAAACGGCGAAACGCTTTGACTCGGTGAGTTTCGCGGCATTCCGACTTCGATGCCCCGGTTGCCGAAATTCAGTTGCCTTTGAATTTCGGGTGATCCCTCTTGAGCATGTATGCTTCTGCTACTTGTTCTACATCACACTTCCTTCCGCAAACGGCGAAACGCTTTGACTCGGTGAGTTTCGCGGCATTCCGACTTCGATGCCCCGGTTGCCGAAATTCAGTTGCCTTTGAATTTCGGGTGATCCCTCTTGAGCATGTATGCTTCTGCTACTTGTTCTACATCACACTTCCTTCCGCAAACGGCGAAACGCTTTGACTCGGTGAGTTTCGCGGCATTCCGACTTCGATGCCCCGGTTGCCGAAATTCAGTTGCCTTTGAATTTCGGGTGATCCCTCTTGAGCATGTATGCTTCTGCTACTTGTTCTACATCACACTTCCTTCCGCAAACGGCGAAACGCTTTGACTCGGTGAGTTTCGCGGCATTCCGACTTCGATGCCCCGGTTGCCGAAATTCAGTTGCCTTTGAATTTCGGGTGATCCCTCTTGAGCATGTATGCTTCTGCTACTTGTTCTACATCACACTTCCTTCCGCAAACGGCGAAACGCTTTGACTCGGTGAGTTTCGCGGCATTCCGACTTCGATGCCCCGGTTGCCGAAATTCAGTTGCCTTTGAATTTCGGGTGATCCCTCTTGAGCATGTATGCTTCTGCTACTTGTTCTACATCACACTTCCTTCCGCAAACGGCGAAACGCTTTGACTCGGTGAGTTTCGCGGCATTCCGACTTCGATGCCCCGGTTGCCGAAATTCAGTTGCCTTTGAATTTCGGGTGATCCCTCTTGAGCATGTATGCTTCTGCTACTTGTTCTACATCACACTTCCTTCCGCAAACGGCGAAACGCTTTGACTCGGTGAGTTTCGCGGCATTCCGACTTCGATGCCCCGGTTGCCGAAATTCAGTTGCCTTTGAATTTCGGGTGATCCCTCTTGAGCATGTATGCTTCTGCTACTTGTTCTACATCACACTTCCTTCCGCAAACGGCGAAACGCTTTGACTCGGTGAGTTTCGCGGCATTCCGACTTCGATGCCCCGGTTGCCGAAATTCAGTTGCCTTTGAATTTCGGGTGATCCCTCTTGAGCATGTATGCTTCTGCTACTTGTTCTACATCACACTTCCTTCCGCAAACGGCGAAACGCTTTGACTCGGTGAGTTTCGCGGCATTCCGACTTCGATGCCCCGGTTGCCGAAATTCAGTTGCCTTTGAATTTCGGGTGATCCCTCTTGAGCATGTATGCTTCTGCTACTTGTTCTACATCACACTTCCTTCCGCAAACGGCGAAACGCTTTGACTCGGTGAGTTTCGCGGCATTCCGACTTCGATGCCCCGGTTGCCGAAATTCAGTTGCCTTTGAATTTCGGGTGATCCCTCTTGAGCATGTATGCTTCTGCTACTTGTTCTACATCACACTTCCTTCCGCAAACGGCGAAACGCTTTGACTCGGTGAGTTTCGCGGCATTCCGACTTCGATGCCCCGGTTGCCGAAATTCAGTTGCCTTTGAATTTCGGGTGATCCCTCTTGAGCATGTATGCTTCTGCTACTTGTTCTACATCACACTTCCTTCCGCAAACGGCGAAACGCTTTGACTCGGTGAGTTTCGCGGCATTCCGACTTCGATGCCCCGGTTGCCGAAATTCAGTTGCCTTTGAATTTCGGGTGATCCCTCTTGAGCATGTATGCTTCTGCTACTTGTTCTACATCACACTTCCTTCCGCAAACGGCGAAACGCTTTGACTCGGTGAGTTTCGCGGCATTCCGACTTCGATGCCCCGGTTGCCGAAATTCAGTTGCCTTTGAATTTCGGGTGATCCCTCTTGAGCATGTATGCTTCTGCTACTTGTTCTACATCACACTTCCTTCCGCAAACGGCGAAACGCTTTGACTCGGTGAGTTTCGCGGCATTCCGACTTCGATGCCCCGGTTGCCGAAATTCAGTTGCCTTTGAATTTCGGGTGATCCCTCTTGAGCATGTATGCTTCTGCTACTTGTTCTACATCACACTTCCTTCCGCAAACGGCGAAACGCTTTGACTCGGTGAGTTTCGCGGCATTCCGACTTCGATGCCCCGGTTGCCGAAATTCAGTTGCCTTTGAATTTCGGGTGATCCCTCTTGAGCATGTATGCTTCTGCTACTTGTTCTACATCACACTTCCTTCCGCAAACGGCGAAACGCTTTGACTCGGTGAGTTTCGCGGCATTCCGACTTCGATGCCCCGGTTGCCGAAATTCAGTTGCCTTTGAATTTCGGGTGATCCCTCTTGAGCATGTATGCTTCTGCTACTTGTTCTACATCACACTTCCTTCCGCAAACGGCGAAACGCTTTGACTCGGTGAGTTTCGCGGCATTCCGACTTCGATGCCCCGGTTGCCGAAATTCAGTTGCCTTTGAATTTCGGGTGATCCCTCTTGAGCATGTATGCTTCTGCTACTTGTTCTACATCACACTTCCTTCCGCAAACGGCGAAACGCTTTGACTCGGTGAGTTTCGCGGCATTCCGACTTCGATGCCCCGGTTGCCGAAATTCAGTTGCCTTTGAATTTCGGGTGATCCCTCTTGAGCATGTATGCTTCTGCTACTTGTTCTACATCACACTTCCTTCCGCAAACGGCGAAACGCTTTGACTCGGTGAGTTTCGCGGCATTCCGACTTCGATGCCCCGGTTGCCGAAATTCAGTTGCCTTTGAATTTCGGGTGATCCCTCTTGAGCATGTATGCTTCTGCTACTTGTTCTACATCACACTTCCTTCCGCAAACGGCGAAACGCTTTGACTCGGTGAGTTTCGCGGCATTCCGACTTCGATGCCCCGGTTGCCGAAATTCAGTTGCCTTTGAATTTCGGGTGATCCCTCTTGAGCATGTATGCTTCTGCTACTTGTTCTACATCACACTTCCTTCCGCAAACGGCGAAACGCTTTGACTCGGTGAGTTTCGCGGCATTCCGACTTCGATGCCCCGGTTGCCGAAATTCAGTTGCCTTTGAATTTCGGGTGATCCCTCTTGAGCATGTATGCTTCTGCTACTTGTTCTACATCACACTTCCTTCCGCAAACGGCGAAACGCTTTGACTCGGTGAGTTTCGCGGCATTCCGACTTCGATGCCCCGGTTGCCGAAATTCAGTTGCCTTTGAATTTCGGGTGATCCCTCTTGAGCATGTATGCTTCTGCTACTTGTTCTACATCACACTTCCTTCCGCAAACGGCGAAACGCTTTGACTCGGTGAGTTTCGCGGCATTCCGACTTCGATGCCCCGGTTGCCGAAATTCAGTTGCCTTTGAATTTCGGGTGATCCCTCTTGAGCATGTATGCTTCTGCTACTTGTTCTACATCACACTTCCTTCCGCAAACGGCGAAACGCTTTGACTCGGTGAGTTTCGCGGCATTCCGACTTCGATGCCCCGGTTGCCGAAATTCAGTTGCCTTTGAATTTCGGGTGATCCCTCTTGAGCATGTATGCTTCTGCTACTTGTTCTACATCACACTTCCTTCCGCAAACGGCGAAACGCTTTGACTCGGTGAGTTTCGCGGCATTCCGACTTCGATGCCCCGGTTGCCGAAATTCAGTTGCCTTTGAATTTCGGGTGATCCCTCTTGAGCATGTATGCTTCTGCTACTTGTTCTACATCACACTTCCTTCCGCAAACGGCGAAACGCTTTGACTCGGTGAGTTTCGCGGCATTCCGACTTCGATGCCCCGGTTGCCGAAATTCAGTTGCCTTTGAATTTCGGGTGATCCCTCTTGAGCATGTATGCTTCTGCTACTTGTTCTACATCACACTTCCTTCCGCAAACGGCGAAACGCTTTGACTCGGTGAGTTTCGCGGCATTCCGACTTCGATGCCCCGGTTGCCGAAATTCAGTTGCCTTTGAATTTCGGGTGATCCCTCTTGAGCATGTATGCTTCTGCTACTTGTTCTACATCACACTTCCTTCCGCAAACGGCGAAACGCTTTGACTCGGTGAGTTTCGCGGCATTCCGACTTCGATGCCCCGGTTGCCGAAATTCAGTTGCCTTTGAATTTCGGGTGATCCCTCTTGAGCATGTATGCTTCTGCTACTTGTTCTACATCACACTTCCTTCCGCAAACGGCGAAACGCTTTGACTCGGTGAGTTTCGCGGCATTCCGACTTCGATGCCCCGGTTGCCGAAATTCAGTTGCCTTTGAATTTCGGGTGATCCCTCTTGAGCATGTATGCTTCTGCTACTTGTTCTACATCACACTTCCTTCCGCAAACGGCGAAACGCTTTGACTCGGTGAGTTTCGCGGCATTCCGACTTCGATGCCCCGGTTGCCGAAATTCAGTTGCCTTTGAATTTCGGGTGATCCCTCTTGAGCATGTATGCTTCTGCTACTTGTTCTACATCACACTTCCTTCCGCAAACGGCGAAACGCTTTGACTCGGTGAGTTTCGCGGCATTCCGACTTCGATGCCCCGGTTGCCGAAATTCAGTTGCCTTTGAATTTCGGGTGATCCCTCTTGAGCATGTATGCTTCTGCTACTTGTTCTACATCACACTTCCTTCCGCAAACGGCGAAACGCTTTGACTCGGTGAGTTTCGCGGCATTCCGACTTCGATGCCCCGGTTGCCGAAATTCAGTTGCCTTTGAATTTCGGGTGATCCCTCTTGAGCATGTATGCTTCTGCTACTTGTTCTACATCACACTTCCTTCCGCAAACGGCGAAACGCTTTGACTCGGTGAGTTTCGCGGCATTCCGACTTCGATGCCCCGGTTGCCGAAATTCAGTTGCCTTTGAATTTCGGGTGATCCCTCTTGAGCATGTATGCTTCTGCTACTTGTTCTACATCACACTTCCTTCCGCAAACGGCGAAACGCTTTGACTCGGTGAGTTTCGCGGCATTCCGACTTCGATGCCCCGGTTGCCGAAATTCAGTTGCCTTTGAATTTCGGGTGATCCCTCTTGAGCATGTATGCTTCTGCTACTTGTTCTACATCACACTTCCTTCCGCAAACGGCGAAACGCTTTGACTCGGTGAGTTTCGCGGCATTCCGACTTCGATGCCCCGGTTGCCGAAATTCAGTTGCCTTTGAATTTCGGGTGATCCCTCTTGAGCATGTATGCTTCTGCTACTTGTTCTACATCACACTTCCTTCCGCAAACGGCGAAACGCTTTGACTCGGTGAGTTTCGCGGCATTCCGACTTCGATGCCCCGGTTGCCGAAATTCAGTTGCCTTTGAATTTCGGGTGATCCCTCTTGAGCATGTATGCTTCTGCTACTTGTTCTACATCACACTTCCTTCCGCAAACGGCGAAACGCTTTGACTCGGTGAGTTTCGCGGCATTCCGACTTCGATGCCCCGGTTGCCGAAATTCAGTTGCCTTTGAATTTCGGGTGATCCCTCTTGAGCATGTATGCTTCTGCTACTTGTTCTACATCACACTTCCTTCCGCAAACGGCGAAACGCTTTGACTCGGTGAGTTTCGCGGCATTCCGACTTCGATGCCCCGGTTGCCGAAATTCAGTTGCCTTTGAATTTCGGGTGATCCCTCTTGAGCATGTATGCTTCTGCTACTTGTTCTACATCACACTTCCTTCCGCAAACGGCGAAACGCTTTGACTCGGTGAGTTTCGCGGCATTCCGACTTCGATGCCCCGGTTGCCGAAATTCAGTTGCCTTTGAATTTCGGGTGATCCCTCTTGAGCATGTATGCTTCTGCTACTTGTTCTACATCACACTTCCTTCCGCAAACGGCGAAACGCTTTGACTCGGTGAGTTTCGCGGCATTCCGACTTCGATGCCCCGGTTGCCGAAATTCAGTTGCCTTTGAATTTCGGGTGATCCCTCTTGAGCATGTATGCTTCTGCTACTTGTTCTACATCACACTTCCTTCCGCAAACGGCGAAACGCTTTGACTCGGTGAGTTTCGCGGCATTCCGACTTCGATGCCCCGGTTGCCGAAATTCAGTTGCCTTTGAATTTCGGGTGATCCCTCTTGAGCATGTATGCTTCTGCTACTTGTTCTACATCACACTTCCTTCCGCAAACGGCGAAACGCTTTGACTCGGTGAGTTTCGCGGCATTCCGACTTCGATGCCCCGGTTGCCGAAATTCAGTTGCCTTTGAATTTCGGGTGATCCCTCTTGAGCATGTATGCTTCTGCTACTTGTTCTACATCACACTTCCTTCCGCAAACGGCGAAACGCTTTGACTCGGTGAGTTTCGCGGCATTCCGACTTCGATGCCCCGGTTGCCGAAATTCAGTTGCCTTTGAATTTCGGGTGATCCCTCTTGAGCATGTATGCTTCTGCTACTTGTTCTACATCACACTTCCTTCCGCAAACGGCGAAACGCTTTGACTCGGTGAGTTTCGCGGCATTCCGACTTCGATGCCCCGGTTGCCGAAATTCAGTTGCCTTTGAATTTCGGGTGATCCCTCTTGAGCATGTATGCTTCTGCTACTTGTTCTACATCACACTTCCTTCCGCAAACGGCGAAACGCTTTGACTCGGTGAGTTTCGCGGCATTCCGACTTCGATGCCCCGGTTGCCGAAATTCAGTTGCCTTTGAATTTCGGGTGATCCCTCTTGAGCATGTATGCTTCTGCTACTTGTTCTACATCACACTTCCTTCCGCAAACGGCGAAACGCTTTGACTCGGTGAGTTTCGCGGCATTCCGACTTCGATGCCCCGGTTGCCGAAATTCAGTTGCCTTTGAATTTCGGGTGATCCCTCTTGAGCATGTATGCTTCTGCTACTTGTTCTACATCACACTTCCTTCCGCAAACGGCGAAACGCTTTGACTCGGTGAGTTTCGCGGCATTCCGACTTCGATGCCCCGGTTGCCGAAATTCAGTTGCCTTTGAATTTCGGGTGATCCCTCTTGAGCATGTATGCTTCTGCTACTTGTTCTACATCACACTTCCTTCCGCAAACGGCGAAACGCTTTGACTCGGTGAGTTTCGCGGCATTCCGACTTCGATGCCCCGGTTGCCGAAATTCAGTTGCCTTTGAATTTCGGGTGATCCCTCTTGAGCATGTATGCTTCTGCTACTTGTTCTACATCACACTTCCTTCCGCAAACGGCGAAACGCTTTGACTCGGTGAGTTTCGCGGCATTCCGACTTCGATGCCCCGGTTGCCGAAATTCAGTTGCCTTTGAATTTCGGGTGATCCCTCTTGAGCATGTATGCTTCTGCTACTTGTTCTACATCACACTTCCTTCCGCAAACGGCGAAACGCTTTGACTCGGTGAGTTTCGCGGCATTCCGACTTCGATGCCCCGGTTGCCGAAATTCAGTTGCCTTTGAATTTCGGGTGATCCCTCTTGAGCATGTATGCTTCTGCTACTTGTTCTACATCACACTTCCTTCCGCAAACAGCGAAACGCTTTGACTCGGTGAGTTTCGCGGCATTCCGACTTCGATGCCCCGGTTGCCGAAATTCAGTTGCCTTTGAATTTCGGGTGATCCCTCTTGAGCATGTATGCTTCTGCTACTTGTTCTACATCACACTTCCTTCCGCAAACGGCGAAACGCTTTGACTCGGTGAGTTTCGCGGCATTCCGACTTCGATGCCCCGGTTGCCGAAATTCAGTTGCCTTTGAATTTCGGGTGATCCCTCTTGAGCATGTATGCTTCTGCTACTTGTTCTACATCACACTTCCTTCCGCAAACGGCGAAACGCTTTGACTCGGTGAGTTTCGCGGCATTCCGACTTCGATGCCCCGGTTGCCGAAATTCAGTTGCCTTTGAATTTCGGGTGATCCCTCTTGAGCATGTATGCTTCTGCTACTTGTTCTACATCACACTTCCTTCCGCAAACGGCGAAACGCTTTGACTCGGTGAGTTTCGCGGCATTCCGACTTCGATGCCCCGGTTGCCGAAATTCAGTTGCCTTTGAATTTCGGGTGATCCCTCTTGAGCATGTATGCTTCTGCTACTTGTTCTACATCACACTTCCTTCCGCAAACGGCGAAACGCTTTGACTCGGTGAGTTTCGCGGCATTCCGACTTCGATGCCCCGGTTGCCGAAATTCAGTTGCCTTTGAATTTCGGGTGATCCCTCTTGAGCATGTATGCTTCTGCTACTTGTTCTACATCACACTTCCTTCCGCAAACGGCGAAACGCTTTGACTCGGTGAGTTTCGCGGCATTCCGACTTCGATGCCCCGGTTGCCGAAATTCAGTTGCCTTTGAATTTCGGGTGATCCCTCTTGAGCATGTATGCTTCTGCTACTTGTTCTACATCACACTTCCTTCCGCAAACGGCGAAACGCTTTGACTCGGTGAGTTTCGCGGCATTCCGACTTCGATGCCCCGGTTGCCGAAATTCAGTTGCCTTTGAATTTCGGGTGATCCCTCTTGAGCATGTATGCTTCTGCTACTTGTTCTACATCACACTTCCTTCCGCAAACGGCGAAACGCTTTGACTCGGTGAGTTTCGCGGCATTCCGACTTCGATGCCCCGGTTGCCGAAATTCAGTTGCCTTTGAATTTCGGGTGATCCCTCTTGAGCATGTATGCTTCTGCTACTTGTTCTACATCACACTTCCTTCCGCAAACGGCGAAACGCTTTGACTCGGTGAGTTTCGCGGCATTCCGACTTCGATGCCCCGGTTGCCGAAATTCAGTTGCCTTTGAATTTCGGGTGATCCCTCTTGAGCATGTATGCTTCTGCTACTTGTTCTACATCACACTTCCTTCCGCAAACGGCGAAACGCTTTGACTCGGTGAGTTTCGCGGCATTCCGACTTCGATGCCCCGGTTGCCGAAATTCAGTTGCCTTTGAATTTCGGGTGATCCCTCTTGAGCATGTATGCTTCTGCTACTTGTTCTACATCACACTTCCTTCCGCAAACGGCGAAACGCTTTGACTCGGTGAGTTTCGCGGCATTCCGACTTCGATGCCCCGGTTGCCGAAATTCAGTTGCCTTTGAATTTCGGGTGATCCCTCTTGAGCATGTATGCTTCTGCTACTTGTTCTACATCACACTTCCTTCCGCAAACGGCGAAACGCTTTGACTCGGTGAGTTTCGCGGCATTCCGACTTCGATGCCCCGGTTGCCGAAATTCAGTTGCCTTTGAATTTCGGGTGATCCCTCTTGAGCATGTATGCTTCTGCTACTTGTTCTACATCACACTTCCTTCCGCAAACGGCGAAACGCTTTGACTCGGTGAGTTTCGCGGCATTCCGACTTCGATGCCCCGGTTGCCGAAATTCAGTTGCCTTTGAATTTCGGGTGATCCCTCTTGAGCATGTATGCTTCTGCTACTTGTTCTACATCACACTTCCTTCCGCAAACGGCGAAACGCTTTGACTCGGTGAGTTTCGCGGCATTCCGACTTCGATGCCCCGGTTGCCGAAATTCAGTTGCCTTTGAATTTCGGGTGATCCCTCTTGAGCATGTATGCTTCTGCTACTTGTTCTACATCACACTTCCTTCCGCAAACGGCGAAACGCTTTGACTCGGTGAGTTTCGCGGCATTCCGACTTCGATGCCCCGGTTGCCGAAATTCAGTTGCCTTTGAATTTCGGGTGATCCCTCTTGAGCATGTATGCTTCTGCTACTTGTTCTACATCACACTTCCTTCCGCAAACGGCGAAACGCTTTGACTCGGTGAGTTTCGCGGCATTCCGACTTCGATGCCCCGGTTGCCGAAATTCAGTTGCCTTTGAATTTCGGGTGATCCCTCTTGAGCATGTATGCTTCTGCTACTTGTTCTACATCACACTTCCTTCCGCAAACGGCGAAACGCTTTGACTCGGTGAGTTTCGCGGCATTCCGACTTCGATGCCCCGGTTGCCGAAATTCAGTTGCCTTTGAATTTCGGGTGATCCCTCTTGAGCATGTATGCTTCTGCTACTTGTTCTACATCACACTTCCTTCCGCAAACGGCGAAACGCTTTGACTCGGTGAGTTTCGCGGCATTCCGACTTCGATGCCCCGGTTGCCGAAATTCAGTTGCCTTTGAATTTCGGGTGATCCCTCTTGAGCATGTATGCTTCTGCTACTTGTTCTACATCACACTTCCTTCCGCAAACAGCGAAACGCTTTGACTCGGTGAGTTTCGCGGCATTCCGACTTCGATGCCCCGGTTGCCGAAATTCAGTTGCCTTTGAATTTCGGGTGATCCCTCTTGAGCATGTATGCTTCTGCTACTTGTTCTACATCACACTTCCTTCCGCAAACGGCGAAACGCTTTGACTCGGTGAGTTTCGCGGCATTCCGACTTCGATGCCCCGGTTGCCGAAATTCAGTTGCCTTTGAATTTCGGGTGATCCCTCTTGAGCATGTATGCTTCTGCTACTTGTTCTACATCACACTTCCTTCCGCAAACGGCGAAACGCTTTGACTCGGTGAGTTTCGCGGCATTCCGACTTCGATGCCCCGGTTGCCGAAATTCAGTTGCCTTTGAATTTCGGGTGATCCCTCTTGAGCATGTATGCTTCTGCTACTTGTTCTACATCACACTTCCTTCCGCAAACGGCGAAACGCTTTGACTCGGTGAGTTTCGCGGCATTCCGACTTCGATGCCCCGGTTGCCGAAATTCAGTTGCCTTTGAATTTCGGGTGATCCCTCTTGAGCATGTATGCTTCTGCTACTTGTTCTACATCACACTTCCTTCCGCAAACGGCGAAACGCTTTGACTCGGTGAGTTTCGCGGCATTCCGACTTCGATGCCCCGGTTGCCGAAATTCAGTTGCCTTTGAATTTCGGGTGATCCCTCTTGAGCATGTATGCTTCTGCTACTTGTTCTACATCACACTTCCTTCCGCAAACGGCGAAACGCTTTGACTCGGTGAGTTTCGCGGCATTCCGACTTCGATGCCCCGGTTGCCGAAATTCAGTTGCCTTTGAATTTCGGGTGATCCCTCTTGAGCATGTATGCTTCTGCTACTTGTTCTACATCACACTTCCTTCCGCAAACGGCGAAACGCTTTGACTCGGTGAGTTTCGCGGCATTCCGACTTCGATGCCCCGGTTGCCGAAATTCAGTTGCCTTTGAATTTCGGGTGATCCCTCTTGAGCATGTATGCTTCTGCTACTTGTTCTACATCACACTTCCTTCCGCAAACAGCGAAACGCTTTGACTCGGTGAGTTTCGCGGCATTCCGACTTCGATGCCCCGGTTGCCGAAATTCAGTTGCCTTTGAATTTCGGGTGATCCCTCTTGAGCATGTATGCTTCTGCTACTTGTTCTACATCACACTTCCTTCCGCAAACGGCGAAACGCTTTGACTCGGTGAGTTTCGCGGCATTCCGACTTCGATGCCCCGGTTGCCGAAATTCAGTTGCCTTTGAATTTCGGGTGATCCCTCTTGAGCATGTATGCTTCTGCTACTTGTTCTACATCACACTTCCTTCCGCAAACGGCGAAACGCTTTGACTCGGTGAGTTTCGCGGCATTCCGACTTCGATGCCCCGGTTGCCGAAATTCAGTTGCCTTTGAATTTCGGGTGATCCCTCTTGAGCATGTATGCTTCTGCTACTTGTTCTACATCACACTTCCTTCCGCAAACGGCGAAACGCTTTGACTCGGTGAGTTTCGCGGCATTCCGACTTCGATGCCCCGGTTGCCGAAATTCAGTTGCCTTTGAATTTCGGGTGATCCCTCTTGAGCATGTATGCTTCTGCTACTTGTTCTACATCACACTTCCTTCCGCAAACGGCGAAACGCTTTGACTCGGTGAGTTTCGCGGCATTCCGACTTCGATGCCCCGGTTGCCGAAATTCAGTTGCCTTTGAATTTCGGGTGATCCCTCTTGAGCATGTATGCTTCTGCTACTTGTTCTACATCACACTTCCTTCCGCAAACAGCGAAACGCTTTGACTCGGTGAGTTTCGCGGCATTCCGACTTCGATGCCCCGGTTGCCGAAATTCAGTTGCCTTTGAATTTCGGGTGATCCCTCTTGAGCATGTATGCTTCTGCTACTTGTTCTACATCACACTTCCTTCCGCAAACGGCGAAACGCTTTGACTCGGTGAGTTTCGCGGCATTCCGACTTCGATGCCCCGGTTGCCGAAATTCAGTTGCCTTTGAATTTCGGGTGATCCCTCTTGAGCATGTATGCTTCTGCTACTTGTTCTACATCACACTTCCTTCCGCAAACGGCGAAACGCTTTGACTCGGTGAGTTTCGCGGCATTCCGACTTCGATGCCCCGGTTGCCGAAATTCAGTTGCCTTTGAATTTCGGGTGATCCCTCTTGAGCATGTATGCTTCTGCTACTTGTTCTACATCACACTTCCTTCCGCAAACGGCGAAACGCTTTGACTCGGTGAGTTTCGCGGCATTCCGACTTCGATGCCCCGGTTGCCGAAATTCAGTTGCCTTTGAATTTCGGGTGATCCCTCTTGAGCATGTATGCTTCTGCTACTTGTTCTACATCACACTTCCTTCCGCAAACAGCGAAACGCTTTGACTCGGTGAGTTTCGCGGCATTCCGACTTCGATGCCCCGGTTGCCGAAATTCAGTTGCCTTTGAATTTCGGGTGATCCCTCTTGAGCATGTATGCTTCTGCTACTTGTTCTACATCACACTTCCTTCCGCAAACGGCGAAACGCTTTGACTCGGTGAGTTTCGCGGCATTCCGACTTCGATGCCCCGGTTGCCGAAATTCAGTTGCCTTTGAATTTCGGGTGATCCCTCTTGAGCATGTATGCTTCTGCTACTTGTTCTACATCACACTTCCTTCCGCAAACAG
Organism: Populus alba x Populus x berolinensis; assembly: GCA_029228515.1. Taxonomy (NCBI): domain Eukaryota; kingdom Viridiplantae; phylum Streptophyta; class Magnoliopsida; order Malpighiales; family Salicaceae; genus Populus; species Populus alba x Populus x berolinensis. The sequence goes on along the minus strand of CM055362.1, from coordinate 26,446,682 downwards.
CGAAACGCTTTGACTCGGTGAGTTTCGCGGCATTCCGACTTCGATGCCCCGGTTGCCGAAATTCAGTTGCCTTTGAATTTCGGGTGATCCCTCTTGAGCATGTATGCTTCTGCTACTTGTTCTACATCACACTTCCTTCCGCAAACGGCGAAACGCTTTGACTCGGTGAGTTTCGCGGCATTCCGACTTCGATGCCCCGGTTGCCGAAATTCAGTTGCCTTTGAATTTCGGGTGATCCCTCTTGAGCATGTATGCTTCTGCTACTTGTTCTACATCACACTTCCTTCCGCAAACAGCGAAACGCTTTGACTCGGTGAGTTTCGCGGCATTCCGACTTCGATGCCCCGGTTGCCGAAATTCAGTTGCCTTTGAATTTCGGGTGATCCCTCTTGAGCATGTATGCTTCTGCTACTTGTTCTACATCACACTTCCTTCCGCAAACGGCGAAACGCTTTGACTCGGTGAGTTTCGCGGCATTCCGACTTCGATGCCCCGGTTGCCGAAATTCAGTTGCCTTTGAATTTCGGGTGATCCCTCTTGAGCATGTATGCTTCTGCTACTTGTTCTACATCACACTTCCTTCCGCAAACAGCGAAACGCTTTGACTCGGTGAGTTTCGCGGCATTCCGACTTCGATGCCCCGGTTGCCGAAATTCAGTTGCCTTTGAATTTCGGGTGATCCCTCTTGAGCATGTATGCTTCTGCTACTTGTTCTACATCACACTTCCTTCCGCAAACGGCGAAACGCTTTGACTCGGTGAGTTTCGCGGCATTCCGACTTCGATGCCCCGGTTGCCGAAATTCAGTTGCCTTTGAATTTCGGGTGATCCCTCTTGAGCATGTATGCTTCTGCTACTTGTTCTACATCACACTTCCTTCCGCAAACGGCGAAACGCTTTGACTCGGTGAGTTTCGCGGCATTCCGACTTCGATGCCCCGGTTGCCGAAATTCAGTTGCCTTTGAATTTCGGGTGATCCCTCTTGAGCATGTATGCTTCTGCTACTTGTTCTACATCACACTTCCTTCCGCAAACGGCGAAACGCTTTGACTCGGTGAGTTTCGCGGCATTCCGACTTCGATGCCCCGGTTGCCGAAATTCAGTTGCCTTTGAATTTCGGGTGATCCCTCTTGAGCATGTATGCTTCTGCTACTTGTTCTACATCACACTTCCTTCCGCAAACAGCGAAACGCTTTGACTCGGTGAGTTTCGCGGCATTCCGACTTCGATGCCCCGGTTGCCGAAATTCAGTTGCCTTTGAATTTCGGGTGATCCCTCTTGAGCATGTATGCTTCTGCTACTTGTTCTACATCACACTTCCTTCCGCAAACAGCGAAACGCTTTGACTCGGTGAGTTTCGCGGCATTCCGACTTCGATGCCCCGGTTGCCGAAATTCAGTTGCCTTTGAATTTCGGGTGATCCCTCTTGAGCATGTATGCTTCTGCTACTTGTTCTACATCACACTTCCTTCCGCAAACAGCGAAACGCTTTGACTCGGTGAGTTTCGCGGCATTCCGACTTCGATGCCCCGGTTGCCGAAATTCAGTTGCCTTTGAATTTCGGGTGATCCCTCTTGAGCATGTATGCTTCTGCTACTTGTTCTACATCACACTTCCTTCCGCAAACAGCGAAACGCTTTGACTCGGTGAGTTTCGCGGCATTCCGACTTCGATGCCCCGGTTGCCGAAATTCAGTTGCCTTTGAATTTCGGGTGATCCCTCTTGAGCATGTATGCTTCTGCTACTTGTTCTACATCACACTTCCTTCCGCAAACGGCGAAACGCTTTGACTCGGTGAGTTTCGCGGCATTCCGACTTCGATGCCCCGGTTGCCGAAATTCAGTTGCCTTTGAATTTCGGGTGATCCCTCTTGAGCATGTATGCTTCTGCTACTTGTTCTACATCACACTTCCTTCCGCAAACGGCGAAACGCTTTGACTCGGTGAGTTTCGCGGCATTCCGACTTCGATGCCCCGGTTGCCGAAATTCAGTTGCCTTTGAATTTCGGGTGATCCCTCTTGAGCATGTATGCTTCTGCTACTTGTTCTACATCACACTTCCTTCCGCAAATGGCGAAACGCTTTGACTCGGTGAGTTTCGCGGCATTCCGACTTCGATGCCCCGGTTGCCGAAATTCAGTTGCCTTTGAATTTTGGGTGATCCCTCTTGAGCATGTATGCTTCTGCTACTTGTTCTACATCACACTTCCTTCCGCAAACGGCGAAACGCTTTGACTCAGTGAGTTTCGCGGCATTCCGACTTCGATGCCCCAGTTGCCGAAATTCAGTTGCCTTTGAATTTCGGGTGAGCCCTATTGAGCATGTATGCTTCTGCTACTTGTTCTACATCACACTTCCTTCCGCAAACGGGGAAACGCTTTGACTCGGTGAGTTTCGCGGCATTCCGATTTCGATGACCCGGTTGCCGAAATTCAGTTGCATTTGAATTTCGGGTGATCCCTCTTGAGCATGTATGCTTCTGCTACTTGTTCTACATCACACTTCCTTCCGCAAACGGCGAAACGCTTTGACTCGGTGAGTTTCACGGCATTCCGACTTCGATGCCCCGGTTGCCGAAATTGAGTTGCCTTTGAATTTCGGGTGATCCCTCTTGAGCATGTATGCTTCTGCTACTTGTTCTACATCACACTTCCTTCCGCAAACAGCGAAACGCTTTGACTCGGTGAGTTTCGCGGCATTCCGACTTCGATGCCCCGGTTGCCGAAATTCAGTTGCCTTTGAATTTCGGGTGATCCCTCTTGAGCATGTATGCTTCTGCTACTTGTTCTACATCACACTTCCTTCCGCAAATGGCGAAACGCTTTGACTCGTTGAGTTTCGCGGCATTCCGACTTCGATGCCCCGGTTGCCGAAATTCAGTTGCCTTTGAATTTCGGGTGATCCCTCTTGAGCATGTATGCTTCTGCTACTTGTTCTACATCACACTTCCTTCCGCAAACAGCGAAACGCTTTGACTCGGTGAGTTTCGCGGCATTCCGACTTCGATGCCCCGGTTGCCGAAATTCAGTTGCCTTTGAATTTCGGGTGATCCCTCTTGAGCATGTATGCTTCTGCTACTTGTTCTACACCACACTTCCTTCCGCAAACAGCGAAACGCTTTGACTCGGTGAGTTTCGCGGCATTCCGACTTCGATGCCCCGGTTGCCGAAATTCAGTTGCCTTTGAATTTCGGGTGATCCCTCTTGAGCATGTATGCTTCTGCTACTTGTTCTACATCACACTTCCTTCCGCAAACGGCGAAACGCTTTGACTCGGTGAGTTTCGCGGCATTCCGACTTCGATGCCCCGGTTGCCGAAATTCAGTTGCCTTTGAATTTCGGGTGATCCCTCTTGAGCATGTATGCTTCTGCTACTTGTTCTACATCACACTTCCTTCCGCAAACAGCGAAACGCTTTGACTCGGTGAGTTTCGCGGCATTCCGACTTCGATGCCCCGGTTGCCGAAATTCAGTTGCCTTTGAATTTCGGGTGATCCCTCTTGAGCATGTATGCTTCTGCTACTTGTTCTACATCACACTTCCTTCCGCAAACAGCGAAACGCTTTGACTCGGTGAGTTTCGCGGCATTCCGACTTCGATGCCCCGGTTGCCGAAATTCAGTTGCCTTTGAATTTCGGGTGATCCCTCTTGAGCATGTATGCTTCTGCTACTTGTTCTACATCACACTTCCTTCCGCAAACAGCGAAACGCTTTGACTCGGTGAGTTTCGCGGCATTCCGACTTCGATGCCCCGGTTGCCGAAATTCAGTTGCCTTTGAATTTCGGGTGATCCCTCTTGAGCATGTATGCTTCTGCTACTTGTTCTACATCACACTTCCTTCCGCAAACAGCGAAACGCTTTGACTCGGTGAGTTTCGCGGCATTCCGACTTCGATGCCCCGGTTGCCGAAATTCAGTTGCCTTTGAATTTCGGGTGATCCCTCTTGAGCATGTATGCTTCTGCTACTTGTTCTACATCACACTTCCTTCCGCAAACAGCGAAACGCTTTGACTCGGTGAGTTTCGCGGCATTCCGACTTCGATGCCCCGGTTGCCGAAATTCAGTTGCCTTTGAATTTCGGGTGATCCCTCTTGAGCATGTATGCTTCTGCTACTTGTTCTACATCACACTTCCTTCCGCAAACAGCGAAACGCTTTGACTCGGTGAGTTTCGCGGCATTCCGACTTCGATGCCCCGGTTGCCGAAATTCAGTTGCCTTTGAATTTCGGGTGATCCCTCTTGAGCATGTATGCTTCTGCTACTTGTTCTACATCACACTTCCTTCCGCAAACGGCGAAACGCTTTGACTCGGTGAGTTTCGCGGCATTCCGACTTCGATGCCCCGGTTGCCGAAATTCAGTTGCCTTTGAATTTCGGGTGATCCCTCTTGAGCATGTATGCTTCTGCTACTTGTTCTACATCACACTTCCTTCCGCAAACGGCGAAACGCTTTGACTCGGTGAGTTTCGCGGCATTCCGACTTCGATGCCCCGGTTGCCGAAATTCAGTTGCCTTTGAATTTCGGGTGATCCCTCTTGAGCATGTATGCTTCTGCTACTTGTTCTACATCACACTTCCTTCCGCAAACAGCGAAACGCTTTGACTCGGTGAGTTTCGCGGCATTCCGACTTCGATGCCCCGGTTGCCGAAATTCAGTTGCCTTTGAATTTCGGGTGATCCCTCTTGAGCATGTATGCTTCTGCTACTTGTTCTACATCACACTTCCTTCCGCAAACGGCGAAACGCTTTGACTCGGTGAGTTTCGCGGCATTCCGACTTCGATGCCCCGGTTGCCGAAATTCAGTTGCCTTTGAATTTCGGGTGATCCCTCTTGAGCATGTATGCTTCTGCTACTTGTTCTACATCACACTTCCTTCCGCAAACGGCGAAACGCTTTGACTCGGTGAGTTTCGCGGCATTCCGACTTCGATGCCCCGGTTGCCGAAATTCAGTTGCCTTTGAATTTCGGGTGATCCCTCTTGAGCATGTATGCTTCTGCTACTTGTTCTACATCACACTTCCTTCCGCAAAGCGAAACGCTTTGACTCGGTGAGTTTCGCGGCATTCCGACTTCGATGCCCCGGTTGCCGAAATTCAGTTGCCTTTGAATTTCGGGTGATCCCTCTTGAGCATGTATGCTTCTGCTACTTGTTCTACATCACACTTCCTTCCGCAAACAGCGAAACGCTTTGACTCGGTGAGTTTCGCGGCATTCCGACTTCGATGCCCCGGTTGCCGAAATTCAGTTGCCTTTGAATTTCGGGTGATCCCTCTTGAGCATGTATGCTTCTGCTACTTGTTCTACATCACACTTCCTTCCGCAAACAGCGAAACGCTTTGACTCGGTGAGTTTCGCGGCATTCCGACTTCGATGCCCCGGTTGCCGAAATTCAGTTGCCTTTGAATTTCGGGTGATCCCTCTTGAGCATGTATGCTTCTGCTACTTGTTCTACATCACACTTCCTTCCGCAAACAGCGAAACGCTTTGACTCGGTGAGTTTCGCGGCATTCCGACTTCGATGCCCCGGTTGCCGAAATTCAGTTGCCTTTGAATTTCGGGTGATCCCTCTTGAGCATGTATGCTTCTGCTACTTGTTCTACATCACACTTCCTTCCGCAAACAGCGAAACGCTTTGACTCGGTGAGTTTCGCGGCATTCCGACTTCGATGCCCCGGTTGCCGAAATTCAGTTGCCTTTGAATTTCGGGTGATCCCTCTTGAGCATGTATGCTTCTGCTACTTGTTCTACATCACACTTCCTTCCGCAAACGGCGAAACGCTTTGACTCGGTGAGTTTCGCGGCATTCCGACTTCGATGCCCCGGTTGCCGAAATTCAGTTGCCTTTGAATTTCGGGTGATCCCTCTTGAGCATGTATGCTTCTGCTACTTGTTCTACATCACACTTCCTTCCGCAAACGCGAAACGCTTTGACTCGGTGAGTTTCGCGGCATTCCGACTTCGATGCCCCGGTTGCCGAAATTCAGTTGCCTTTGAATTTCGGGTGATCCCTCTTGAGCATGTATGCTTCTGCTACTTGTTCTACATCACACTTCCTTCCGCAAACAGCGAAACGCTTTGACTCGGTGAGTTTCGCGGCATTCCGACTTCGATGCCCCGGTTGCCGAAATTCAGTTGCCTTTGAATTTCGGGTGATCCCTCTTGAGCATGTATGCTTCTGCTACTTGTTCTACATCACACTTCCTTCCGCAAACAGCGAAACGCTTTGACTCGGTGAGTTTCGCGGCATTCCGACTTCGATGCCCCGGTTGCCGAAATTCAGTTGCCTTTGAATTTCGGGTGATCCCTCTTGAGCATGTATGCTTCTGCTACTTGTTCTACATCACACTTCCTTCCGCAAACGGCGAAACGCTTTGACTCGGTGAGTTTCGCGGCATTCCGACTTCGATGCCCCGGTTGCCGAAATTCAGTTGCCTTTGAATTTCGGGTGATCCCTCTTGAGCATGTATGCTTCTGCTACTTGTTCTACATCACACTTCCTTCCGCAAACAGCGAAACGCTTTGACTCGGTGAGTTTCGCGGCATTCCGACTTCGATGCCCCGGTTGCCGAAATTCAGTTGCCTTTGAATTTCGGGTGATCCCTCTTGAGCATGTATGCTTCTGCTACTTGTTCTACATCACACTTCCTTCCGCAAACAGCGAAACGCTTTGACTCGGTGAGTTTCGCGGCATTCCGACTTCGATGCCCCGGTTGCCGAAATTCAGTTGCCTTTGAATTTCGGGTGATCCCTCTTGAGCATGTATGCTTCTGCTACTTGTTCTACATCACACTTCCTTCCGCAAACAGCGAAACGCTTTGACTCGGTGAGTTTCGCGGCATTCCGACTTCGATGCCCCGGTTGCCGAAATTCAGTTGCCTTTGAATTTCGGGTGATCCCTCTTGAGCATGTATGCTTCTGCTACTTGTTCTACATCACACTTCCTTCCGCAAACGGCGAAACGCTTTGACTCGGTGAGTTTCGCGGCATTCCGACTTCGATGCCCCGGTTGCCGAAATTCAGTTGCCTTTGAATTTCGGGTGATCCCTCTTGAGCATGTATGCTTCTGCTACTTGTTCTACATCACACTTCCTTCCGCAAACAGCGAAACGCTTTGACTCGGTGAGTTTCGCGGCATTCCGACTTCGATGCCCCGGTTGCCGAAATTCAGTTGCCTTTGAATTTCGGGTGATCCCTCTTGAGCATGTATGCTTCTGCTACTTGTTCTACATCACACTTCCTTCCGCAAACAGCGAAACGCTTTGACTCGGTGAGTTTCGCGGCATTCCGACTTCGATGCCCCGGTTGCCGAAATTCAGTTGCCTTTGAATTTCGGGTGATCCCTCTTGAGCATGTATGCTTCTGCTACTTGTTCTACATCACACTTCCTTCCGCAAACGGCGAAACGCTTTGACTCGGTGAGTTTCGCGGCATTCCGACTTCGATGCCCCGGTTGCCGAAATTCAGTTGCCTTTGAATTTCGGGTGATCCCTCTTGAGCATGTATGCTTCTGCTACTTGTTCTACATCACACTTCCTTCCGCAAACAGCGAAACGCTTTGACTCGGTGAGTTTCGCGGCATTCCGACTTCGATGCCCCGGTTGCCGAAATTCAGTTGCCTTTGAATTTCGGGTGATCCCTCTTGAGCATGTATGCTTCTGCTACTTGTTCTACATCACACTTCCTTCCGCAAACAGCGAAACGCTTTGACTCGGTGAGTTTCGCGGCATTCCGACTTCGATGCCCCGGTTGCCGAAATTCAGTTGCCTTTGAATTTCGGGTGATCCCTCTTGAGCATGTATGCTTCTGCTACTTGTTCTACATCACACTTCCTTCCGCAAACAGCGAAACGCTTTGACTCGGTGAGTTTCGCGGCATTCCGACTTCGATGCCCCGGTTGCCGAAATTCAGTTGCCTTTGAATTTCGGGTGATCCCTCTTGAGCATGTATGCTTCTGCTACTTGTTCTACATCACACTTCCTTCCGCAAACAGCGAAACGCTTTGACTCGGTGAGTTTCGCGGCATTCCGACTTCGATGCCCCGGTTGCCGAAATTCAGTTGCCTTTGAATTTCGGGTGATCCCTCTTGAGCATGTATGCTTCTGCTACTTGTTCTACATCACACTTCCTTCCGCAAACAGCGAAACGCTTTGACTCGGTGAGTTTCGCGGCATTCCGACTTCGATGCCCCGTTGCCGAAATTCAGTTGCCTTTGAATTTCGGGTGATCCCTCTTGAGCATGTATGCTTCTGCTACTTGTTCTACATCACACTTCCTTCCGCAAACAGCGAAACGCTTTGACTCGGTGAGTTTCGCGGCATTCCGACTTCGATGCCCCGGTTGCCGAAATTCAGTTGCCTTTGAATTTCGGGTGATCCCTCTTGAGCATGTATGCTTCTGCTACTTGTTCTACATCACACTTCCTTCCGCAAACAGCGAAACGCTTTGACTCGGTGAGTTTCGCGGCATTCCGACTTCGATGCCCCTGTTGCCGAAATTCAGTTGCCTTTGAATTTCGGGTGATCCCTCTTGAGCATGTATGCTTCTGCTACTTGTTCTACATCACACTTCCTTCCGCAAACAGCGAAACGCTTTGACTCGGTGAGTTTCGCGGCATTCCGACTTCGATGCCCCGGTTGCCGAAATTCAGTTGCCTTTGAATTTCGGGTGATCCCTCTTGAGCATGTATGCTTCTGCTACTTGTTCTACATCACACTTCCTTCCGCAAACAGCGAAACGCTTTGACTCGATGAGTTTCTCGGCATTCCGACTTCGATACCCCGGTTGCCGAAATTCAGTTGCCTTTGAATTTCGGGTGATCCCTCTTGAGCATGTATGCTTCTGCTACTTGTTCTACATCACACTTCCTTCCGCAAACAGCGAAACGCTTTGACTCGGTGAGTTTCGCGGCATTCCGACTTCGATGCCCCAGTTGCCGAAATTCAGGTGCCTTTGAATTTCAGGTGATCCCTCTTGAGCATGTATGCTTCTGCTACTTGTTCTACATCACACTTCCTTCCGGAAACAGCGAAACGCTTTGACTCGATGAGTTTCGCGGCATTCCGACTTCGATGCCCCGGTTGCCGAAATTCAGTTGCCTTTGAATTTCGGGTGATCCCTCTTGAGCATGTATGCTTCTGCTACTTGTTCTACATCACACTTCCTTCCGCAAACGGCGAAACGCTTTGACTCGGTGAGTTTCGCGGCATTCCGACTTCGATGCCCCGGATGCCGAAATTCAGTTGCCTTTGAATTTAGGGTGATCCCTCTTGAGCATGCATGCTTCTGCTACTTGTTCTACATCACACTTCCTTCCGCAAACGGCGAAACGCTTTGACTCGGTGAGTTTCGCGGCATTCCGACTTCGATGCCCCGTTGCCGAAATTCAGTTGCCTTTGAATTTCGGGTGATCCCTCTTGAGCATGTATGCTTCTGCTACTTGTTCTACATCACACTTCCTTCCGCAAACAGCGAAACGCTTTGACTCGGTGAGTTTCGCGGCATTCCGACTTCGATGCCCCGTTGCCGAAATTCAGTTGCCTTTGAATTTCGGGTGATCCCTCTTGAGCATGTATGCTTCTGCTACTTGTTCTACATCACACTTCCTTCCGCAAACAGCGAAACGCTTTGACTCGGTGAGTTTCGCGGCATTCCGACTTCGATGCCCCGGTTGCCGAAATTCAGTTGCCTTTGAATTTCGGGTGATCCCTCTTGAGCATGTATGCTTCTGCTACTTGTTCTACATCACACTTCCTTCCGCAAACAGCGAAACGCTTTGACTCGGTGAGTTTCGCGGCATTCCGACTTCGATGCCCCGGTTGCCGAAATTCAGTTGCCTTTGAATTTCGGGTGATCCCTCTTGAGCATGTATGCTTCTGCTACTTGTTCTACATCACACTTCCTTCCGCAAACGGCGAAACGCTTTGACTCGGTGAGTTTCGCGGCATTCCGACTTCGATGCCCCGGTTGCCGAAATTCAGTTGCCTTTGAATTTCGGGTGATCCCTCTTGAGCATGTATGCTTCTGCTACTTGTTCTACATCACACTTCCTTCCGCAAACAGCGAAACGCTTTGACTCGGTGAGTTTCGCGCATTCCGACTTCGATGCCCCGGTTGCCGAAATTCAGTTGCCTTTGAATTTCGGGTGATCCCTCTTGAGCATGTATGCTTCTGCTACTTGTTCTACATCACACTTCCTTCCGCAAACAGCGAAACGCTTTGACTCGGTGAGTTTCGCGGCATTCCGACTTCGATGCCCCGGTTGCCGAAATTCAGTTGCCTTTGAATTTCGGGTGATCCCTCTTGAGCATGTATGCTTCTGCTACTTGTTCTACATCACACTTCCTTCCGCAAACAGCGAAACGCTTTGACTCGGTGAGTTTCGCGGCATTCCGACTTCGATGCCCCGGTTGCCGAAATTCAGTTGCCTTTGAATTTCGGGTGATCCCTCTTGAGCATGTATGCTTCTGCTACTTGTTCTACATCACACTCCTTCCGCAAACAGCGAAACGCTTTGACTCGGTGAGTTTCGCGGCATTCCGACTTCGATGCCCCGTTTGCCGAAATTCAGTTGCCTTTGAATATCGGGTGATCCCTCTAGAGCATCTATGCTTCTGCTACTTGTTCTACATCACACTTCCTCCGCAAACGGCGAAACGCTTTGACTCGGTGAGTTTCGCGGCATTCCGACTTCGATGCCCCGGTTGCCGAAATTCAGTTGCCTTTGAATTTCGGGTGATCCCTCTTGAGCATGTATGCTTCTGCTACTTGTTCTACATCACACTTCCTTCCGCAAACAGCGAAACGCTTTGACTCGGTGAGTTTGCGGCATTCCGACTTCGATGCCCCGGTTGCCGAAATTCAGTTGCCTTTGAATTTCGGGTGATCCCTCTTGAGCATGTATGCTTCTGCTACTTGTTCTACATCACACTTCCTTCCGCAAATGGCGAAACGCTTTGACTCGGTGAGTTTCGCGGCATTCCGACTTCGATGCCCCGGTTGCCGAAATTCAGTTGCCTTTGAATTTCGGGTGATCCCTCTTGAGCATGTATGCTTCTGCTACTTGGTCTACATCACACTTCCTTCCGCAAACAGCGAAACGCTTTGACTCGGTGAGTTTCGCGGCATTCCGACTTCGATGCCCCGGTTGCCGAAATTCAGTTGCCTTTGAATTTCGGGTGATCCCTCTTGAGCATGTATGCTTCTGCTACTTGTTCTACATCACACTTCCTTCCGCAAACAGCGAAACGCTTTGACTCGGTGAGTTTCGCGGCATTCCGACTTCGATGCCCCGTTGCCGAAATTCAGTTGCCTTTGAATTTCGGTGATCCCTTCTTGAGCATGTATGCTTCTGCTACTTGTTCTACATCACACTTCCTTCCGCAAATAGCGAAACGC
>CM055362.1:26424966-26427466 GCA_029228515.1 Populus alba x Populus x berolinensis | reverse complement strand
AGCCCCCCGCGGGCAAGATAGCAAGCCAGCAGGGGCTGTCCGCGCTGCCGATATTTCCCACCGCTGGCATCGCTGCCGCTGCCCGGGCCCGAAGGCAGCCCCCCCGCGGGCAAGATAGCAAGCCAGCAGGGGCTGTCCGCGCTGCCGATATTTCCCACCGCTGGCATCGCTGCCGCTGCCACGGGCCCGAAGGCAGCCCCCCCGGGCAAGATAGCAAGCCAGCAGGGGCTGTCCGCGCTGCCGATATTTCCCACCGCTGGCATCGCTGCCGCTGCCACGGGCCCGAAGGCAGCCCCCCCGCGGGAAGATAGCAAGGCAGCAGGGGCTGTCCCCGCGTCAGCCCCCGTTGCGCAGCGCGGCAGGGAACCACTGCGCGCTCGCGCGCGCGCCCAATCGCCAAGAGCCCAAGGGCCCCAAGGGCCCCAGGCCCTCAGGCCCCAGGCCCCCAGGCCCCAGCGCCCCGGCCCAGCGCCCCAGCGCCCAGCGCGGGCGCGGGGGGCGGGCGCGCTGGCGCGCGCGTGTGATTTTTATAGGGCGGTGGTCGGAATCGGGTCGTCGCCGGCGGAAAACGGGTCATCGATGGCGGCGTTACTTCGGGCCGTGAGGCCCCCACGTTAGTCCGAGCGTAGCAGCAGCCCCCGCGGCAGGCCTATGGGCGCCAGCCAGCGCGCCCCATGGCCACCCCCTAAAGAGCTATAAGTGTTATTGCAGCTCTGGCAGGGGTAGACACTACTAGGTCCCAGCTGTCACCCCCCCTCTAAAAAATTCATTTCTTGGTATTTTGAGCTGAAATTTTGCACATAGGTTGGCAAAAATCCAATCCACCTTTATAAATTTTCCCAGATTTTTTCGAGGTCGGGAAGTATTTTTTTTTATTTTCCTACCATTGAAAATCAAGGAAATACGCAAAAATAGGAACCGGCCCGGAATGACCCAAATTCGGCTGGCAGCCTCACAAAAATATGGCTGATTTTACTGGATTGGTTTCACGTGGAAAGCACGACGTTTTCTTGGCGGGATGCGGGGAAAACCGGCAGCGCGCATGCGCGGCCAGCGGAGGAGCCCCGGGGAAAACTCTTGCTTTCACGGTCTTGGCCTCCCCTCACCACCATGGCAGGCCTCTAATCCCCCCATCAGCAGTTGTAGCGATAGGGCAGTGATTTGAACGACGCCGCCGGGTAATCGCACCCGGCCGACGCGGGGAGGAAGAGATCTCTTCTTCCAAGATAGCGAACAACACATCGGGAGTTATGTTGATAGGGCAGAGAATTGAATGACTCGTTGCGGGCAGCCAGCTGATAGGGCCTCCAGCTGCACAAATCCGCGCTGCCGATTTTTCCGACGTTGCCGATTTGTCTGAACAGCCCCTCGTTCGTCCGCGCTGCCGATTCCAACACTGCCTGCTGTGTCTGAACAGCCCCTGTTTCGTCAGCGCGTCCCCTCGACGAATTTTCCTGCCTGGCCTGGACAGCCCAGCGTCCAGCCGTGTTCGTCACCAAATCTGCGCTGCCGATTTTCCCGACGGGCCTCCAGCTGCACAAATCCGCGCTGCCGATTTTTCCACTGTTGCATCGCTGCCGCTGCCCCTGCCCCAGCGTGTGCCTAGGCCCCCAGTCGTTTTCGTCACGCCTAGGACTATAAACAGTCCGGACTCATCGCCAGCACCGGCTGCCGATTCTGCCGACTTCGCCGATTTCGTCGGCGCTGCCGATTCCAGCACTGCCGCTGTGTCTGAACAGCCCCTGCTTCGTCAGCGCATCCCCTTGACGAATTTTCCTGCCTGGCCTGGACAGCCCAGCGTCCAGCCCATGTTCGTCAAAAAATCTGCGCTGCCGATTTTTCCCGCTGTGGGCATCGCTGCCGCTGCCCCAGCGCGTGCCTAGGCCCCCAGTCTTTTTCGTCACGCCTAGGACTATAAACAGTCCAGACTCATCGCCAGCACCGGCTGCCGATTCTGCCGACTTTGCCGATTTCGTCGGCGCTGCCGATTCCAGCACTGCCCGCTGTGTCTGAACAGCCCCTGCTTCGTCAGCGCATCCCCTTGACGAATTTTCCTGCCTGGCCTGGACAGCCCAGCGTCCAGCCCATGTTCGTCAAAAAATCTGCGCTGCCGATTTTTCCCGCTGTGGGCATCGCTGCCGCTGCCCCAGCGCGTGCCTAGGCCCCAGTCTTTTTCGTCACGCCTAGGACTATAAACAGTCCGGACTCATCGCCAGCACCGGCTGCCGATTCTGCCGACTTCGCCGATTTCGTCGGCGCTGCCGATTCCAGCACTGCCCGCTGTGTCTGAACAGCCCCTGCTTCGTCAGCGCATCCCCTTGACGAATTTTCCTGCCTGGCCTGGACAGCCCAGCGTCCAGCCCATGTTCGTCAAAAAATCTGCGCTGCCGATTTTTCCCGCTGTGGGCATCGCTGCCGCTGCCCCAGCGCGTGCCTAGGCCCCCAGTCTTTTTCGTCACGCCTAGGACTATAAACAGTCCGGACTCATCGCCAGCACCGG
>CM055362.1:26412466-26414966 GCA_029228515.1 Populus alba x Populus x berolinensis | reverse complement strand
CAGCAGGGGCTGTCCGCGCTGCCGATATTTCCCACCGCTGGCATCGCTGCCGCTGCCACGGGCCCGAAGGCAGCCCCCCCGCGGGCAAGATAGCAAGCCAGCAGGGGCTGTCCGCGCTGCCGATATTTCCCACCGCTGGCATCGCTGCCGCTGCCACGGGCCCGAAGGCAGCCCCCCCGCGGGCAAGATAGCAAGCCAGCAGGGGCTGTCCGCGCTGCCGATATTTCCCACCGCTGGCATCGCTGCCGCTGCCACGGGCCCGAAGGCAGCCCCCCCGCGGGCAAGATAGCAAGCCAGCAGGGGCTGTCCGCGCTGCCGATATTTCCCACCGCTGGCATCGCTGCCGCTGCCCCGGGCCCGAAGGCAGCCCCCCCGCGGGCAAGATAGCAAGCCAGCAGGGGCTGTCCGCGCTGCCGATATTTCCCACCGCTGGCATCGCTGCCGCTGCCACGGGCCCGAAGGCAGCCCCCCCGCGGGCAAGATAGCAAGCCAGCAGGGGCTGTCCGCGCTGCCGATATTTCCCACCGCTGGCATCGCTGCCGCTGCCCCGGGCCCGAAGGCAGCCCCCCGCGGGCAAGATAGCAAGCCAGCAGGGGCTGTCCGCGCTGCCGATATTTCCCACCGCTGGCATCGCTGCCGCTGCCACGGGCCCGAAGGCAGCCCCCCCGCGGGCAAGATAGCAAGCCAGCAGGGGCTGTCCGCGCTGCCGATATTTCCCACCGCTGGCATCGCTGCCGCTGCCACGGGCCCGAAGGCAGCCCCCCCGCGGGCAAGATAGCAAGCCAGCAGGGGCTGTCCGCGCTGCCGATATTTCCCACCGCTGGCATCGCTGCCGCTGCCCGGGCCCGAAGGCAGCCCCCCCGCGGGCAAGATAGCAAGCCAGCAGGGGCTGTCCGCGCTGCCGATATTTCCCACCGCTGGCATCGCTGCCGCTGCCACGGGCCCGAAGGCAGCCCCCCCGCGGGCAAGATAGCAAGCCAGCAGGGGCTGTCCGCGCTGCCGATATTTCCCACCGCTGGCATCGCTGCCGCTGCCCCGGGCCCGAAGGCAGCCCCCCCGCGGGCAAGATAGCAAGCCAGCAGGGGCTGTCCGCGCTGCCGATATTTCCCACCGCTGGCATCGCTGCCGCTGCCCCGGGCCCGAAGGCAGCCCCCCGCGGGCAAGATAGCAAGCCAGCAGGGGCTGTCCGCGCTGCCGATATTTCCCACCGCTGGCATCGCTGCCGCTGCCCCGGGCCCGAAGGCAGCCCCCCCGCGGGCAAGATAGCAAGCCAGCAGGGGCTGTCCGCGCTGCCGATATTTCCCACCGCTGGCATCGCTGCCGCTGCCCCGGGCCCGACGGCAGCCCCCCCGCGGGCAAGATAGCAAGCCAGCAGGGGCTGTCCCCGCGTCAGCCCCCGTTGCCGTGAGCCTACCCCCTAGACGAATTTTCCTGCCAGGCCTGGCCAGCCCAGCGTCCAGCCCGTGTTCGTCAACAAATCTGCGCTGCCGATTTTCCGCGACGGGCCTCCAGCGGCATTTACCGCGCTGCCGATTTTTCCCACTGTTGTTATCGCTGCCGCTGCCCCAGCGTGTGCCTAGCCTCACCCGCGCGGGGGGCAGGCAAGAGCGCAGGGGGCCAGGGCCCGAAGGCAGCCCCCCCGCGGGTAAGATAGCAAGGCAGCAGGGGCTGTCCCCGCGTCAGCCCCCGTTGCGCAGCGCGGCAGGGGAACCACTGCCGCGCGCGCGCGCGCCCAATCGCCCAAGAGCCCAAGGGCCCCCAAGGGCCCCAGGCCCTCAGGCCCCAGGCCCCCAGGCCCCAGCGCCCCAGGCCCCAGCGCCCCAGCGCCCCAGCGCCCAGCGCGGGCGGGCGGGCGGCGCGCGCGCGCGCGCGCGTGTGATTTTTATAGGGCGGTGGTCGGAATCGGGTCGTCGCCGGCCGGAAAACGGGTCATCGATGGCGGCGTTACTTCGGGCCGTGAGGCCCCCCACGTTAGTCCGAGCGTAGCAGCAGCCCCCGCGGCAGGCCTATGGGCGCCAGCCAGCGCGCCCCATGGCCACCCCCCTAAAGAGCTATAAGTGTTATTGCAGCTCTGGCAGGGGTAGACACTACTAGGTCCCAGCTGTCACCCCCCCTCTAAAAAATTCATTTCTTGGTATTTTGAGCTGAAATTTTGCACATAGGTTGGCAAAAATCCAATCCACCTTTATAAATTTTCCCAGATTTTTTCGAGGTCGGGAAGTATTTTTTTTTATTTTCCTACCATTGAAAATCAAGGAAATACGCAAAAATAGGAACCGGCCCGGAATGACCCCAAATTCGGCTGGCAGCCTCACAAAAATATGGCTGATTTTACTGGATTGGTTTCACGTGGAAAGCACGACGTTTTCTTGGCGGGATGCGGGAAAACCGGCAGCGCGCATGCGCGGCCAGCGGAGGAGCCCCGGGAAAACTCTTGCTTTCACGGTCTTGGCCTCCCCTCACCACCATGGCAGGCCTCTAATCCCCCCCATCAGCAGTT
>CM055362.1:26399966-26402466 GCA_029228515.1 Populus alba x Populus x berolinensis | reverse complement strand
GCAGCCTCACAAAAATATGGCTGATTTTACTGGATTGGTTTCATGTGGAACGCACGACGTTTTCTTGGCGGGATGCGAGAAAACCGGCAGCGCGCATGCGCGGCCAGCGACGTCGGGCTGGCCCCAGCAGCGCCTAGCCTCTCCCGCGCGGGGGGCAGGCAAGAGCGCAGCTGCCCCGGGCCCGAAGGCAGCCCCCCCGCGGGCAAGATAGCAAGCCAGCAGGGGCTGTCCGCGCTGCCGATATTTCCCACCGCTGGCATCGCTGCCGCTGCCACGGGCCCGAAGGCAGCCCCCCCGCGGGCAAGATAGCAAGCCAGCAGGGGCTGTCCGCGCTGCCGATATTTCCCACCGCTGGCATCGCTGCCGCTGCCCCGGGCCCGAAGGCAGCCCCCCCGCGGGCAAGATAGCAAGCCAGCAGGGGCTGTCCGCGCTGCCGATATTTCCCACCGCTGGCATCGCTGCCGCTGCCACGGGCCCGAAGGCAGCCCCCCCGCGGGCAAGATAGCAAGCCAGCAGGGGCTGTCCGCGCTGCCGATATTTCCCACCGCTGGCATCGCTGCCGCTGCCCCGGGCCCGAAGGCAGCCCCCCGCGGGCAAGATAGCAAGCCAGCAGGGGCTGTCCGCGCTGCCGATATTTCCCACCGCTGGCATCGCTGCCGCTGCCACGGGCCCGAAGGCAGCCCCCCCGCGGGCAAGATAGCAAGCCAGCAGGGGCTGTCCGCGCTGCCGATATTTCCCACCGCTGGCATCGCTGCCGCTGCCACGGGCCCGAAGGCAGCCCCCCCGCGGGCAAGATAGCAAGCCAGCAGGGGCTGTCCGCGCTGCCGATATTTCCCACCGCTGGCATCGCTGCCGCTGCCACGGGCCCGAAGGCAGCCCCCCCGCGGGCAAGATAGCAAGCCAGCAGGGGCTGTCCGCGCTGCCGATATTTCCCACGCTGGCATCGCTGCCGCTGCCACGGGCCCGAAGGCAGCCCCCCGCGGGCAAGATAGCAAGCCAGCAGGGGCTGTCCGCGCTGCCGATATTTCCCACCGCTGGCATCGCTGCCGCTGCCACGGGCCCGAAGGCAGCCCCCCCGCGGGCAAGATAGCAAGCCAGCAGGGGCTGTCCGCGCTGCCGATATTTCCCACCGCTGGCATCGCTGCCGCTGCCACGGGCCCGAAGGCAGCCCCCCCGCGGGCAAGATAGCAAGCCAGCAGGGGCTGTCCGCGCTGCCGATATTTCCCACCGCTGGCATCGCTGCCGCTGCCACGGGCCCGAAGGCAGCCCCCCGCGGGCAAGATAGCAAGCCAGCAGGGGCTGTCCGCGCTGCCGATATTTCCCACCGCTGGCATCGCTGCCGCTGCCCGGGCCCGAAGGCAGCCCCCCGCGGGCAAGATAGCAAGCCAGCAGGGGCTGTCCGCGCTGCCGATATTTCCCACCGCTGGCATCGCTGCCGCTGCCCGGGCCCGAAGGCAGCCCCCCCGCGGGCAAGATAGCAAGCCAGCAGGGGCTGTCCGCGCTGCCGATATTTCCCACCGCTGGCATCGCTGCCGCTGCCCCGGGCCCGAAGGCAGCCCCCCCGCGGGCAAGATAGCAAGCCAGCAGGGGCTGTCCGCGCTGCCGATATTTCCCACCGCTGGCATCGCTGCCGCTGCCCCGGGCCCGAAGGCAGCCCCCCCGCGGGCAAGATAGCAAGCCAGCAGGGGCTGTCCGCGCTGCCGATATTTCCCACCGCTGGCATCGCTGCCGCTGCCCCGGGCCCGAAGGCAGCCCCCCCGCGGGCAAGATAGCAAGCCAGCAGGGGCTGTCCCGCGTCAGCCCCGTTGCCGTGAGCCTACCCCTAGACGAATTTTCCTGCCAGGCCTGGCCAGCCCAGCGTCCAGCCCGTGTTCGTCAACAAATCTGCGCTGCCGATTTTCCGCGACGGGCCTCCAGCGGCATTTACCGCGCTGCCGATTTTTCCCACTGTTGTTATCGCTGCCGCTGCCCCAGCGTGTGCCTAGCCTCACCCGCGCGGGGGGCAGGCAAGAGCGCAGGGGGCCAGGGCCCGAAGGCAGCCCCCCCGCGGGTAAGATAGCAAGGCAGCAGGGGCTGTCCCCGCGTCAGCCCCCGTTGCGCAGCGCGGCAGGGGAACCACTGCCGCGCGCGCGCGCGCCAATCGCCCAAGAGCCCAAGGGCCCCCAAGGGCCCCAGGCCCTCAGGCCCCAGGCCCCAGGCCCCAGCGCCCCAGGCCCCAGCGCCCAGCGCCCAGCGCCCAGCGCGGGCGGGCGCGGGCGCGCGCGCGCGCGCGCGTGTGATTTTTATAGGGCGGTGGTCGGAATCGGGTCGTCGCCGGCCGGAAAACGGGTCATCGATGGCGGCGTTACTTCGGGCCGTGAGGCCCCCCACGTTAGTCCGAGCGTAGCAGCAGCCCCGCGGCAGGCCTATGGGCGCCAGCCAGCGCGCCCCATGGCCACCCCCTAAAGAGCTATAAGTGTTATTGCAGCTCTGGCAGGGGTAGACACTACTAGGTCCCAGC
>CM055362.1:26384966-26389966 GCA_029228515.1 Populus alba x Populus x berolinensis | reverse complement strand
CGCGGATAAGCAGCCCCAACGCGCCCAACGGCTTGGAGCGGGTCACGGCAGCGGTGGCCGGAATCGGGACGTCGCCGTTACGTAGCGCCAAGCCGTTGGGCGCGTTGGGGCTGCCAGCACCTTGGCACGAGGGGAATCCTGTTAAGGCCCCACGCCCGAGACCGCGGATAAGCAGCCCCAACGCGCCCAACGGCTTGGAGCGGGTGACGGGAAGGGATTCCGGCCACCGCCACCGGGACGTCGCGGCAAGCTGAGAGGCGCGCGTCGGCTGCCAGCACCTTGGAACGAGCGCGGCTTGTTAAGGCCCCACGCCCACGCCGCGGATAAGCAGCCCCAACGCGCCCAACGGCTTGGAGCGGGTCCGGGGACGGTGGCCGGAATCGTGACGTCGCGCCAAGCCGTTGGGCGCGTTGGGGCTGCCTATTGGTTGGCACGAGCGCTGGCAAATCAGAGTGCGTGCGCGCCCGCAGCCGCGGATAAGCAGCCCCAACGCGCCCAACGGCTTGGAGCGGGTCACAGGGACGGTGGCCGGAATCGGGTCGTCGCCGGCCGGAAAACGGGTCATCGATGGCGGCGTTACTTCGGGCCATGAGGCCCCCCACGTTAGTCCGAGTATAGCAGCAGCCCACAAATCCCCCGCGGCAGGCCTATGGGCGCCAGCCAGCGCGCCCCATGGCCAGTCAGGGGGCACCCCCTAAAGAGCTATAAGTGTTATTGCAGCTCTGGCAGGGGTAGACACTACTAGGTCCCAGCTGTCACCCCCCCTCTAAAAAATTCATTTCTTGGTATTTTGAGCTGAAATTTTGCACATAGGCTGGCAAAAATCCAATCCAACTTTATAAATTTTCCCAGATTTTTTCGAGGTCGGGAAGTATTTTATTTTATTTTCCTACCATTAAAAATCAAGGAAATACGCAAAAATAGGAACCGGCCCGGAATGACCCCAAATTTGGCTGGCAGCCTCACAAAAATATGGCTGATTTTACTGGATTGGTTTCATGTGGAACGCACGACGTTTTCTTGGCGGGATGCGAGAAAACCGGCAGCGCGCATGCGCGGCCAGCGACGTCGGGCTGGCCCCAGCAGCGCCTAGCCTCTCCCGCGCGGGGGGCAGGCAAGAGCGCAGCTGCCCCGGGCCCGAAGGCAGCCCCCCCGCGGGCAAGATAGCAAGCCAGCAGGGGCTGTCCGCGCTGCCGATATTTCCCACCGCTGGCATCGCTGCCGCTGCCACGGGCCCGAAGGCAGCCCCCCCGCGGGCAAGATAGCAAGCCAGCAGGGGCTGTCCGCGCTGCCGATATTTCCCACCGCTGGCATCGCTGCCGCTGCCCCGGGCCCGAAGGCAGCCCCCCGCGGGCAAGATAGCAAGCCAGCAGGGGCTGTCCGCGCTGCCGATATTTCCCACCGCTGGCATCGCTGCCGCTGCCACGGGCCCGAAGGCAGCCCCCCCGCGGGCAAGATAGCAAGCCAGCAGGGGCTGTCCGCGCTGCCGATATTTCCCACCGCTGGCATCGCTGCCGCTGCCACGGGCCCGAAGGCAGCCCCCCCGCGGGCAAGATAGCAAGCCAGCAGGGGCTGTCCGCGCTGCCGATATTTCCCACCGCTGGCATCGCTGCCGCTGCCACGGGCCCGAAGGCAGCCCCCCCGCGGGCAAGATAGCAAGCCAGCAGGGGCTGTCCGCGCTGCCGATATTTCCCACCGCTGGCATCGCTGCCGCTGCCACGGGCCCGAAGGCAGCCCCCCCGCGGGCAAGATAGCAAGCCAGCAGGGGCTGTCCGCGCTGCCGATATTTCCCACCGCTGGCATCGCTGCCGCTGCCACGGGCCCGAAGGCAGCCCCCCCGCGGGCAAGATAGCAAGCCAGCAGGGGCTGTCCGCGCTGCCGATATTTCCCACCGCTGGCATCGCTGCCGCTGCCCCGGGCCCGAAGGCAGCCCCCCCGCGGGCAAGATAGCAAGCCAGCAGGGGCTGTCCGCGCTGCCGATATTTCCCACCGCTGGCATCGCTGCCGCTGCCACGGGCCCGAAGGCAGCCCCCCCGCGGGCAAGATAGCAAGCCAGCAGGGGCTGTCCGCGCTGCCGATATTTCCCACCGCTGGCATCGCTGCCGCTGCCACGGGCCCGAAGGCAGCCCCCCCGCGGGCAAGATAGCAAGCCAGCAGGGGCTGTCCGCGCTGCCGATATTTCCCACCGCTGGCATCGCTGCCGCTGCCACGGGCCCGAAGGCAGCCCCCCCGCGGGCAAGATAGCAAGCCAGCAGGGGCTGTCCGCGCTGCCGATATTTCCCACCGCTGGCATCGCTGCCGCTGCACGGGCCCGAAGGCAGCCCCCCGCGGGCAAGATAGCAAGCCAGCAGGGGCTGTCCGCGCTGCCGATATTTCCCACCGCTGGCATCGCTGCCGCTGCCACGGGCCCGAAGGCAGCCCCCCCGCGGGCAAGATAGCAAGCCAGCAGGGGCTGTCCGCGCTGCCGATATTTCCCACCGCTGGCATCGCTGCCGCTGCCACGGGCCCGAAGGCAGCCCCCCCGCGGGCAAGATAGCAAGCCAGCAGGGGCTGTCCGCGCTGCCGATATTTCCCACCGCTGGCATCGCTGCCGCTGCCACGGGCCCGAAGGCAGCCCCCGCGGGCAAGATAGCAAGCCAGCAGGGGCTGTCCGCGCTGCCGATATTTCCCACCGCTGGCATCGCTGCCGCTGCCCCGGGCCCGAAGGCAGCCCCCCCGCGGGCAAGATAGCAAGCCAGCAGGGGCTGTCCGCGCTGCCGATATTTCCCACCGCTGGCATCGCTGCCGCTGCCACGGGCCCGAAGGCAGCCCCCCCGCGGGCAAGATAGCAAGCCAGCAGGGGCTGTCCGCGCTGCCGATATTTCCCACCGCTGGCATCGCTGCCGCTGCCCCGGGCCCGAAGGCAGCCCCCCCGCGGGCAAGATAGCAAGCCAGCAGGGGCTGTCCGCGCTGCCGATATTTCCCACCGCTGGCATCGCTGCCGCTGCCACGGGCCCGAAGGCAGCCCCCCCGCGGGCAAGATAGCAAGCCAGCAGGGGCTGTCCGCGCTGCCGATATTTCCCACCGCTGGCATCGCTGCCGCTGCCCCGGGCCCGAAGGCAGCCCCCCGCGGGCAAGATAGCAAGCCAGCAGGGGCTGTCCGCGCTGCCGATATTTCCCACCGCTGGCATCGCTGCCGCTGCCCCGGGCCCGAAGGCAGCCCCCCCGCGGGCAAGATAGCAAGCCAGCAGGGGCTGTCCGCGCTGCCGATATTTCCCACCGCTGGCATCGCTGCCGCTGCCCCGGGCCCGACGGCAGCCCCCCCGCGGGCAAGATAGCAAGCCAGCAGGGGCTGTCCCCGCGTCAGCCCCCGTTGCCGTGAGCCTACCCCCTAGACGAATTTTCCTGCCAGGCCTGGCCAGCCCAGCGTCCAGCCCGTGTTCGTCAACAAATCTGCGCTGCCGATTTTCCGCGACGGGCCTCCAGCGGCATTTACCGCGCTGCCGATTTTTCCCACTGTTGTTATCGCTGCCGCTGCCCAGCGTGTGCCTAGCCTCACCCGCGCGGGGGGCAGGCAAGAGCGCAGGGGGCCAGGGCCCGAAGGCAGCCCCCCCGCGGGTAAGATAGCAAGGCAGCAGGGGCTGTCCCCGCGTCAGCCCCCGTTGCGCAGCGCGGCAGGGGAACCACTGCCGCGCGCGCGCGCGCCCAATCGCCCAAGAGCCCAAGGGCCCCCAAGGGCCCCAGGCCTCAGGCCCAGGCCCCCAGGCCCCAGGCCCCCAGGCCCCAGCGCCCAGGCCCCAGCCCAGCGCCCAGCGCCAGCGCGGGCGCGGGCGGGCGCGCGCGCGCGCGCGTGTGATTTTTATAGGGCGGTGGTCGGAATCGGGTCGTCGCCGGCCGGAAAACGGGTCATCGATGGCGGCGTTACTTCGGGCCGTGAGGCCCCCCACGTTAGTCCGAGCGTAGCAGCAGCCCCCGCGGCAGGCCTATGGGCGCCAGCCAGCGCGCCCCATGGCCACCCCCCTAAAGAGCTATAAGTGTTATTGCAGCTCTGGCAGGGGTAGACACTACTAGGTCCCAGCTGTCACCCCCCTCTAAAAAATTCATTTCTTGGTATTTTGAGCTGAAATTTTGCACATAGGTTGGCAAAAATCCAATCCACCTTTATAAATTTTCCCAGATTTTTTCGAGGTCGGGAAGTATTTTTTTTTATTTTCCTACCATTGAAAATCAAGGAAATACGCAAAAATAGGAACCGGCCCGGAATGACCCCAAATTCGGCTGGCAGCCTCACAAAAATATGGCTGATTTTACTGGATTGGTTTCACGTGGAAAGCACGACGTTTTCTTGGCGGGATGCGGGAAAACCGGCAGCGCGCATGCGCGGCCAGCGGAGGAGCCCCGGGAAAACTCTTGCTTTCACGGTCTTGGCCTCCCCTCACCACCATGGCAGGCCTCTAATCCCCCCCATCAGCAGTTGTAGCCGATAGGGCAGTGATTTGAACGACGCCGCCGGGTAATCGCACCCGGCCGACGCGGGGAGGAAGAGATCTCTTCTTCCAAGATAGCGAACAACACATCGGGAGTTATGTTGATAGGGCAGAGAATTGAATGACTCGTTGCGGGCAGCCAGCTGATAGGGCCTCCAGCTGCACAAATCCGCGCTGCCGATTTTTCCGACGTTGCCGATTTGTCTGAACAGCCCCTCGTTCGTCCGCGCTGCCGATTCCAACACTGCCTGCTGTGTCTGAACAGCCCCTGTTTCGTCAGCGCGTCCCCTCGACGAATTTTCCTGCCTGGCCTGGACAGCCCAGCGTCCAGCCCGTGTTCGTCACCAAATCTGCGCTGCCGATTTTCCCCGACGGGCCTCCAGCTGCACAAATCCGCGCTGCCGATTTTTCCCACTGTTGGCATCGCTGCCGCTGCCCCTGCCCCAGCGTGTGCCTAGGCCCCCAGTCGTTTTCGTCACGCCTAGGACTATAAACAGTCCGGACTCATCGCCAGCACCGGCTGCCGATTCTGCC
>CM055362.1:26372466-26374966 GCA_029228515.1 Populus alba x Populus x berolinensis | reverse complement strand
GGCTGTCCGCGCTGCCGATATTTCCCACCGCTGGCATCGCTGCCGCTGCCACGGGCCCGAAGGCAGCCCCCCCGCGGGCAAGATAGCAAGCCAGCAGGGGCTGTCCGCGCTGCCGATATTTCCCACCGCTGGCATCGCTGCCGCTGCCACGGGCCCGAAGGCAGCCCCCCCGCGGGCAAGATAGCAAGCCAGCAGGGGCTGTCCGCGCTGCCGATATTTCCCACCGCTGGCATCGCTGCCGCTGCCCCGGGCCCGAAGGCAGCCCCCCGCGGGCAAGATAGCAAGCCAGCAGGGGCTGTCCGCGCTGCCGATATTTCCCACCGCTGGCATCGCTGCCGCTGCCACGGGCCCGAAGGCAGCCCCCCCGCGGGCAAGATAGCAAGCCAGCAGGGGCTGTCCGCGCTGCCGATATTTCCCACCGCTGGCATCGCTGCCGCTGCCACGGGCCCGAAGGCAGCCCCCCCGCGGGCAAGATAGCAAGCCAGCAGGGGCTGTCCGCGCTGCCGATATTTCCCACCGCTGGCATCGCTGCCGCTGCCCCGGGCCCGAAGGCAGCCCCCCCGCGGGCAAGATAGCAAGCCAGCAGGGGCTGTCCGCGCTGCCGATATTTCCCACCGCTGGCATCGCTGCCGCTGCCCGGGCCCGAAGGCAGCCCCCCCGCGGGCAAGATAGCAAGCCAGCAGGGGCTGTCCGCGCTGCCGATATTTCCCACCGCTGGCATCGCTGCCGCTGCCACGGGCCCGAAGGCAGCCCCCCCGCGGGCAAGATAGCAAGCCAGCAGGGGCTGTCCGCGCTGCCGATATTTCCCACCGCTGGCATCGCTGCCGCTGCCCCGGGCCCGAAGGCAGCCCCCCCGCGGGCAAGATAGCAAGCCAGCAGGGGCTGTCCGCGCTGCCGATATTTCCCACCGCTGGCATCGCTGCCGCTGCCCCGGGCCCGAAGGCAGCCCCCCCGCGGGCAAGATAGCAAGCCAGCAGGGGCTGTCCGCGCTGCCGATATTTCCCACCGCTGGCATCGCTGCCGCTGCCCCGGGCCCGACGGCAGCCCCCCCGCGGGCAAGATAGCAAGCCAGCAGGGGCTGTCCCCGCGTCAGCCCCCGTTGCCGTGAGCCTACCCCCTAGACGAATTTTCCTGCCAGGCCTGGCCAGCCCAGCGTCCAGCCCGTGTTCGTCAACAAATCTGCGCTGCCGATTTTCCGCGACGGGCCTCCAGCGGCATTTACCGCGCTGCCGATTTTTCCCACTGTTGTTATCGCTGCCGCTGCCCCAGCGTGTGCCTAGCCTCACCCGCGCGGGGGGCAGGCAAGAGCGCAGGGGGCCAGGGCCCGAAGGCAGCCCCCCCGCGGGTAAGATAGCAAGGCAGCAGGGGCTGTCCCCGCGTCAGCCCCCGTTGCGCAGCGCGGCAGGGGAACCACTGCCGCGCGCGCGCGCGCGCCCAATCGCCCAAGAGCCCAAGGGCCCCCAAGGGCCCCAGGCCCTCAGGCCCCAGGCCCCAGGCCCCAGCGCCCCAGGCCCCAGCGCCCCAGCGCCCAGCGCGGGCGCGGGCGCGCGGCGCGCGCGCGCGTGTGATTTTTATAGGGCGGTGGTCGGAATCGGGTCGTCGCCGGCCGGAAAACGGGTCATCGATGGCGGCGTTACTTCGGGCCGTGAGGCCCCCCACGTTAGTCCGAGCGTAGCAGCAGCCCCCGCGGCAGGCCTATGGGCGCCAGCCAGCGCGCCCCATGGCCACCCCCCTAAAGAGCTATAAGTGTTATTGCAGCTCTGGCAGGGGTAGACACTACTAGGTCCCAGCTGTCACCCCCCCTCTAAAAAATTCATTTCTTGGTATTTTGAGCTGAAATTTTGCACATAGGTTGGCAAAAATCCAATCCACCTTTATAAATTTTCCCAGATTTTTTCGAGGTCGGGAAGTATTTTTTTTTATTTTCCTACCATTGAAAATCAAGGAAATACGCAAAAATAGGAACCGGCCCGGAATGACCCCAAATTCGGCTGGCAGCCTCACAAAAATATGGCTGATTTTACTGGATTGGTTTCACGTGGAAAGCACGACGTTTTCTTGGCGGGATGCGGGAAAACCGGCAGCGCGCATGCGCGGCCAGCGGAGGAGCCCCGGGAAAACTCTTGCTTTCACGGTCTTGGCCTCCCCTCACCACCATGGCAGGCCTCTAATCCCCCCCATCAGCAGTTGTAGCCGATAGGGCAGTGATTTGAACGACGCCGCCGGGTAATCGCACCCGGCCGACGCGGGGAGGAAGAGATCTCTTCTTCCAAGATAGCGAACAACACATCGGGAGTTATGTTGATAGGGCAGAGAATTGAATGACTCGTTGCGGGCAGCCAGCTGATAGGGCCTCCAGCTGCACAAATCCGCGCTGCCGATTTTTCCGACGTTGCCGATTTGTCTGAACAGCCCCTCGTTCGTCCGCGCTGCCGATTCCAACACTGCCTGCTGTGTCTGAACAGCCCCTGTTTCGTCAGCGCGTCCCCTCGACGAATTT
>CM055362.1:26359966-26362466 GCA_029228515.1 Populus alba x Populus x berolinensis | reverse complement strand
GGCAAGATAGCAAGCCAGCAGGGGCTGTCCGCGCTGCCGATATTTCCCACCGCTGGCATCGCTGCCGCTGCCACGGGCCCGAAGGCAGCCCCCCCGCGGGCAAGATAGCAAGCCAGCAGGGGCTGTCCGCGCTGCCGATATTTCCCACCGCTGGCATCGCTGCCGCTGCCACGGGCCCGAAGGCAGCCCCCCCGCGGGCAAGATAGCAAGCCAGCAGGGGCTGTCCGCGCTGCCGATATTTCCCACCGCTGGCATCGCTGCCGCTGCCACGGGCCCGAAGGCAGCCCCCCCGCGGGCAAGATAGCAAGCCAGCAGGGGCTGTCCGCGCTGCCGATATTTCCCACCTGGCATCGCTGCCGCTGCCACGGGCCCGAAGGCAGCCCCCCGCGGGCAAGATAGCAAGCCAGCAGGGGCTGTCCGCGCTGCCGATATTTCCCACCGCTGGCATCGCTGCCGCTGCCACGGGCCCGAAGGCAGCCCCCCCGCGGGCAAGATAGCAAGCCAGCAGGGGCTGTCCGCGCTGCCGATATTTCCCACCGCTGGCATCGCTGCCGCTGCCCCGGGCCCGAAGGCAGCCCCCCCGCGGGCAAGATAGCAAGCCAGCAGGGGCTGTCCGCGCTGCCGATATTTCCCACCGCTGGCATCGCTGCCGCTGCCACGGGCCCGAAGGCAGCCCCCCCGCGGGCAAGATAGCAAGCCAGCAGGGGCTGTCCGCGCTGCCGATATTTCCCACCGCTGGCATCGCTGCCGCTGCCCCGGGCCCGAAGGCAGCCCCCCCGCGGGCAAGATAGCAAGCCAGCAGGGGCTGTCCGCGCTGCCGATATTTCCCACCGCTGGCATCGCTGCCGCTGCCACGGGCCCGAAGGCAGCCCCCCCGCGGGCAAGATAGCAAGCCAGCAGGGGCTGTCCGCGCTGCCGATATTTCCCACCGCTGGCATCGCTGCCGCTGCCACGGGCCCGAAGGCAGCCCCCCCGCGGGCAAGATAGCAAGCCAGCAGGGGCTGTCCGCGCTGCCGATATTTCCCACCGCTGGCATCGCTGCCGCTGCCCGGGCCCGAAGGCAGCCCCCCCGCGGGCAAGATAGCAAGCCAGCAGGGGCTGTCCGCGCTGCCGATATTTCCCACCGCTGGCATCGCTGCCGCTGCCACGGGCCCGAAGGCAGCCCCCCCGCGGGCAAGATAGCAAGCCAGCAGGGGCTGTCCGCGCTGCCGATATTTCCCACCGCTGGCATCGCTGCCGCTGCCACGGGCCCGAAGGCAGCCCCCCGCGGGCAAGATAGCAAGCCAGCAGGGGCTGTCCGCGCTGCCGATATTTCCCACCGCTGGCATCGCTGCCGCTGCCCCGGGCCCGAAGGCAGCCCCCCCGCGGGCAAGATAGCAAGCCAGCAGGGGCTGTCCGCGCTGCCGATATTTCCCACCGCTGGCATCGCTGCCGCTGCCCCGGGCCCGAAGGCAGCCCCCCCGCGGGCAAGATAGCAAGCCAGCAGGGGCTGTCCGCGCTGCCGATATTTCCCACCGCTGGCATCGCTGCCGCTGCCCCGGGCCCGACGGCAGCCCCCCCGCGGGCAAGATAGCAAGCCAGCAGGGGCTGTCCCCGCGTCAGCCCCCGTTGCCGTGAGCCTACCCCCTAGACGAATTTTCCTGCCAGGCCTGGCCAGCCCAGCGTCCAGCCCGTGTTCGTCAACAAATCTGCGCTGCCGATTTTCCGCGACGGGCCTCCAGCGGCATTTACCGCGCTGCCGATTTTTCCCACTGTTGTTATCGCTGCCGCTGCCCCAGCGTGTGCCTAGCCTCACCCGCGCGGGGGGCAGGCAAGAGCGCAGGGGGCCAGGGCCCGAAGGCAGCCCCCCCGCGGGTAAGATAGCAAGGCAGCAGGGGCTGTCCCCGCGTCAGCCCCCGTTGCGCAGCGCGGCAGGGGAACCACTGCCGCGCGCGCGCGCGCCCAATCGCCCAAGAGCCCAAGGGCCCCCAAGGGCCCCAGGCCCTCAGGCCCAGGCCCCCAGGCCCCAGCGCCCCAGGCCCCAGCGCCCCAGCGCCCCAGCGCCCAGCGCGGGCGCGGGCGGGCGCGCGCGCGCGCGCGCGCGTGTGATTTTTATAGGGCGGTGGTCGGAATCGGGTCGTCGCCGGCCGGAAAACGGGTCATCGATGGCGGCGTTACTTCGGGCCGTGAGGCCCCCCACGTTAGTCCGAGCGTAGCAGCAGCCCCCGCGGCAGGCCTATGGGCGCCAGCCAGCGCGCCCCATGGCCACCCCCCTAAAGAGCTATAAGTGTTATTGCAGCTCTGGCAGGGGTAGACACTACTAGGTCCCAGCTGTCACCCCCCCTCTAAAAAATTCATTTCTTGGTATTTTGAGCTGAAATTTTGCACATAGGTTGGCAAAAATCCAATCCACCTTTATAAATTTTCCCAGATTTTTTCGAGGTCGGGAAGTATTTTTTTTTATTTTCCTACCATTGAAAATCAAGGAAATACGCAAAAATAGGAACCGGCCCGGAATGAC
>CM055362.1:26341630-26344130 GCA_029228515.1 Populus alba x Populus x berolinensis | reverse complement strand
CAGCGGGGGCTGTCCGCGCTGCCGATTTTTCCCACTGCTGGCATCGCTGCCGCTGCCCCGGGCCCGAAGGCAGCCCCCCCGCGGGCACGACAGCAAGCCAGCGGGGGCTGTCCGCGCTGCCGATTTTCCCACTGCTGGCATCGCTGCCGCTGCCCGGGGCCCGAAGGCAGCCCCCCCGCGGGCACGACAGCAAGCCAGCGGGGGCTGTCCGCGCTGCCGATTTTTTCCCACTGCTGGCATCGCTGCCGCTGCCCCGGGCCCGAAGGCAGCCCCCCCGCGGGCACGACAGCAAGCCAGCGGGGGCTGTCCGCGCTGCCGATTTTTCCCACTGCTGGCATCGCTGCCGCAGAGTGTGCGTAGCCTCTCCCGCGCCAGGCAAGAGCGCAGGGGGGCAAGGCCCGAAGGCAGCCCCCCCGCGGGCACGACAGCAAGCCAGCGGGGCTGTCCGCGCTGCCGATTTTTCCCACTGCTGGCATCGCTGCCGCTGCCACCGGGCCCGAAGGCAGCCCCCCCGCGGGCACGCCAGCAAGCCAGCGGGGGCTGTCCGCGCTGCCGATTTTTCCCACTGCTGGCATCGCTGCCGCTTGCCCCGGGCCCGAAGGCAGCCCCCCCGCGGGCAAGACAGCAAGCCAGCGGGGGCTTGTCCGCGCTGCCGATTTTTTCCCACTGCTGGCATCGCTGCCGCTGCCCCGGGCCCGAAGGCAGCCCCCCCGCGGGCAAGACAGCAAGCCAGCGGGGGCTGTCCGCGCTGCCGATTTTTCCCACTGCTGGCATCGCTGCCGCTGCCCCGGGCCCGAAGGCAGCCCCCCCGCGGGCACGACAGCAAGCCAGCGGGGGCTGTCCGCGCTGCCGATTTTTCCCACTGCTGGCATCGCTGCCGCTGCCCCGGGCCCGAAGGCAGCCCCCCCGCGGGCACGACAGCAAGCCAGCGGGGGCTGTCCGCGCTGCCTGATTTTTCCCACTGCTGGCATCGCTGCCGCAGAGTGTGCGTAGCCTCTCCCGCGCGGGGGGCAGGCAAGAGCGCAGGGGGGCAAGGCCCGAAGGCAGCCCCCCCGCGGGTAAGATAGCCAGCCAGCAGGTGCTGTCCCCGAGTCAGCCCCCGTTGCGCAGCGCGGCATGGAAATCATTGCCGCGCGCGCGTCGCGCCCAATCGCCCAAGAGCCCAAGGGCCCCCAAGGGCCCCAGGCCCTCAGGGCCCCAGCGCCCCAGCGCCAAGCGCAGACGCGGGCGCGGGCGCGGGCGGGCGCGCGCGCGCGCGTGTGATTTTTATAGGGCGGTGGTCGGAATCGGGTCGTCGGCGGCCGGAAAACGGGTCATCGATGGCGGCGTTACTTCGGGCCGTGAGGCCCCCCACGTGTGTAGCAGCAGCTCGCAAATCCCCCGCGGCAGGCCTATGGGCGCCAGCCAGCGCGCCCCATGGCCAGTCGGGGGGCACCCCCCCTAAAGAGCTATAAGTGTTATTGCAGCTCTGGCAGGGCAGACACTACTTGGTCCCAGCTGTCACCCCCCCTCTAAAAAATTCATTTCTTGTGGTATTTTGGAGAGCTGGGGGAAATTTTTGCACATAGGTTTGGCAAAAATTCCAATCCACCTTTATACAAATTATTCCCAGATTTTTTCGAGGTCGGGAATTATTTTTTTTTATTTTCCTACCATTAAAAATCAAGGAAATACGCAAAAAATAGGAACCCGGGCCCCCGGAATGACCCCGAAATTCGGCTGGCAAGCCTCACAAAAATATGGCTAATTTTACTGGATTGGTTTCACGTGTGAAAGCACTACGTTTATCTTGGCGGGATGCTGGAAAACCGGCAGCGCGCAATGTAAATATAGCCGCGGCCGAGCGACCTGAGGAGCCCCGGGAAAACTCTCTGCTTTCAACGGTCCTTGACCTCCCCTCACCACCTAAGGCCAGGCCTCTAATTATCCCCCCCATCAGCAGTTGTGGCCCAGATAGGGCAAGTGATTTGAACGACGACAGGCCGGGTAATCGCACCCGGAACCGACGCGGGGAGGAAGAGATCTCTTCTTCCAAGATCAGCGAACAACACATCGGGAGTTAATGTTGATAGGGCAAAGAATATGGCATACATCGTGTGCGGGCAGCCATCTGATAGGAGGCCTCCAGCTGCACAAATCCGCGCTGCCCGATTTGTTTTTTTTTTTTCCGACGATTGCCGATTATGTCCCTGAACATCCCCTCGTGTCTGTAGAAACCGCGCTGCCGATTCCAAACACTCTGCAAGAAGCCATGCTTGTCTGAACAGCCCCTGTTTTCGTCAGCCCGCGTCCCCCTTGACGAATTTTCCTTCCTTTCCTGCCTGGTCCTCAGACATGCCCAGCGTCCCAGCACGTGTTTCGTCAACAAAATCTGCGCTGCCGATTTTTTCCCCACTGTTGGACATAGCTGCCACTGCCCCAGTGTGAGACTAGGCCCCCA
The DNA here is from genome assembly GCA_029228515.1 of Populus alba x Populus x berolinensis. NCBI lineage: Eukaryota > Viridiplantae > Streptophyta > Magnoliopsida > Malpighiales > Salicaceae > Populus > Populus alba x Populus x berolinensis. The sequence continues at coordinate 26,341,690 of CM055362.1, read as the reverse complement.
GTCGTTTTCGTCAAGCCTAGGACTATAAATCGTCCGGACTCAACATCGCCAGCAACCGGC
>CM055362.1:26290080-26324030 GCA_029228515.1 Populus alba x Populus x berolinensis | reverse complement strand
AAACGCTTTGACTCGTTGAGTTTCGCGGCATTACCGACTTCGATGCCCCGGTTGCCGAAAATTCATTGCCTTTGAATTTCGGGTGATCCCTCTTGAGCATGTATGCTTCTGCTACTTGTTCTACATCAAACTTCCTTCCGCAAACGGCGAAACGCTTTGACTCGTGAGTTTCGCGGCATTCGACTTCGATGCCCCGTTGCCGAAATTCAGTTGCCTTTGAATTTCGGTGATCCCTCTTGAGCATGTATGCTTCTGCTACTTGTTCTACATCAACTTTCTTCCGCAAACGGCGAAACGCTTTGACTCGGTGAGTTTCGGCATTCCGACTTCGATGCCCCGGTTGCCGAAATTCAGTTGCCTTTGAATTTCGGTGATCCCTCTTGAGCATGTATGCTTCTGCTACTTGTTCTACATCAGACTTCTTCCGCAAACGGCGAAACGCTTTGACTCGGTGAGTTCGCGGCATTCCGACTTCGATGCCCCGTTGCCGAAATTCAGTTGCCTTTGAATTTCGGGTGATCCCTCTTGAGCATGTATGCTTCTGCTACTTGTTCTACATCAGACTTCTTCCGCAAACGGCGAAACGCTTTGACTCGGTGAGTTTCGCGGCATTCCGACTTCGATGCCCCGGTTGCCGAAATTCAGTTGCCTTTGAATTTCGGGTGATCCCTCTTGAGCATGTATGCTTCTGCTACTTGTTCTACATCAGACTTCTTCCGCAAACGGCGAAACGCTTTGACTCGGTGAGTTTCGCGGCATTCCGACTTCGATGCCCGGTTGCCGAAATTCAGTTGCCTTTGAATTTCGGGTGATCCCTCTTGAGCATGTATGCTTCTGCTACTTGTTCTACATCAACTTCTTCCGCAAACGGCGAAACGCTTTGACTCGGTGAGTTTCGCGGCATTCCGACTTCGATGCCCCGGTTGCCGAAATTCAGTTGCCTTTGAATTTCGGGTGATCCCTCTTGAGCATGTATGCTTCTGCTACTTGTTCTACATCAGACTTCTTCCGCAAACGGCGAAACGCTTTGACTCGGTGAGTTTCGCGGCATTCCGACTTCGATGCCCCGGTTGCCGAAATTCAGTTGCCTTTGAATTTCGGGTGATCCCTCTTGAGCATGTATGCTTCTGCTACTTGTTCTACATCAGACTTCTTCCGCAAACGGCGAAACGCTTTGACTCGGTGAGTTTCGCGGCATTCCGACTTCGATGCCCGGTTGCCGAAATTCAGTTGCCTTTGAATTTCGGTGATCCCTCTTGAGCATGTATGCTTCTGCTACTTGTTCTACATCAGACTTCTTCCGCAAACGGCGAAACGCTTTGACTCGGTGAGTTTCGCGGCATTCCGACTTCGATGCCCCGGTTGCCGAAATTCAGTTGCCTTTGAATTTCGGGTGATCCCTCTTGAGCATGTATGCTTCTGCTACTTGTTCTACATCAGACTTCTTCCGCAAACGGCGAAACGCTTTGACTCGGTGAGTTTCGCGGCATTCCGACTTCGATGCCCCGGTTGCCGAAATTCAGTTGCCTTTGAATTTCGGGTGATCCCTCTTGAGCATGTATGCTTCTGCTACTTGTTCTACATCAGACTTCTTCCGCAAACGGCGAAACGCTTTGACTCGGTGAGTTTCGCGGCATTCCGACTTCGATGCCCCGGTTGCCGAAATTCAGTTGCCTTTGAATTTCGGGTGATCCCTCTTGAGCATGTATGCTTCTGCTACTTGTTCTACATCAGACTTCTTCCGCAAACGGCGAAACGCTTTGACTCGGTGAGTTTCGCGGCATTCCGACTTCGATGCCCCGGTTGCCGAAATTCAGTTGCCTTTGAATTTCGGGTGATCCCTCTTGAGCATGTATGCTTCTGCTACTTGTTCTACATCAGACTTCTTCCGCAAACGGCGAAACGCTTTGACTCGGTGAGTTTCGCGGCATTCCGACTTCGATGCCCCGTTGCCGAAATTCAGTTGCCTTTGAATTTCGGGTGATCCCTCTTGAGCATGTATGCTTCTGCTACTTGTTCTACATCAGACTTCTTCCGCAAACGGCGAAACGCTTTGACTCGGTGAGTTTCGCGGCATTCCGACTTCGATGCCCGGTTGCCGAAATTCAGTTGCCTTTGAATTTCGGGTGATCCCTCTTGAGCATGTATGCTTCTGCTACTTGTTCTACATCAGACTTCCTTCCGCAAACGGCGAAACGCTTTGACTCGGTGAGTTTCGCGGCATTCCGACTTCGATGCCCCGGTTGCCGAAATTCAGTTGCCTTTGAATTTCGGGTGATCCCTCTTGAGCATGTATGCTTCTGCTACTTGTTCTACATCAGACTTCTTCCGCAAACGGCGAAACGCTTTGACTCGGTGAGTTTCGCGGCATTCCGACTTCGATGCCCCGGTTGCCGAAATTCAGTTGCCTTTGAATTTCGGGTGATCCCTCTTGAGCATGTATGCTTCTGCTACTTGTTCTACATCAGACTTCTTCCGCAAACGGCGAAACGCTTTGACTCGGTGAGTTTCGCGGCATTCCGACTTCGATGCCCCGTTTGCCGAAATTCAGTTGCCTTTGAATTTCGGGTGATCCCTCTTGAGCATGTATGCTTCTGCTACTTGTTCTACATCAGACTTCTTCGCAAACGGCGAAACGCTTTGACTCGGTGAGTTTCGCGGCATTCCGACTTCGATGCCCCGGTTGCCGAAATTCAGTTGCCTTTGAATTTCGGTGATCCCTCTTGAGCATGTATGCTTCTGCTACTTGTTCTACATCAGACTTCCTTCCGCAAACGGCGAAACGCTTTGACTCGGTGAGTTTCGCGGCATTCCGACTTCGATGCCCCGGTTGCCGAAATTCAGTTGCCTTTGAATTTCGGGTGATCCCTCTTGAGCATGTATGCTTCTGCTACTTGTTCTACATCAGACTTCTTCCGCAAACGGCGAAACGCTTTGACTCGGTGAGTTTCGCGGCATTCCGACTTCGATGCCCCGGTTGCCGAAATTCAGTTGCCTTTGAATTTCGGGTGATCCCTCTTGAGCATGTATGCTTCTGCTACTTGTTCTACATCAGACTTCCTTCCGCAAACGGCGAAACGCTTTGACTCGGTGAGTTTCGCGGCATTCCGACTTCGATGCCCCGGTTGCCGAAATTCAGTTGCCTTTGAATTTCGGGTGATCCCTCTTGAGCATGTATGCTTCTGCTACTTGTTCTACATCAGACTTCTTCCGCAAACGGCGAAACGCTTTGACTCGGTGAGTTTCGCGGCATTCCGACTTCGATGCCCCGGTTGCCGAAATTCAGTTGCCTTTGAATTTCGGGTGATCCCTCTTGAGCATGTATGCTTCTGCTACTTGTTCTACATCAGACTTCTTCCGCAAACGGCGAAACGCTTTGACTCGGTGAGTTTCGCGGCATTCCGACTTCGATGCCCCGGTTGCCGAAATTCAGTTGCCTTTGAATTTCGGGTGATCCCTCTTGAGCATGTATGCTTCTGCTACTTGTTCTACATCAGACTTCTTCCGCAAACGGCGAAACGCTTTGACTCGGTGAGTTTCGCGGCATTCCGACTTCGATGCCCCGGTTGCCGAAATTCAGTTGCCTTTGAATTTCGGGTGATCCCTCTTGAGCATGTATGCTTCTGCTACTTGTTCTACATCAACTTCTTCCGCAAACGGCGAAACGCTTTGACTCGGTGAGTTTCGCGGCATTCCGACTTCGATGCCCCGGTTGCCGAAATTCAGTTGCCTTTGAATTTCGGGTGATCCCTCTTGAGCATGTATGCTTCTGCTACTTGTTCTACATCAGACTTCTTCCGCAAACGGCGAAACGCTTTGACTCGGTGAGTTTCGCGGCATTCCGACTTCGATGCCCCGGTTGCCGAAATTCAGTTGCCTTTGAATTTCGGGTGATCCCTCTTGAGCATGTATGCTTCTGCTACTTGTTCTACATCAGACTTCTTCCGCAAACGGCGAAACGCTTTGACTCGGTGAGTTTCGCGGCATTCCGACTTCGATGCCCCGGTTGCCGAAATTCAGTTGCCTTTGAATTTCGGGTGATCCCTCTTGAGCATGTATGCTTCTGCTACTTGTTCTACATCAGACTTCTTCCGCAAACGGCGAAACGCTTTGACTCGGTGAGTTTCGCGGCATTCCGACTTCGATGCCCCGGTTGCCGAAATTCAGTTGCCTTTGAATTTCGGGTGATCCCTCTTGAGCATGTATGCTTCTGCTACTTGTTCTACATCAGACTTCTTCCGCAAACGGCGAAACGCTTTGACTCGGTGAGTTTCGCGGCATTCCGACTTCGATGCCCCGGTTGCCGAAATTCAGTTGCCTTTGAATTTCGGGTGATCCCTCTTGAGCATGTATGCTTCTGCTACTTGTTCTACATCAGACTTCTTCCGCAAACGGCGAAACGCTTTGACTCGGTGAGTTTCGCGGCATTCCGACTTCGATGCCCCGGTTGCCGAAATTCAGTTGCCTTTGAATTTCGGGTGATCCCTCTTGAGCATGTATGCTTCTGCTACTTGTTCTACATCAGACTTCTTCCGCAAACGGCGAAACGCTTTGACTCGGTGAGTTTCGCGGCATTCCGACTTCGATGCCCCGGTTGCCGAAATTCAGTTGCCTTTGAATTTCGGGTGATCCCTCTTGAGCATGTATGCTTCTGCTACTTGTTCTACATCAGACTTCTTCCGCAAACGGCGAAACGCTTTGACTCGGTGAGTTTCGCGGCATTCCGACTTCGATGCCCCGGTTGCCGAAATTCAGTTGCCTTTGAATTTCGGGTGATCCCTCTTGAGCATGTATGCTTCTGCTACTTGTTCTACATCAGACTTCTTCCGCAAACGGCGAAACGCTTTGACTCGGTGAGTTTCGCGGCATTCCGACTTCGATGCCCCGGTTGCCGAAATTCAGTTGCCTTTGAATTTCGGGTGATCCCTCTTGAGCATGTATGCTTCTGCTACTTGTTCTACATCAGACTTCTTCCGCAAACGGCGAAACGCTTTGACTCGGTGAGTTTCGCGGCATTCCGACTTCGATGCCCCGGTTGCCGAAATTCAGTTGCCTTTGAATTTCGGGTGATCCCTCTTGAGCATGTATGCTTCTGCTACTTGTTCTACATCAGACTTCTTCCGCAAACGGCGAAACGCTTTGACTCGGTGAGTTTCGCGGCATTCCGACTTCGATGCCCCGGTTGCCGAAATTCAGTTGCCTTTGAATTTCGGGTGATCCCTCTTGAGCATGTATGCTTCTGCTACTTGTTCTACATCAGACTTCTTCCGCAAACGGCGAAACGCTTTGACTCGGTGAGTTTCGCGGCATTCCGACTTCGATGCCCCGGTTGCCGAAATTCAGTTGCCTTTGAATTTCGGGTGATCCCTCTTGAGCATGTATGCTTCTGCTACTTGTTCTACATCAGACTTCTTCCGCAAACGGCGAAACGCTTTGACTCGGTGAGTTTCGCGGCATTCCGACTTCGATGCCCCGGTTGCCGAAATTCAGTTGCCTTTGAATTTCGGGTGATCCCTCTTGAGCATGTATGCTTCTGCTACTTGTTCTACATCAGACTTCCTTCCGCAAACGGCGAAACGCTTTGACTCGGTGAGTTTCGCGGCATTCCGACTTCGATGCCCCGGTTGCCGAAATTCAGTTGCCTTTGAATTTCGGGTGATCCCTCTTGAGCATGTATGCTTCTGCTACTTGTTCTACATCAGACTTCTTCCGCAAACGGCGAAACGCTTTGACTCGGTGAGTTTCGCGGCATTCCGACTTCGATGCCCCGGTTGCCGAAATTCAGTTGCCTTTGAATTTCGGGTGATCCCTCTTGAGCATGTATGCTTCTGCTACTTGTTCTACATCAGACTTCTTCCGCAAACGGCGAAACGCTTTGACTCGGTGAGTTTCGCGGCATTCCGACTTCGATGCCCCGGTTGCCGAAATTCAGTTGCCTTTGAATTTCGGGTGATCCCTCTTGAGCATGTATGCTTCTGCTACTTGTTCTACATCAGACTTCTTCCGCAAACGGCGAAACGCTTTGACTCGGTGAGTTTCGCGGCATTCCGACTTCGATGCCCCGGTTGCCGAAATTCAGTTGCCTTTGAATTTCGGGTGATCCCTCTTGAGCATGTATGCTTCTGCTACTTGTTCTACATCAGACTTCTTCCGCAAACGGCGAAACGCTTTGACTCGGTGAGTTTCGCGGCATTCCGACTTCGATGCCCCGGTTGCCGAAATTCAGTTGCCTTTGAATTTCGGGTGATCCCTCTTGAGCATGTATGCTTCTGCTACTTGTTCTACATCAGACTTCTTCCGCAAACGGCGAAACGCTTTGACTCGGTGAGTTTCGCGGCATTCCGACTTCGATGCCCCGGTTGCCGAAATTCAGTTGCCTTTGAATTTCGGGTGATCCCTCTTGAGCATGTATGCTTCTGCTACTTGTTCTACATCAGACTTCTTCCGCAAACGGCGAAACGCTTTGACTCGGTGAGTTTCGCGGCATTCCGACTTCGATGCCCCGGTTGCCGAAATTCAGTTGCCTTTGAATTTCGGGTGATCCCTCTTGAGCATGTATGCTTCTGCTACTTGTTCTACATCAGACTTCTTCCGCAAACGGCGAAACGCTTTGACTCGGTGAGTTTCGCGGCATTCCGACTTCGATGCCCCGGTTGCCGAAATTCAGTTGCCTTTGAATTTCGGGTGATCCCTCTTGAGCATGTATGCTTCTGCTACTTGTTCTACATCAGACTTCTTCCGCAAACGGCGAAACGCTTTGACTCGGTGAGTTTCGCGGCATTCCGACTTCGATGCCCCGGTTGCCGAAATTCAGTTGCCTTTGAATTTCGGGTGATCCCTCTTGAGCATGTATGCTTCTGCTACTTGTTCTACATCAGACTTCTTCCGCAAACGGCGAAACGCTTTGACTCGGTGAGTTTCGCGGCATTCCGACTTCGATGCCCCGGTTGCCGAAATTCAGTTGCCTTTGAATTTCGGGTGATCCCTCTTGAGCATGTATGCTTCTGCTACTTGTTCTACATCAGACTTCTTCTTCCGCAAACGCGAAACGCTTTGACTCGGTGAGTTTCGCGGCATTCCGACTTCGATGCCCCGGTTGCCGAAATTCAGTTGCCTTTGAATTTCGGGTGATCCCTCTTGAGCATGTATGCTTCTGCTACTTGTTCTACATCAGACTTCTTCCGCAAACGGCGAAACGCTTTGACTCGGTGAGTTTCGCGGCATTCCGACTTCGATGCCCCGGTTGCCGAAATTCAGTTGCCTTTGAATTTCGGGTGATCCCTCTTGAGCATGTATGCTTCTGCTACTTGTTCTACATCAGACTTCTTCCGCAAACGGCGAAACGCTTTGACTCGGTGAGTTTCGCGGCATTCCGACTTCGATGCCCCGGTTGCCGAAATTCAGTTGCCTTTGAATTTCGGGTGATCCCTCTTGAGCATGTATGCTTCTGCTACTTGTTCTACATCAGACTTCTTCCGCAAACGGCGAAACGCTTTGACTCGGTGAGTTTCGCGGCATTCCGACTTCGATGCCCCGGTTGCCGAAATTCAGTTGCCTTTGAATTTCGGGTGATCCCTCTTGAGCATGTATGCTTCTGCTACTTGTTCTACATCAGACTTCTTCCGCAAACGGCGAAACGCTTTGACTCGGTGAGTTTCGCGGCATTCCGACTTCGATGCCCCGGTTGCCGAAATTCAGTTGCCTTTGAATTTCGGGTGATCCCTCTTGAGCATGTATGCTTCTGCTACTTGTTCTACATCAGACTTCCTTCCGCAAACGGCGAAACGCTTTGACTCGGTGAGTTTCGCGGCATTCCGACTTCGATGCCCCGGTTGCCGAAATTCAGTTGCCTTTGAATTTCGGGTGATCCCTCTTGAGCATGTATGCTTCTGCTACTTGTTCTACATCAGACTTCTTCCGCAAACGGCGAAACGCTTTGACTCGGTGAGTTTCGCGGCATTCCGACTTCGATGCCCCGGTTGCCGAAATTCAGTTGCCTTTGAATTTCGGGTGATCCCTCTTGAGCATGTATGCTTCTGCTACTTGTTCTACATCAGACTTCTTCCGCAAACGGCGAAACGCTTTGACTCGGTGAGTTTCGCGGCATTCCGACTTCGATGCCCCGGTTGCCGAAATTCAGTTGCCTTTGAATTTCGGGTGATCCCTCTTGAGCATGTATGCTTCTGCTACTTGTTCTACATCAGACTTCTTCCGCAAACGGCGAAACGCTTTGACTCGGTGAGTTTCGCGGCATTCCGACTTCGATGCCCCGGTTGCCGAAATTCAGTTGCCTTTGAATTTCGGGTGATCCCTCTTGAGCATGTATGCTTCTGCTACTTGTTCTACATCAGACTTCTTCCGCAAACGGCGAAACGCTTTGACTCGGTGAGTTTCGCGGCATTCCGACTTCGATGCCCCGGTTGCCGAAATTCAGTTGCCTTTGAATTTCGGGTGATCCCTCTTGAGCATGTATGCTTCTGCTACTTGTTCTACATCAGACTTCTTCCGCAAACGGCGAAACGCTTTGACTCGGTGAGTTTCGCGGCATTCCGACTTCGATGCCCCGGTTGCCGAAATTCAGTTGCCTTTGAATTTCGGGTGATCCCTCTTGAGCATGTATGCTTCTGCTACTTGTTCTACATCAGACTTCTTCCGCAAACGGCGAAACGCTTTGACTCGGTGAGTTTCGCGGCATTCCGACTTCGATGCCCCGGTTGCCGAAATTCAGTTGCCTTTGAATTTCGGGTGATCCCTCTTGAGCATGTATGCTTCTGCTACTTGTTCTACATCAGACTTCTTCCGCAAACGGCGAAACGCTTTGACTCGGTGAGTTTCGCGGCATTCCGACTTCGATGCCCGGTTGCCGAAATTCAGTTGCCTTTGAATTTCGGGTGATCCCTCTTGAGCATGTATGCTTCTGCTACTTGTTCTACATCAGACTTCTTCCGCAAACGGCGAAACGCTTTGACTCGGTGAGTTTCGCGGCATTCCGACTTCGATGCCCCGGTTGCCGAAATTCAGTTGCCTTTGAATTTCGGGTGATCCCTCTTGAGCATGTATGCTTCTGCTACTTGTTCTACATCAGACTTCTTCCGCAAACGGCGAAACGCTTTGACTCGGTGAGTTTCGCGGCATTCCGACTTCGATGCCCCGGTTGCCGAAATTCAGTTGCCTTTGAATTTCGGGTGATCCCTCTTGAGCATGTATGCTTCTGCTACTTGTTCTACATCAGACTTCTTCCGCAAACGGCGAAACGCTTTGACTCGGTGAGTTTCGCGGCATTCCGACTTCGATGCCCCGGTTGCCGAAATTCAGTTGCCTTTGAATTTCGGGTGATCCCTCTTGAGCATGTATGCTTCTGCTACTTGTTCTACATCAGACTTCTTCCGCAAACGGCGAAACGCTTTGACTCGGTGAGTTTCGCGGCATTCCGACTTCGATGCCCCGGTTGCCGAAATTCAGTTGCCTTTGAATTTCGGGTGATCCCTCTTGAGCATGTATGCTTCTGCTACTTGTTCTACATCAGACTTCTTCCGCAAACGGCGAAACGCTTTGACTCGGTGAGTTTCGCGGCATTCCGACTTCGATGCCCCGGTTGCCGAAATTCAGTTGCCTTTGAATTTCGGGTGATCCCTCTTGAGCATGTATGCTTCTGCTACTTGTTCTACATCAGACTTCTTCCGCAAACGGCGAAACGCTTTGACTCGGTGAGTTTCGCGGCATTCCGACTTCGATGCCCCGGTTGCCGAAATTCAGTTGCCTTTGAATTTCGGGTGATCCCTCTTGAGCATGTATGCTTCTGCTACTTGTTCTACATCAGACTTCTTCCGCAAACGGCGAAACGCTTTGACTCGGTGAGTTTCGCGGCATTCCGACTTCGATGCCCCGGTTGCCGAAATTCAGTTGCCTTTGAATTTCGGGTGATCCCTCTTGAGCATGTATGCTTCTGCTACTTGTTCTACATCAGACTTCTTCCGCAAACGGCGAAACGCTTTGACTCGGTGAGTTTCGCGGCATTCCGACTTCGATGCCCCGGTTGCCGAAATTCAGTTGCCTTTGAATTTCGGGTGATCCCTCTTGAGCATGTATGCTTCTGCTACTTGTTCTACATCAGACTTCTTCCGCAAACGGCGAAACGCTTTGACTCGGTGAGTTTCGCGGCATTCCGACTTCGATGCCCCGGTTGCCGAAATTCAGTTGCCTTTGAATTTCGGGTGATCCCTCTTGAGCATGTATGCTTCTGCTACTTGTTCTACATCAGACTTCTTCCGCAAACGGCGAAACGCTTTGACTCGGTGAGTTTCGCGGCATTCCGACTTCGATGCCCCGGTTGCCGAAATTCAGTTGCCTTTGAATTTCGGGTGATCCCTCTTGAGCATGTATGCTTCTGCTACTTGTTCTACATCAGACTTCTTCCGCAAACGGCGAAACGCTTTGACTCGGTGAGTTTCGCGGCATTCCGACTTCGATGCCCCGGTTGCCGAAATTCAGTTGCCTTTGAATTTCGGGTGATCCCTCTTGAGCATGTATGCTTCTGCTACTTGTTCTACATCAGACTTCTTCCGCAAACGGCGAAACGCTTTGACTCGGTGAGTTTCGCGGCATTCCGACTTCGATGCCCCGGTTGCCGAAATTCAGTTGCCTTTGAATTTCGGGTGATCCCTCTTGAGCATGTATGCTTCTGCTACTTGTTCTACATCAGACTTCTTCCGCAAACGGCGAAACGCTTTGACTCGGTGAGTTTCGCGGCATTCCGACTTCGATGCCCCGGTTGCCGAAATTCAGTTGCCTTTGAATTTCGGGTGATCCCTCTTGAGCATGTATGCTTCTGCTACTTGTTCTACATCAGACTTCTTCCGCAAACGGCGAAACGCTTTGACTCGGTGAGTTTCGCGGCATTCCGACTTCGATGCCCCGGTTGCCGAAATTCAGTTGCCTTTGAATTTCGGGTGATCCCTCTTGAGCATGTATGCTTCTGCTACTTGTTCTACATCAGACTTCTTCCGCAAACGGCGAAACGCTTTGACTCGGTGAGTTTCGCGGCATTCCGACTTCGATGCCCCGGTTGCCGAAATTCAGTTGCCTTTGAATTTCGGGTGATCCCTCTTGAGCATGTATGCTTCTGCTACTTGTTCTACATCAGACTTCTTCCGCAAACGGCGAAACGCTTTGACTCGGTGAGTTTCGCGGCATTCCGACTTCGATGCCCCGGTTGCCGAAATTCAGTTGCCTTTGAATTTCGGGTGATCCCTCTTGAGCATGTATGCTTCTGCTACTTGTTCTACATCAGACTTCTTCCGCAAACGGCGAAACGCTTTGACTCGGTGAGTTTCGCGGCATTCCGACTTCGATGCCCCGGTTGCCGAAATTCAGTTGCCTTTGAATTTCGGGTGATCCCTCTTGAGCATGTATGCTTCTGCTACTTGTTCTACATCAGACTTCTTCCGCAAACGGCGAAACGCTTTGACTCGGTGAGTTTCGCGGCATTCCGACTTCGATGCCCCGGTTGCCGAAATTCAGTTGCCTTTGAATTTCGGGTGATCCCTCTTGAGCATGTATGCTTCTGCTACTTGTTCTACATCAGACTTCTTCCGCAAACGGCGAAACGCTTTGACTCGGTGAGTTTCGCGGCATTCCGACTTCGATGCCCCGGTTGCCGAAATTCAGTTGCCTTTGAATTTCGGGTGATCCCTCTTGAGCATGTATGCTTCTGCTACTTGTTCTACATCAGACTTCTTCCGCAAACGGCGAAACGCTTTGACTCGGTGAGTTTCGCGGCATTCCGACTTCGATGCCCCGGTTGCCGAAATTCAGTTGCCTTTGAATTTCGGGTGATCCCTCTTGAGCATGTATGCTTCTGCTACTTGTTCTACATCAGACTTCTTCCGCAAACGGCGAAACGCTTTGACTCGGTGAGTTTCGCGGCATTCCGACTTCGATGCCCCGGTTGCCGAAATTCAGTTGCCTTTGAATTTCGGGTGATCCCTCTTGAGCATGTATGCTTCTGCTACTTGTTCTACATCAGACTTCTTCCGCAAACGGCGAAACGCTTTGACTCGGTGAGTTTCGCGGCATTCCGACTTCGATGCCCCGGTTGCCGAAATTCAGTTGCCTTTGAATTTCGGGTGATCCCTCTTGAGCATGTATGCTTCTGCTACTTGTTCTACATCAGACTTCTTCCGCAAACGGCGAAACGCTTTGACTCGGTGAGTTTCGCGGCATTCCGACTTCGATGCCCCGGTTGCCGAAATTCAGTTGCCTTTGAATTTCGGGTGATCCCTCTTGAGCATGTATGCTTCTGCTACTTGTTCTACATCAGACTTCTTCCGCAAACGGCGAAACGCTTTGACTCGGTGAGTTTCGCGGCATTCCGACTTCGATGCCCCGGTTGCCGAAATTCAGTTGCCTTTGAATTTCGGGTGATCCCTCTTGAGCATGTATGCTTCTGCTACTTGTTCTACATCAGACTTCTTCCGCAAACGGCGAAACGCTTTGACTCGGTGAGTTTCGCGGCATTCCGACTTCGATGCCCCGGTTGCCGAAATTCAGTTGCCTTTGAATTTCGGGTGATCCCTCTTGAGCATGTATGCTTCTGCTACTTGTTCTACATCAGACTTCTTCCGCAAACGGCGAAACGCTTTGACTCGGTGAGTTTCGCGGCATTCCGACTTCGATGCCCCGGTTGCCGAAATTCAGTTGCCTTTGAATTTCGGGTGATCCCTCTTGAGCATGTATGCTTCTGCTACTTGTTCTACATCAGACTTCTTCCGCAAACGGCGAAACGCTTTGACTCGGTGAGTTTCGCGGCATTCCGACTTCGATGCCCCGGTTGCCGAAATTCAGTTGCCTTTGAATTTCGGGTGATCCCTCTTGAGCATGTATGCTTCTGCTACTTGTTCTACATCAGACTTCTTCCGCAAACGGCGAAACGCTTTGACTCGGTGAGTTTCGCGGCATTCCGACTTCGATGCCCCGGTTGCCGAAATTCAGTTGCCTTTGAATTTCGGGTGATCCCTCTTGAGCATGTATGCTTCTGCTACTTGTTCTACATCAGACTTCTTCCGCAAACGGCGAAACGCTTTGACTCGGTGAGTTTCGCGGCATTCCGACTTCGATGCCCCGGTTGCCGAAATTCAGTTGCCTTTGAATTTCGGGTGATCCCTCTTGAGCATGTATGCTTCTGCTACTTGTTCTACATCAGACTTCTTCCGCAAACGGCGAAACGCTTTGACTCGGTGAGTTTCGCGGCATTCCGACTTCGATGCCCCGGTTGCCGAAATTCAGTTGCCTTTGAATTTCGGGTGATCCCTCTTGAGCATGTATGCTTCTGCTACTTGTTCTACATCAGACTTCTTCCGCAAACGGCGAAACGCTTTGACTCGGTGAGTTTCGCGGCATTCCGACTTCGATGCCCCGGTTGCCGAAATTCAGTTGCCTTTGAATTTCGGGTGATCCCTCTTGAGCATGTATGCTTCTGCTACTTGTTCTACATCAGACTTCTTCCGCAAACGGCGAAACGCTTTGACTCGGTGAGTTTCGCGGCATTCCGACTTCGATGCCCCGGTTGCCGAAATTCAGTTGCCTTTGAATTTCGGGTGATCCCTCTTGAGCATGTATGCTTCTGCTACTTGTTCTACATCAGACTTCTTCCGCAAACGGCGAAACGCTTTGACTCGGTGAGTTTCGCGGCATTCCGACTTCGATGCCCCGGTTGCCGAAATTCAGTTGCCTTTGAATTTCGGGTGATCCCTCTTGAGCATGTATGCTTCTGCTACTTGTTCTACATCAGACTTCTTCCGCAAACGGCGAAACGCTTTGACTCGGTGAGTTTCGCGGCATTCCGACTTCGATGCCCCGGTTGCCGAAATTCAGTTGCCTTTGAATTTCGGGTGATCCCTCTTGAGCATGTATGCTTCTGCTACTTGTTCTACATCAGACTTCTTCCGCAAACGGCGAAACGCTTTGACTCGGTGAGTTTCGCGGCATTCCGACTTCGATGCCCCGGTTGCCGAAATTCAGTTGCCTTTGAATTTCGGGTGATCCCTCTTGAGCATGTATGCTTCTGCTACTTGTTCTACATCAGACTTCTTCCGCAAACGGCGAAACGCTTTGACTCGGTGAGTTTCGCGGCATTCCGACTTCGATGCCCCGTTGCCGAAATTCAGTTGCCTTTGAATTTCGGGTGATCCCTCTTGAGCATGTATGCTTCTGCTACTTGTTCTACATCAGACTTCTTCCGCAAACGGCGAAACGCTTTGACTCGGTGAGTTTCGCGGCATTCCGACTTCGATGCCCCGGTTGCCGAAATTCAGTTGCCTTTGAATTTCGGGTGATCCCTCTTGAGCATGTATGCTTCTGCTACTTGTTCTACATCAGACTTCTTCCGCAAACGGCGAAACGCTTTGACTCGGTGAGTTTCGCGGCATTCCGACTTCGATGCCCCGGTTGCCGAAATTCAGTTGCCTTTGAATTTCGGGTGATCCCTCTTGAGCATGTATGCTTCTGCTACTTGTTCTACATCAGACTTCTTCCGCAAACGGCGAAACGCTTTGACTCGGTGAGTTTCGCGGCATTCCGACTTCGATGCCCCGGTTGCCGAAATTCAGTTGCCTTTGAATTTCGGGTGATCCCTCTTGAGCATGTATGCTTCTGCTACTTGTTCTACATCAGACTTCTTCCGCAAACGGCGAAACGCTTTGACTCGGTGAGTTTCGCGGCATTCCGACTTCGATGCCCCGGTTGCCGAAATTCAGTTGCCTTTGAATTTCGGGTGATCCCTCTTGAGCATGTATGCTTCTGCTACTTGTTCTACATCAGACTTCTTCCGCAAACGGCGAAACGCTTTGACTCGGTGAGTTTCGCGGCATTCCGACTTCGATGCCCCGTTGCCGAAATTCAGTTGCCTTTGAATTTCGGGTGATCCCTCTTGAGCATGTATGCTTCTGCTACTTGTTCTACATCAGACTTTCTTCCGCAAACGGCGAAACGCTTTGACTCGGTGAGTTTCGCGGCATTCCGACTTCGATGCCCCGGTTGCCGAAATTCAGTTGCCTTTGAATTTCGGGTGATCCCTCTTGAGCATGTATGCTTCTGCTACTTGTTCTACATCAGACTTCTTCCGCAAACGGCGAAACGCTTTGACTCGGTGAGTTTCGCGGCATTCCGACTTCGATGCCCCGGTTGCCGAAATTCAGTTGCCTTTGAATTTCGGGTGATCCCTCTTGAGCATGTATGCTTCTGCTACTTGTTCTACATCAGACTTCTTCCGCAAACGGCGAAACGCTTTGACTCGGTGAGTTTCGCGGCATTCCGACTTCGATGCCCCGGTTGCCGAAATTCAGTTGCCTTTGAATTTCGGGTGATCCCTCTTGAGCATGTATGCTTCTGCTACTTGTTCTACATCAGACTTCTTCCGCAAACGGCGAAACGCTTTGACTCGGTGAGTTTCGCGGCATTCCGACTTCGATGCCCCGGTTGCCGAAATTCAGTTGCCTTTGAATTTCGGGTGATCCCTCTTGAGCATGTATGCTTCTGCTACTTGTTCTACATCAGACTTCTTCCGCAAACGGCGAAACGCTTTGACTCGGTGAGTTTCGCGGCATTCCGACTTCGATGCCCCGGTTGCCGAAATTCAGTTGCCTTTGAATTTCGGGTGATCCCTCTTGAGCATGTATGCTTCTGCTACTTGTTCTACATCAGACTTCTTCCGCAAACGGCGAAACGCTTTGACTCGGTGAGTTTCGCGGCATTCCGACTTCGATGCCCCGGTTGCCGAAATTCAGTTGCCTTTGAATTTCGGGTGATCCCTCTTGAGCATGTATGCTTCTGCTACTTGTTCTACATCAGACTTCTTCCGCAAACGGCGAAACGCTTTGACTCGGTGAGTTTCGCGGCATTCCGACTTCGATGCCCCGGTTGCCGAAATTCAGTTGCCTTTGAATTTCGGGTGATCCCTCTTGAGCATGTATGCTTCTGCTACTTGTTCTACATCAGACTTCTTCCGCAAACGGCGAAACGCTTTGACTCGGTGAGTTTCGCGGCATTCCGACTTCGATGCCCCGGTTGCCGAAATTCAGTTGCCTTTGAATTTCGGGTGATCCCTCTTGAGCATGTATGCTTCTGCTACTTGTTCTACATCAGACTTCTTCCGCAAACGGCGAAACGCTTTGACTCGGTGAGTTTCGCGGCATTCCGACTTCGATGCCCCGGTTGCCGAAATTCAGTTGCCTTTGAATTTCGGGTGATCCCTCTTGAGCATGTATGCTTCTGCTACTTGTTCTACATCAGACTTTCTTCCGCAAACGGCGAAACGCTTTGACTCGGTGAGTTTCGCGGCATTCCGACTTCGATGCCCCGGTTGCCGAAATTCAGTTGCCTTTGAATTTCGGGTGATCCCTCTTGAGCATGTATGCTTCTGCTACTTGTTCTACATCAGACTTCTTCCGCAAACGGCGAAACGCTTTGACTCGGTGAGTTTCGCGGCATTCCGACTTCGATGCCCCGGTTGCCGAAATTCAGTTGCCTTTGAATTTCGGGTGATCCCTCTTGAGCATGTATGCTTCTGCTACTTGTTCTACATCAGACTTCTTCCGCAAACGGCGAAACGCTTTGACTCGGTGAGTTTCGCGGCATTCCGACTTCGATGCCCCGGTTGCCGAAATTCAGTTGCCTTTGAATTTCGGGTGATCCCTCTTGAGCATGTATGCTTCTGCTACTTGTTCTACATCAGACTTCTTCCGCAAACGGCGAAACGCTTTGACTCGGTGAGTTTCGCGGCATTCCGACTTCGATGCCCCGGTTGCCGAAATTCAGTTGCCTTTGAATTTCGGGTGATCCCTCTTGAGCATGTATGCTTCTGCTACTTGTTCTACATCAGACTTCTTCCGCAAACGGCGAAACGCTTTGACTCGGTGAGTTTCGCGGCATTCCGACTTCGATGCCCCGTTGCCGAAATTCAGTTGCCTTTGAATTTCGGGTGATCCCTCTTGAGCATGTATGCTTCTGCTACTTGTTCTACATCAGACTTCTTCCGCAAACGGCGAAACGCTTTGACTCGGTGAGTTTCGCGGCATTCCGACTTCGATGCCCCGGTTGCCGAAATTCAGTTGCCTTTGAATTTCGGGTGATCCCTCTTGAGCATGTATGCTTCTGCTACTTGTTCTACATCAGACTTCTTCCGCAAACGGCGAAACGCTTTGACTCGGTGAGTTTCGCGGCATTCCGACTTCGATGCCCCGGTTGCCGAAATTCAGTTGCCTTTGAATTTCGGGTGATCCCTCTTGAGCATGTATGCTTCTGCTACTTGTTCTACATCAGACTTCTTCCGCAAACGGCGAAACGCTTTGACTCGGTGAGTTTCGCGGCATTCCGACTTCGATGCCCCGGTTGCCGAAATTCAGTTGCCTTTGAATTTCGGGTGATCCCTCTTGAGCATGTATGCTTCTGCTACTTGTTCTACATCAGACTTCTTCCGCAAACGGCGAAACGCTTTGACTCGGTGAGTTTCGCGGCATTCCGACTTCGATGCCCCGGTTGCCGAAATTCAGTTGCCTTTGAATTTCGGGTGATCCCTCTTGAGCATGTATGCTTCTGCTACTTGTTCTACATCAGACTTCTTCCGCAAACGGCGAAACGCTTTGACTCGGTGAGTTTCGCGGCATTCCGACTTCGATGCCCCGGTTGCCGAAATTCAGTTGCCTTTGAATTTCGGGTGATCCCTCTTGAGCATGTATGCTTCTGCTACTTGTTCTACATCAGACTTCTTCCGCAAACGGCGAAACGCTTTGACTCGGTGAGTTTCGCGGCATTCCGACTTCGATGCCCCGGTTGCCGAAATTCAGTTGCCTTTGAATTTCGGGTGATCCCTCTTGAGCATGTATGCTTCTGCTACTTGTTCTACATCAGACTTCTTCCGCAAACGGCGAAACGCTTTGACTCGGTGAGTTTCGCGGCATTCCGACTTCGATGCCCCGGTTGCCGAAATTCAGTTGCCTTTGAATTTCGGGTGATCCCTCTTGAGCATGTATGCTTCTGCTACTTGTTCTACATCAGACTTCTTCCGCAAACGGCGAAACGCTTTGACTCGGTGAGTTTCGCGGCATTCCGACTTCGATGCCCCGGTTGCCGAAATTCAGTTGCCTTTGAATTTCGGGTGATCCCTCTTGAGCATGTATGCTTCTGCTACTTGTTCTACATCAGACTTCTTCCGCAAACGGCGAAACGCTTTGACTCGGTGAGTTTCGCGGCATTCCGACTTCGATGCCCCGGTTGCCGAAATTCAGTTGCCTTTGAATTTCGGGTGATCCCTCTTGAGCATGTATGCTTCTGCTACTTGTTCTACATCAGACTTCTTCCGCAAACGGCGAAACGCTTTGACTCGGTGAGTTTCGCGGCATTCCGACTTCGATGCCCCGGTTGCCGAAATTCAGTTGCCTTTGAATTTCGGGTGATCCCTCTTGAGCATGTATGCTTCTGCTACTTGTTCTACATCAGACTTCTTCCGCAAACGGCGAAACGCTTTGACTCGGTGAGTTTCGCGGCATTCCGACTTCGATGCCCCGGTTGCCGAAATTCAGTTGCCTTTGAATTTCGGGTGATCCCTCTTGAGCATGTATGCTTCTGCTACTTGTTCTACATCAGACTTCTTCCGCAAACGGCGAAACGCTTTGACTCGGTGAGTTTCGCGGCATTCCGACTTCGATGCCCCGGTTGCCGAAATTCAGTTGCCTTTGAATTTCGGGTGATCCCTCTTGAGCATGTATGCTTCTGCTACTTGTTCTACATCAGACTTCTTCCGCAAACGGCGAAACGCTTTGACTCGGTGAGTTTCGCGGCATTCCGACTTCGATGCCCCGGTTGCCGAAATTCAGTTGCCTTTGAATTTCGGGTGATCCCTCTTGAGCATGTATGCTTCTGCTACTTGTTCTACATCAGACTTCTTCCGCAAACGGCGAAACGCTTTGACTCGGTGAGTTTCGCGGCATTCCGACTTCGATGCCCCGGTTGCCGAAATTCAGTTGCCTTTGAATTTCGGGTGATCCCTCTTGAGCATGTATGCTTCTGCTACTTGTTCTACATCAGACTTCTTCCGCAAACGGCGAAACGCTTTGACTCGGTGAGTTTCGCGGCATTCCGACTTCGATGCCCCGGTTGCCGAAATTCAGTTGCCTTTGAATTTCGGGTGATCCCTCTTGAGCATGTATGCTTCTGCTACTTGTTCTACATCAGACTTCTTCCGCAAACGGCGAAACGCTTTGACTCGGTGAGTTTCGCGGCATTCCGACTTCGATGCCCCGGTTGCCGAAATTCAGTTGCCTTTGAATTTCGGGTGATCCCTCTTGAGCATGTATGCTTCTGCTACTTGTTCTACATCAGACTTCTTCCGCAAACGGCGAAACGCTTTGACTCGGTGAGTTTCGCGGCATTCCGACTTCGATGCCCCGGTTGCCGAAATTCAGTTGCCTTTGAATTTCGGGTGATCCCTCTTGAGCATGTATGCTTCTGCTACTTGTTCTACATCAGACTTCTTCCGCAAACGGCGAAACGCTTTGACTCGGTGAGTTTCGCGGCATTCCGACTTCGATGCCCCGGTTGCCGAAATTCAGTTGCCTTTGAATTTCGGGTGATCCCTCTTGAGCATGTATGCTTCTGCTACTTGTTCTACATCAGACTTTCTTCCGCAAACGGCGAAACGCTTTGACTCGGTGAGTTTCGCGGCATTCCGACTTCGATGCCCCGGTTGCCGAAATTCAGTTGCCTTTGAATTTCGGGTGATCCCTCTTGAGCATGTATGCTTCTGCTACTTGTTCTACATCAGACTTCTTCCGCAAACGGCGAAACGCTTTGACTCGGTGAGTTTCGCGGCATTCCGACTTCGATGCCCCGGTTGCCGAAATTCAGTTGCCTTTGAATTTCGGGTGATCCCTCTTGAGCATGTATGCTTCTGCTACTTGTTCTACATCAGACTTCTTCCGCAAACGGCGAAACGCTTTGACTCGGTGAGTTTCGCGGCATTCCGACTTCGATGCCCCGGTTGCCGAAATTCAGTTGCCTTTGAATTTCGGGTGATCCCTCTTGAGCATGTATGCTTCTGCTACTTGTTCTACATCAGACTTCTTCCGCAAACGGCGAAACGCTTTGACTCGGTGAGTTTCGCGGCATTCCGACTTCGATGCCCCGGTTGCCGAAATTCAGTTGCCTTTGAATTTCGGGTGATCCCTCTTGAGCATGTATGCTTCTGCTACTTGTTCTACATCAGACTTCTTCCGCAAACGGCGAAACGCTTTGACTCGGTGAGTTTCGCGGCATTCCGACTTCGATGCCCCGGTTGCCGAAATTCAGTTGCCTTTGAATTTCGGGTGATCCCTCTTGAGCATGTATGCTTCTGCTACTTGTTCTACATCAGACTTCTTCCGCAAACGGCGAAACGCTTTGACTCGGTGAGTTTCGCGGCATTCCGACTTCGATGCCCCGGTTGCCGAAATTCAGTTGCCTTTGAATTTCGGGTGATCCCTCTTGAGCATGTATGCTTCTGCTACTTGTTCTACATCAGACTTCCTTCCGCAAACGGCGAAACGCTTTGACTCGGTGAGTTTCGCGGCATTCCGACTTCGATGCCCCGGTTGCCGAAATTCAGTTGCCTTTGAATTTCGGGTGATCCCTCTTGAGCATGTATGCTTCTGCTACTTGTTCTACATCAGACTTCTTCCGCAAACGGCGAAACGCTTTGACTCGGTGAGTTTCGCGGCATTCCGACTTCGATGCCCCGGTTGCCGAAATTCAGTTGCCTTTGAATTTCGGGTGATCCCTCTTGAGCATGTATGCTTCTGCTACTTGTTCTACATCAGACTTCTTCCGCAAACGGCGAAACGCTTTGACTCGGTGAGTTTCGCGGCATTCCGACTTCGATGCCCCGGTTGCCGAAATTCAGTTGCCTTTGAATTTCGGGTGATCCCTCTTGAGCATGTATGCTTCTGCTACTTGTTCTACATCAGACTTCTTCCGCAAACGGCGAAACGCTTTGACTCGGTGAGTTTCGCGGCATTCCGACTTCGATGCCCCGGTTGCCGAAATTCAGTTGCCTTTGAATTTCGGGTGATCCCTCTTGAGCATGTATGCTTCTGCTACTTGTTCTACATCAGACTTCTTCCGCAAACGGCGAAACGCTTTGACTCGGTGAGTTTCGCGGCATTCCGACTTCGATGCCCCGGTTGCCGAAATTCAGTTGCCTTTGAATTTCGGGTGATCCCTCTTGAGCATGTATGCTTCTGCTACTTGTTCTACATCAGACTTCTTCCGCAAACGGCGAAACGCTTTGACTCGGTGAGTTTCGCGGCATTCCGACTTCGATGCCCCGGTTGCCGAAATTCAGTTGCCTTTGAATTTCGGGTGATCCCTCTTGAGCATGTATGCTTCTGCTACTTGTTCTACATCAGACTTCTTCCGCAAACGGCGAAACGCTTTGACTCGGTGAGTTTCGCGGCATTCCGACTTCGATGCCCCGGTTGCCGAAATTCAGTTGCCTTTGAATTTCGGGTGATCCCTCTTGAGCATGTATGCTTCTGCTACTTGTTCTACATCAGACTTCTTCCGCAAACGGCGAAACGCTTTGACTCGGTGAGTTTCGCGGCATTCCGACTTCGATGCCCCGGTTGCCGAAATTCAGTTGCCTTTGAATTTCGGGTGATCCCTCTTGAGCATGTATGCTTCTGCTACTTGTTCTACATCAGACTTCTTCCGCAAACGGCGAAACGCTTTGACTCGGTGAGTTTCGCGGCATTCCGACTTCGATGCCCCGGTTGCCGAAATTCAGTTGCCTTTGAATTTCGGGTGATCCCTCTTGAGCATGTATGCTTCTGCTACTTGTTCTACATCAGACTTCTTCCGCAAACGGCGAAACGCTTTGACTCGGTGAGTTTCGCGGCATTCCGACTTCGATGCCCCGGTTGCCGAAATTCAGTTGCCTTTGAATTTCGGGTGATCCCTCTTGAGCATGTATGCTTCTGCTACTTGTTCTACATCAGACTTCTTCCGCAAACGGCGAAACGCTTTGACTCGGTGAGTTTCGCGGCATTCCGACTTCGATGCCCCGGTTGCCGAAATTCAGTTGCCTTTGAATTTCGGGTGATCCCTCTTGAGCATGTATGCTTCTGCTACTTGTTCTACATCAGACTTCTTCCGCAAACGGCGAAACGCTTTGACTCGGTGAGTTTCGCGGCATTCCGACTTCGATGCCCCGGTTGCCGAAATTCAGTTGCCTTTGAATTTCGGGTGATCCCTCTTGAGCATGTATGCTTCTGCTACTTGTTCTACATCAGACTTCTTCCGCAAACGGCGAAACGCTTTGACTCGGTGAGTTTCGCGGCATTCCGACTTCGATGCCCCGGTTGCCGAAATTCAGTTGCCTTTGAATTTCGGGTGATCCCTCTTGAGCATGTATGCTTCTGCTACTTGTTCTACATCAGACTTCTTCCGCAAACGGCGAAACGCTTTGACTCGGTGAGTTTCGCGGCATTCCGACTTCGATGCCCCGGTTGCCGAAATTCAGTTGCCTTTGAATTTCGGGTGATCCCTCTTGAGCATGTATGCTTCTGCTACTTGTTCTACATCAGACTTCTTCCGCAAACGGCGAAACGCTTTGACTCGGTGAGTTTCGCGGCATTCCGACTTCGATGCCCCGGTTGCCGAAATTCAGTTGCCTTTGAATTTCGGGTGATCCCTCTTGAGCATGTATGCTTCTGCTACTTGTTCTACATCAGACTTCTTCCGCAAACGGCGAAACGCTTTGACTCGGTGAGTTTCGCGGCATTCCGACTTCGATGCCCCGGTTGCCGAAATTCAGTTGCCTTTGAATTTCGGGTGATCCCTCTTGAGCATGTATGCTTCTGCTACTTGTTCTACATCAGACTTCTTCCGCAAACGGCGAAACGCTTTGACTCGGTGAGTTTCGCGGCATTCCGACTTCGATGCCCCGGTTGCCGAAATTCAGTTGCCTTTGAATTTCGGGTGATCCCTCTTGAGCATGTATGCTTCTGCTACTTGTTCTACATCAGACTTCTTCCGCAAACGGCGAAACGCTTTGACTCGGTGAGTTTCGCGGCATTCCGACTTCGATGCCCCGGTTGCCGAAATTCAGTTGCCTTTGAATTTCGGGTGATCCCTCTTGAGCATGTATGCTTCTGCTACTTGTTCTACATCAGACTTCTTCCGCAAACGGCGAAACGCTTTGACTCGGTGAGTTTCGCGGCATTCCGACTTCGATGCCCCGGTTGCCGAAATTCAGTTGCCTTTGAATTTCGGGTGATCCCTCTTGAGCATGTATGCTTCTGCTACTTGTTCTACATCAGACTTCTTCCGCAAACGGCGAAACGCTTTGACTCGGTGAGTTTCGCGGCATTCCGACTTCGATGCCCCGGTTGCCGAAATTCAGTTGCCTTTGAATTTCGGGTGATCCCTCTTGAGCATGTATGCTTCTGCTACTTGTTCTACATCAGACTTCTTCCGCAAACGGCGAAACGCTTTGACTCGGTGAGTTTCGCGGCATTCCGACTTCGATGCCCCGGTTGCCGAAATTCAGTTGCCTTTGAATTTCGGGTGATCCCTCTTGAGCATGTATGCTTCTGCTACTTGTTCTACATCAGACTTCTTCCGCAAACGGCGAAACGCTTTGACTCGGTGAGTTTCGCGGCATTCCGACTTCGATGCCCCGGTTGCCGAAATTCAGTTGCCTTTGAATTTCGGGTGATCCCTCTTGAGCATGTATGCTTCTGCTACTTGTTCTACATCAGACTTCTTCCGCAAACGGCGAAACGCTTTGACTCGGTGAGTTTCGCGGCATTCCGACTTCGATGCCCCGGTTGCCGAAATTCAGTTGCCTTTGAATTTCGGGTGATCCCTCTTGAGCATGTATGCTTCTGCTACTTGTTCTACATCAGACTTCTTCCGCAAACGGCGAAACGCTTTGACTCGGTGAGTTTCGCGGCATTCCGACTTCGATGCCCCGGTTGCCGAAATTCAGTTGCCTTTGAATTTCGGGTGATCCCTCTTGAGCATGTATGCTTCTGCTACTTGTTCTACATCAGACTTCTTCCGCAAACGGCGAAACGCTTTGACTCGGTGAGTTTCGCGGCATTCCGACTTCGATGCCCCGGTTGCCGAAATTCAGTTGCCTTTGAATTTCGGGTGATCCCTCTTGAGCATGTATGCTTCTGCTACTTGTTCTACATCAGACTTCTTCCGCAAACGGCGAAACGCTTTGACTCGGTGAGTTTCGCGGCATTCCGACTTCGATGCCCCGGTTGCCGAAATTCAGTTGCCTTTGAATTTCGGGTGATCCCTCTTGAGCATGTATGCTTCTGCTACTTGTTCTACATCAGACTTCTTCCGCAAACGGCGAAACGCTTTGACTCGGTGAGTTTCGCGGCATTCCGACTTCGATGCCCCGGTTGCCGAAATTCAGTTGCCTTTGAATTTCGGGTGATCCCTCTTGAGCATGTATGCTTCTGCTACTTGTTCTACATCAGACTTCTTCCGCAAACGGCGAAACGCTTTGACTCGGTGAGTTTCGCGGCATTCCGACTTCGATGCCCCGGTTGCCGAAATTCAGTTGCCTTTGAATTTCGGGTGATCCCTCTTGAGCATGTATGCTTCTGCTACTTGTTCTACATCAGACTTCTTCCGCAAACGGCGAAACGCTTTGACTCGGTGAGTTTCGCGGCATTCCGACTTCGATGCCCCGGTTGCCGAAATTCAGTTGCCTTTGAATTTCGGGTGATCCCTCTTGAGCATGTATGCTTCTGCTACTTGTTCTACATCAGACTTCTTCCGCAAACGGCGAAACGCTTTGACTCGGTGAGTTTCGCGGCATTCCGACTTCGATGCCCCGGTTGCCGAAATTCAGTTGCCTTTGAATTTCGGGTGATCCCTCTTGAGCATGTATGCTTCTGCTACTTGTTCTACATCAGACTTCTTCCGCAAACGGCGAAACGCTTTGACTCGGTGAGTTTCGCGGCATTCCGACTTCGATGCCCCGGTTGCCGAAATTCAGTTGCCTTTGAATTTCGGGTGATCCCTCTTGAGCATGTATGCTTCTGCTACTTGTTCTACATCAGACTTCTTCCGCAAACGGCGAAACGCTTTGACTCGGTGAGTTTCGCGGCATTCCGACTTCGATGCCCCGGTTGCCGAAATTCAGTTGCCTTTGAATTTCGGGTGATCCCTCTTGAGCATGTATGCTTCTGCTACTTGTTCTACATCAGACTTCTTCCGCAAACGGCGAAACGCTTTGACTCGGTGAGTTTCGCGGCATTCCGACTTCGATGCCCCGGTTGCCGAAATTCAGTTGCCTTTGAATTTCGGGTGATCCCTCTTGAGCATGTATGCTTCTGCTACTTGTTCTACATCAGACTTCTTCCGCAAACGGCGAAACGCTTTGACTCGGTGAGTTTCGCGGCATTCCGACTTCGATGCCCCGGTTGCCGAAATTCAGTTGCCTTTGAATTTCGGGTGATCCCTCTTGAGCATGTATGCTTCTGCTACTTGTTCTACATCAGACTTCTTCCGCAAACGGCGAAACGCTTTGACTCGGTGAGTTTCGCGGCATTCCGACTTCGATGCCCCGGTTGCCGAAATTCAGTTGCCTTTGAATTTCGGGTGATCCCTCTTGAGCATGTATGCTTCTGCTACTTGTTCTACATCAGACTTCTTCCGCAAACGGCGAAACGCTTTGACTCGGTGAGTTTCGCGGCATTCCGACTTCGATGCCCCGGTTGCCGAAATTCAGTTGCCTTTGAATTTCGGGTGATCCCTCTTGAGCATGTATGCTTCTGCTACTTGTTCTACATCAGACTTCCTTCCGCAAACGGCGAAACGCTTTGACTCGGTGAGTTTCGCGGCATTCCGACTTCGATGCCCCGGTTGCCGAAATTCAGTTGCCTTTGAATTTCGGGTGATCCCTCTTGAGCATGTATGCTTCTGCTACTTGTTCTACATCAGACTTCTTCCGCAAACGGCGAAACGCTTTGACTCGGTGAGTTTCGCGGCATTCCGACTTCGATGCCCCGGTTGCCGAAATTCAGTTGCCTTTGAATTTCGGGTGATCCCTCTTGAGCATGTATGCTTCTGCTACTTGTTCTACATCAGACTTCTTCCGCAAACGGCGAAACGCTTTGACTCGGTGAGTTTCGCGGCATTCCGACTTCGATGCCCCGGTTGCCGAAATTCAGTTGCCTTTGAATTTCGGGTGATCCCTCTTGAGCATGTATGCTTCTGCTACTTGTTCTACATCAGACTTCTTCCGCAAACGGCGAAACGCTTTGACTCGGTGAGTTTCGCGGCATTCCGACTTCGATGCCCCGGTTGCCGAAATTCAGTTGCCTTTGAATTTCGGGTGATCCCTCTTGAGCATGTATGCTTCTGCTACTTGTTCTACATCAGACTTCTTCCGCAAACGGCGAAACGCTTTGACTCGGTGAGTTTCGCGGCATTCCGACTTCGATGCCCCGTTTGCCGAAATTCAGTTGCCTTTGAATTTCGGGTGATCCCTCTTGAGCATGTATGCTTCTGCTACTTGTTCTACATCAGACTTCTTCCGCAAACGGCGAAACGCTTTGACTCGGTGAGTTTCGCGGCATTCCGACTTCGATGCCCCGGTTGCCGAAATTCAGTTGCCTTTGAATTTCGGGTGATCCCTCTTGAGCATGTATGCTTCTGCTACTTGTTCTACATCAGACTTCCTTCCGCAAACGGCGAAACGCTTTGACTCGGTGAGTTTCGCGGCATTCCGACTTCGATGCCCCGGTTGCCGAAATTCAGTTGCCTTTGAATTTCGGGTGATCCCTCTTGAGCATGTATGCTTCTGCTACTTGTTCTACATCAGACTTCTTCCGCAAACGGCGAAACGCTTTGACTCGGTGAGTTTCGCGGCATTCCGACTTCGATGCCCCGGTTGCCGAAATTCAGTTGCCTTTGAATTTCGGGTGATCCCTCTTGAGCATGTATGCTTCTGCTACTTGTTCTACATCAGACTTTCTTCCGCAAACGGCGAAACGCTTTGACTCGGTGAGTTTCGCGGCATTCCGACTTCGATGCCCCGGTTGCCGAAATTCAGTTGCCTTTGAATTTCGGGTGATCCCTCTTGAGCATGTATGCTTCTGCTACTTGTTCTCATCACTTCCTTCCGCAAACGGCGAAACGCTTTGACTCGGTGAGTTTCGCGGCATTCCGACTTCGATGCCCCGGTTGCCGAAATTCAGTTGCCTTTGAATTTCGGTGATCCCTCTTGAGCATGTATGCTTCTGCTACTTGTTCTACATCAGACTTCTTCCGCAAACGGCGAAACGCTTTGACTCGGTGAGTTTCGCGGCATTCCGACTTCGATGCCCCGGTTGCCGAAATTCAGTTGCCTTTGAATTTCGGGTGATCCCTCTTGAGCATGTATGCTTCTGCTACTTGTTCTACATCAGACTTTCTTCCGCAAACGGCGAAACGCTTTGACTCGGTGAGTTTCGCGGCATTCCGACTTCGATGCCCCGGTTGCCGAAATTCAGTTGCCTTTGAATTTCGGGTGATCCCTCTTGAGCATGTATGCTTCTGCTACTTGTTCATCATCACTTCTTCCGCAAACGGCGAAACGCTTTGACTCGGTGAGTTTCGCGGCATTCCGACTTCGATGCCCCGTTGCCGAAATTCAGTTGCCTTTGAATTTCGGGTGATCCCTCTTGAGCATGTATGCTTCTGCTACTTGTTCTACATCAGACTTTCTTCCGCAAACGGCGAAACGCTTTGACTCGGTGAGTTTCGCGGCATTCCGACTTCGATGCCCCGTTGCCGAAATTCAGTTGCCTTTGAATTTCGGGTGATCCCTCTTGAGCATGTATGCTTCTGCTACTTGTTCTACATCACACTTTCTTCCGCAAACGGCGAAACGCTTTGACTCGGTGAGTTTCGCGGCATTCCGACTTCGATGCCCCGGTTGCCGAAATTCAGTTGCCTTTGAATTTCGGGTGATCCCTCTTGAGCATGTATGCTTCTGCTACTTGTTCTACATCAGACTTCCTTCCGCAAACGGCGAAACGCTTTGACTCGGTGAGTTTCGCGGCATTCCGACTTCGATGCCCCGGTTGCCGAAATTCAGTTGCCTTTGAATTTCGGGTGATCCCTCTTGAGCATGTATGCTTCTGCTACTTGTTCTACATCAGACTTTCTTCCGCAAACGGCGAAACGCTTTGACTCGGTGAGTTTCGCGGCATTCCGACTTCGATGCCCCGGTTGCCGAAATTCAGTTGCCTTTGAATTTCGGGTGATCCCTCTTGAGCATGTATGCTTCTGCTACTTGTTCTACATCAGACTTTCTTCCGCAAACGGCGAAACGCTTTGACTCGGTGAGTTTCGCGGCATTCCGACTTCGATGCCCCGTTGCCGAAATTCAGTTGCCTTTGAATTTCGGGTGATCCCTCTTGAGCATGTATGCTTCTGCTACTTGTTCTACATCAGACTTTCTTCCGCAAACGGCGAAACGCTTTGACTCGGTGAGTTTCGCGGCATTCCGACTTCGATGCCCCGTTGCCGAAATTCAGTTGCCTTTGAATTTCGGGTGATCCCTCTTGAGCATGTATGCTTCTGCTACTTGTTCTACATCAGACTTTCTTCCGCAAACGGCGAAACGCTTTGACTCGGTGAGTTTCGCGGCATTCCGACTTCGATGCCCCGGTTGCCGAAATTCAGTTGCCTTTGAATTTCGGGTGATCCCTCTTGAGCATGTATGCTTCTGCTACTTGTTCTACATCAGACTTTCTTCCGCAAACGGCGAAACGCTTTGACTCGGTGAGTTTCGCGGCATTCCGACTTCGATGCCCCGGTTGCCGAAATTCAGTTGCCTTTGAATTTCGGGTGATCCCTCTTGAGCATGTATGCTTCTGCTACTTGTTCTACATCAGACTTCTTCCGCAAACGGCGAAACGCTTTGACTCGGTGAGTTTCGCGGCATTCCGACTTCGATGCCCCGGTTGCCGAAATTCAGTTGCCTTTGAATTTCGGGTGATCCCTCTTGAGCAGTATGCTTTTGCTACTTTTTTTCGGGGGCCGAAAACAGTTGCCTTTGAATTTTCCCCCCTCTTGAGCATGTATGCTTCTGCTACTTGTTCTACATCACACTTTCTTCCGCAAACGGCGAAACGCTTTGACTCGGTGAGTTTCGCGGCATTCCGACTTCGATGCCCCGGTTGCCGAAATTCAGTTGCCTTTGAATTTCGGGTGATCCCTCTTGAGCATGTATGCTTCTGCTACTTGTTCTACATCAGACTTTCTTCCGCAAACGGCGAAACGCTTTGACTCGGTGAGTTTCGCGGCATTCCGACTTCGATGCCCCGGTTGCCGAAATTCAGTTGCCTTTGAATTTCGGGTGATCCCTCTTGAGCATGTATGCTTCTGCTACTTGTTCTACATCATACTTTCTTCCGCAAACGGCGAAACGCTTTGACTCGGTGAGTTTCGCGGCATTCCGACTTCGATGCCCCGGTTGCCGAAATTCAGTTGCCTTTGAATTTCGGGTGATCCCTCTTGAGCATGTATGCTTCTGCTACTTGTTCTACATCAGACTTTCTTCCGCAAACGGCGAAACGCTTTGACTCGGTGAGTTTCGCGGCATTCCGACTTCGATGCCCCGGTTGCCGAAATTCAGTTGCCTTTGAATTTCGGGTGATCCCTCTTGAGCATGTATGCTTCTGCTACTTGTTCTACATCAGACTTTCTTCCGCAAACGGCGAAACGCTTTGACTCGGTGAGTTTCGCGGCATTCCGACTTCGATGCCCCGGTTGCCGAAATTCAGTTGCCTTTGAATTTCGGGTGATCCCTCTTGAGCATGTATGCTTCTGCTACTTGTTCTACATCAGACTTTCTTCCGCAAACGGCGAAACGCTTTGACTCGGTGAGTTTCGCGGCATTCCGACTTCGATGCCCCGGTTGCCGAAATTCAGTTGCCTTTGAATTTCGGGTGATCCCTCTTGAGCATGTATGCTTCTGCTACTTGTTCTACATCAGACTTTCTTCCGCAAACGGCGAAACGCTTTGACTCGGTGAGTTTCGCGGCATTCCGACTTCGATGCCCCGGTTGCCGAAATTCAGTTGCCTTTGAATTTCGGGTGATCCCTCTTGAGCATGTATGCTTCTGCTACTTGTTCTACATCAGACTTCTTCCGCAAACGGCGAAACGCTTTGACTCGGTGAGTTTCGCGGCATTCCGACTTCGATGCCCCGGTTGCCGAAATTCAGTTGCCTTTGAATTTCGGGTGATCCCTCTTGAGCATGTATGCTTCTGCTACTTGTTCTACATCAGACTTTCTTCCGCAAACGGCGAAACGCTTTGACTCGGTGAGTTTCGCGGCATTCCGACTTCGATGCCCCGGTTGCCGAAATTCAGTTGCCTTTGAATTTCGGGTGATCCCTCTTGAGCATGTATGCTTCTGCTACTTGTTCTACATCAGACTTTCTTCCGCAAACGCGAAACGCTTTGACTCGGTGAGTTTCGCGGCATTCCGACTTCGATGCCCCGGTTGCCGAAATTCAGTTGCCTTTGAATTTCGGGTGATCCCTCTTGAGCATGTATGCTTCTGCTACTTGTTCTACATCAGACTTCTTCCGCAAACGGCGAAACGCTTTGACTCGGTGAGTTTCGCGCATTCCGACTTCGATGCCCGGTTGCCGAAATTCAGTTGCCTTTGAATTTCGGGTGATCCCTCTTGAGCATGTATGCTTCTGCTACTTGTTCTACATCAGACTTCTTCCGCAAACGCGAAACGCTTTGACTCGGTGAGTTTCGCGGCATTCCGACTTCGATGCCCCGTTGCCGAAATTCAGTTGCCTTTGAATTTCGGGTGATCCCTCTTGAGCATGTATGCTTCTGCTACTTGTTCTACATCACACTTCTTCCGCAAACGGCGAAACGCTTTGACTCGGTGAGTTTCGCGGCATTCCGACTTCGATGCCCCGGTTGCCGAAATTCAGTTGCCTTTGAATTTCGGGTGATCCCTCTTGAGCATGTATGCTTCTGCTACTTGTTCTACATCACACTTTCTTCCGCAAACGGCGAAACGCTTTGACTCGGTGAGTTTCGCGGCATTCCGACTTCGATGCCCCGTTGCCGAAATTCAGTTGCCTTTGAATTTCGGGTGATCCCTCTTGAGCATGTATGCTTCTGCTACTTGTTCTACATCACTTTCTTCCGCAACGGCGAAACGCTTTGACTCGGTGAGTTTCGCGGCATTCCGACTTCGATGCCCCGGTTGCCGAAATTCAGTTGCCTTTGAATTTCGGGTGATCCCTCTTGAGCATGTATGCTTCTGCTACTTGTTCTACATCAGACTTCTTCCGCAAACGGCGAAACGCTTTGACTCGGTGAGTTTCGCGGCATTCCGACTTCGATGCCCGGTTGCCGAAATTCAGTTGCCTTTGAATTTCGGGTGATCCCTCTTGAGCATGTATGCTTCTGCTACTTGTTCTACATCAGACTTCTTCTTCCGCAAACGGCGAAACGCTTTGACTCGGTGAGTTTCGCGGCATTCCGACTTCGATGCCCGGTTGCCGAAATTCAGTTGCCTTTGAATTTCGGGTGATCCCTCTTGAGCATGTATGCTTCTGCTACTTGTTCTACATCAACTTTCTTCCGCAAACGGCGAAACGCTTTGACTCGGTGAGTTTCGCGGCATTCCGACTTCGATGCCCCGGTTGCCGAAATTCAGTTGCCTTTGAATTTCGGGTGATCCCTCTTGAGCATGTATGCTTCTGCTACTTGTTCTACATCAACTTCTTCCGCAAACGGCGAAACGCTTTGACTCGGTGAGTTTCGCGGCATTCCGACTTCGATGCCCGGTTGCCGAAATTCAGTTGCCTTTGAATTTCGGGTGATCCCTCTTGAGCATGTATGCTTCTGCTACTTGTTCTACATCAGACTTCTTCCGCAAACGGCGAAACGCTTTGACTCGGTGAGTTTCGCGGCATTCCGACTTCGATGCCCCGGTTGCCGAAATTCAGTTGCCTTTGAATTTCGGGTGATCCCTCTTGAGCATGTATGCTTCTGCTACTTGTTCTACATCAGACTTTCTTCCGCAAACGGCGAAACGCTTTGACTCGGTGAGTTTCGCGGCATTCCGACTTCGATGCCCCGGTTGCCGAAATTCAGTTGCCTTTGAATTTCGGGTGATCCCTCTTGAGCATGTATGCTTCTGCTACTTGTTCTACATCAGACTTCTTCCGCAAACGGCGAAACGCTTTGACTCGGTGAGTTTCGCGGCATTCCGACTTCGATGCCCCGGTTGCCGAAATTCAGTTGCCTTTGAATTTCGGGTGATCCCTCTTGAGCATGTATGCTTCTGCTACTTGTTCTACATCAGACTTCTTCCGCAAACGGCGAAACGCTTTGACTCGGTGAGTTTCGCGGCATTCCGACTTCGATGCCCCGGTTGCCGAAATTCAGTTGCCTTTGAATTTCGGGTGATCCCTCTTGAGCATGTATGCTTCTGCTACTTGTTCTACATCAGACTTTCTTCCGCAAACGCGAAACGCTTTGACTCGGTGAGTTTCGCGGCATTCCGACTTCGATGCCCCGGTTGCCGAAATTCAGTTGCCTTTGAATTTCGGGTGATCCCTCTTGAGCATGTATGCTTCTGCTACTTGTTCTACATCAGACTTTCTTCCGCAAACGGCGAAACGCTTTGACTCGGTGAGTTTCGCGGCATTCCGACTTCGATGCCCGGTTGCCGAAATTCAGTTGCCTTTGAATTTCGGGTGATCCCTCTTGAGCATGTATGCTTCTGCTACTTGTTCTACATCAGACTTCTTCCGCAAACGGCGAAACGCTTTGACTCGGTGAGTTTCGCCATTCCGACTTCGATGCCCCGGTTGCCGAAATTCAGTTGCCTTTGAATTTCGGGTGATCCCTCTTGAGCATGTATGCTTCTGCTACTTGTTCTACATCAGACTTTCTTCCGCAAACGGCGAAACGCTTTGACTCGGTGAGTTTCGCGGCATTCCGACTTCGATGCCCCGTTGCCGAAATTCAGTTGCCTTTGAATTTCGGGTCATCCCTCTTGAGCATGGATGGTTGTGCTACTTGTTCTACATCATACTTTCTTCCGCAAACGGCGAAACGCTTTGACTCGGTGAGTTTCGCGGCATTCCGACTTCGATGCCCCGGTTGCTGAAATTCAGTTGCCTTTGAATTTCGGGTGATCCCTCTTGAGCATGTTTGCTTCTGCTGCTTCTTCTACATCATCCTTTCTTCCGCAAACGGCGAAACGCTTTGACTCGGCGAGTTTCGCGGCGTTCCGACTTCGATGCCCCGGTTTCCGAAATTCAGTTGCCTTTGAATTTCGGGTGATCCCTCTTGAGCATGTCTGCTTCTGCTACTGGTTCTACATCACACTTTCTTCCGCAAACGGCGAAACGCTTTGACTCGGTGAGTTTCGCGGCATTCCGACTTCGATGCCCCGGTTGCCGAAATTCAGTTGCCTTTGAATTTCGGGTGATCCCTCTTGAGCATGTCTGCTTCTGCTACTTGTTCTACATCATACTTTCTTCCGCAAACGGCGAAACGCTTTGACTCGGTGAGTTTCGCGGCATTCCGACTTCGATGCCCCGGTTGCCGAAATTCAGTTGCCTTTGAATTTCGGGTCATCCCTCTTGAGCATGGATGGTTGTGCTACTTGTTCTACATCATACTTGCTTCCGCAAACGGCGAAACGCTTTCACTCGGTGAGTTTCGCGGCATTCCGACTTCGATGCCCCGGTTGCCGAAATTCAGTTGCCTTTGAATTTCAGGTGATCCCTCTTGAGCATGCATGCTTCTGCTACTTGTTCTACATCATACTTTCTTCCGCAAACGGCGAAACGCTTTGACTCGGTGAGTTTCGCGGCATTCCGACTTCGATGCCCCGGTTGCCGAAATTCAGTTGCCTTT
>CM055362.1:26268193-26289980 GCA_029228515.1 Populus alba x Populus x berolinensis | reverse complement strand
AAACTCACCGAGTCAAAGCGTTTCGCTGTTTGCGGAAGAAAATATTGTAGAACAAGTAGCAGAAGCATACATGCTCAAGAGGGATCACCCGAAATTCAAAGGCAACTGAATTTCGGCAACCGCGGGCATCGAAGTCGGAATGCCGCGAAACTCACCGAGTCAAAGCGTTTCGCCGTTTGCGGAAGAAAGTATGATGTAGAACAAGTAGCAGAAGCATACATGCTCAAGAGGGATCACCCGAAATTCAAAGGCAACTGAATTTCGGCAACCGGGCATCGAAGTCGGAATGCCGCGAAACTCACCGAGTCAAAGCGTTTCGCCGTTTGCGAAAGAAAGTATGATGTAGAACAAGTAGCAGAAGCATACATGCTCAAGAGGGATCACCCGAAATTCAAAGGCAAATGAATTTCGGCAACCGGGGCCTCGAAGTCGGAATGCAACGACACTCACCGAGTCAAAGCGTTTCGCCGTTTGCGGAAGAAGTATGATGTAGAACAAGTAGCAGAAGCATTCATGCTCAAGAGGGATCACCCGAAATTCAAAGGCAACTGAATTTCGGCAACCGGGGCCTCGAAGTCGGAATGCCGCGAAACTCACCGAGTCAAAGCGTTTCGCCGTTTGAAGAAGAAAGTATGATGTAGAACAAGTAGCAGAAGCATACATGCTCAAGAGGGATCACCCGAAATGCAAAGGCAACTGAATTTCGGAAACCGGGGGATCGAACTCGGAATGTCGCGAAACTCACCGAGTCAAAGCTTTTCGCCTTTTGCGGAAGAAAGTATGATGTAGAACAAGTAGCAGAAGCGTACATGCTCCAGAGGGATCACCCGAAATTCAAAGGCATCTGAATTTCGGCAACTCGGGCATCGAAGTCGGAATGCCTCGAAACTCACCAAGTCAAAGCGTTTCGCCGTTTGCGGAAGAAAGTATGATGTAGAACAAGTAGCAGAAGCATACATGCTCAAGAGGGATCACCCGAAATTCAAAGGCAACTGAATTTCGGCAACCGGGGCATCGAAGTCGGAATGCCTCGAAACTCACCGAGTCAAAGCGTTTCGCCGTTTGCGGAAGAAGGTATGATGTAGAACAAGTAGCAGAAGCATACATGCTCAAGAGGGATCACCCGAAATTCAAAGGCAACTGAATTTCGGCAACCGGGGCATCGAAGTCGGAATGCCGCGAAACTCACCGAGTCAAAGCGTTTCGCCGTTTGCGGAAGAAAATATGATGTAGAACAAGTAGCAGAAGCATACATGCTCAAGAGGGATCACCCGAAATTCAAAGGCAACTGAATTTCGGCAACCGGGCATCGAAGTCGGAATGCCGCGAAACTCACCGAGTCAAAGCGTTTCGCCGTTTGCGGAAGAAAGTATGATGTAGAACAAGTAGCAGAAGCATACATGCTCAAGAGGGATCACCCGAAATTCAAAGGCAACTGAATTTCGGCAACCGGGGCATCGAAGTCGGAATGCCGCGAAACTCACCGAGTCAAAGCGTTTCGCCGTTTGCGGAAGAAAGTATGATGTAGAACAAGTAGCAGAAGCATACATGCTCAAGAGGGATCACCCGAAATTCAAAGGCAACTGAATTTCGGCAACCGGGCATCGAAGTCGGAATGCCGCGAAACTCACCGAGTCAAAGCGTTTCGCCGTTTGCGGAAGAAGGTATGATGTAGAACAAGTAGCAGAAGCATACATGCTCAAGAGGGATCACCCGAAATTCAAAGGCAACTGAATTTCGGCAACCGGGGCATCGAAGTCGGAATGCCGAAACTCTTTCGCGAGCGTTTTTGTGTTGCGAAAAGAAGTGCAGAATTAGAACAGCAGAAGAAGGAGCACCAAAAAAAAAGGGATCACCCGTCAAAGGGGAATGAATTTCGGCAACGGGGGAATTCGGCAAGAAAACTCACCGAGTCAAAGCGTTTCGCCGTTTGCGGAAGAAAGTATGATGTAGAACAAGTAGCAGAAGCATACATGCTCAAGAGGGATCACCCGAAATTCAAAGGCAACTGAATTTCGGCAACCGGGCATCGAAGTCGGAATGCCGCGAAACTCACCGAGTCAAAGCGTTTCGCCGTTTGCGGAAGAAAGTATGATGTAGAACAAGTAGCAGAAGCATACATGCTCAAGAGGGATCACCCGAAATTCAAAGGCAACTGAATTTCGGCAACCGGGGCATCGAAGTCGGAATGCCGCGAAACTCACCGAGTCAAAGCGTTTCGCCGTTTGCGGAAGAAAGTATGATGTAGAACAAGTAGCAGAAGCATACATGCTCAAGAGGGATCACCCGAAATTCAAAGGCAACTGAATTTCGGCAACCGGGCATCGAAGTCGGAATGCCGCGAAACTCACCGAGTCAAAGCGTTTCGCCGTTTGCGGAAGAAAGTATGATGTAGAACAAGTAGCAGAAGCATACATGCTCAAGAGGGATCACCCGAAATTCAAAGGCAACTGAATTTCGGCAACCGGGGCATCGAAGTCGGAATGCCGCGAAACTCACCGAGTCAAAGCGTTTCGCCGTTTGCGGAAGAAAGTATGATGTAGAACAAGTAGCAGAAGCATACATGCTCAAGAGGGATCACCCGAAATTCAAAGGCAACTGAATTTCGGCAACCGGGGCATCGAAGTCGGAATGCCGCGAAACTCACCGAGTCAAAGCGTTTCGCCGTTTGCGGAAGAAAGTATGATGTAGAACAAGTAGCAGAAGCATACATGCTCAAGAGGGATCACCCGAAATTCAAAGGCAACTGAATTTCGGCAACCGGGGCATCGAAGTCGGAATGCCGCGAAACTCACCGAGTCAAAGCGTTTCGCCGTTTGCGGAAGAAAGTATGATGTAGAACAAGTAGCAGAAGCATACATGCTCAAGAGGGATCACCCGAAATTCAAAGGCAACTGAATTTCGGCAACCACGCATCGAAGTCGGAATTGCCTGCGCAAACTAACCGGGTAAAAGCCTTTCGCAGTTTGACAAAGTGGAGAAGTATGATGTAGACACAAGTAGCAGGAGCCTAACTGCTCCAAGGGGTGATTCACCCGAAAATTCAAACGGAACTGAATTACAGCAACCGGGGCATCGACATGCGGAATGCCGCGAAATCTCACCGAGTCAAAGCGTTTTGCCCGTTTTGCGGAAGAAGAATGATGTAGAACAAAGTAGCGGAAGCATACAGGCTCAAGAGGGATCACCTGAAATTCAAAGGCAACTGAATTTCACAACCGGGACATCAAAATCGGAATGCCGCGAAACCTCACGAAGTCAATGCATTTTCTCAGTTTGAGGTAAGAAGGTTTGATGTAGAACAAGTAGCGGAAGCTTACATTGCTCAAGGAGGGATCACCCGAAATTCAAAGGCAACTGAATTTCGGCTAACGGCTGAATCGACTTAGTCGGAAAATGCACGCGAAAAAATCACCGTTGTCGAAGCGTTTCGCCATTGCGGAATGTTGCCTGATGTGGAAACAAGTAGCTGAAGCATACATGCTCAAGAGGGATCACCCGAAATTCAACGGCTAAATGAATTTCGGAAACCGGGGCATCGAATGAAGTCGGATTGCCGCGAAACTGGAGAGTCAAAGCATTTGGCCGTTTGCGGAAGAAAGTATGATGTTCGGACAAGTAGGCGAAAAGAATACATGCTCAAGAGGGATCACCCAAAATTCAAAGGCATCTGAATTTCGAGCAACCGGTGGGCATCGAAGTCGGTATGCCGCAAAACTCACCGAGTTCCAAGCGTTTCTCCGTTTGAGGAAGAAAGATTGATGTAGACCAAGTAGCGAAAGCCATACGATGCTCAAGAGGGATCACCCGAAATTCAAAGGCCAATGAATTTCAGCAAAGGTAGGTCATCGACGGCAGAATGCCGCGAAACTTATCGAGTCAAAGCGTTTCGCCGTTTGAGGAAGAAAGTATGATGTAGAACAAGTAGCGGAAGCATACATGCTCAAGAGGGATCACCCGAAATTCAAAGGCAACATGAATTTGGGCAACCGCGGACTCGAAGTCGGAATGCCGCGAAACTCACCGAGTCAAAGCGTTTCGCCGTTTGCGGAAGAAAGTATGATGTAGAACAAGTAGCAGAAGCATACATGCTCAAGAGGGATCACCCGAAATTCAAAGGCAACTGAATTTCGGCAACCGGGGCATCGAAGTCGGAATGCCGCGAAACTCACCGAGTCAAAGCGTTTCGCCGTTTGCGGAAGAAAGTATGATGTAGAACAAGTAGCAGAAGCATACATGCTCAAGAGGGATCACCCGAAATTCAAAGGCAACTGAATTTCGGCAACCGGGCATCGAAGTCGGAATGCCGCGAAACTCACCGAGTCAAAGCGTTTCGCCGTTTGCGGAAGAAAGTATGATGTAGAACAAGTAGCAGAAGCATACATGCTCAAGAGGGATCACCCGAAATTCAAAGGCAACTGAATTTCGGCAACCGGGGCATCGAAGTCGGAATGCCGCGAAACTCACCGAGTCAAAGCGTTTCGCCGTTTGCGGAAGAAAGTATGATGTAGAACAAGTAGCAGAAGCATACATGCTCAAGAGGGATCACCCGAAATTCAAAGGCAACTGAATTTCGGCAACCGGGGCATCGAAGTCGGAATGCCGCGAAACTCACCGAGTCAAAGCGTTTCGCCGTTTGCGGAAGAAGGTATGATGTAGAACAAGTAGCAGAAGCATACATGCTCAAGAGGGATCACCCGAAATTCAAAGGCAACTGAATTTCGGCAACCGGGGCATCGAAGTCGGAATGCCGCGAAACTCACCGAGTCAAAGCGTTTCGCCGTTTGCGGAAGAAAGATGATGTAGAACAAGTAGCAGAAGCATACATGCTCAAGAGGGATCACCCGAAATTCAAAGGCAACTGAATTTCGGCAACCGGGGCATCGAAGTCGGAATGCCGCGAAACTCACCGAGTCAAAGCGTTTCGCCGTTTGCGGAAGAAAGTATGATGTAGAACAAGTAGCAGAAGCATACATGCTCAAGAGGGATCACCCGAAATTCAAAGGCAACTGAATTTCGGCAACCGGGGCATCGAAGTCGGAATGCCGCGAAACTCACCGAGTCAAAGCGTTTCGCCGTTTGCGGAAGAAAGTATGATGTAGAACAAGTAGCAGAAGCATACATGCTCAAGAGGGATCACCCGAAATTCAAAGGCAACTGAATTTCGGCAACCGGGCATCGAAGTCGGAATGCCGCGAAACTCACCGAGTCAAAGCGTTTCGCCGTTTGCGGAAGAAAGTATGATGTAGAACAAGTAGCAGAAGCATACATGCTCAAGAGGGATCACCCGAAATTCAAAGGCAACTGAATTTCGGCAACCGGGCATCGAAGTCGGAATGCCGCGAAACTCACCGAGTCAAAGCGTTTCGCCGTTTGCGGAAGAAAGTATGATGTAGAAC
This sequence comes from Populus alba x Populus x berolinensis, assembly GCA_029228515.1. Taxonomy (NCBI): domain Eukaryota; kingdom Viridiplantae; phylum Streptophyta; class Magnoliopsida; order Malpighiales; family Salicaceae; genus Populus; species Populus alba x Populus x berolinensis. Next base: position 26,284,581 of record CM055362.1, on the reverse strand, counting down.
AAGTAGCAGAAGCATACATGCTCAAGAGGGATCACCCGAAATTCAAAGGCAACTGAATTTCGGCAACCGGGGCATCGAAGTCGGAATGCCGCGAAACTCACCGAGTCAAAGCGTTTCGCCGTTTGCGGAAGAAAGTATGATGTAGAACAAGTAGCAGAAGCATACATGCTCAAGAGGGATCACCCGAAATTCAAAGGCAACTGAATTTCGGCAACCGGGGCATCGAAGTCGGAATGCCGCGAAACTCACCGAGTCAAAGCGTTTCGCCGTTTGCGGAAGAAAGTATGATGTAGAACAAGTAGCAGAAGCATACATGCTCAAGAGGGATCACCCGAAATTCAAAGGCAACTGAATTTCGGCAACCGGGGCATCGAAGTCGGAATGCCGCGAAACTCACCGAGTCAAAGCGTTTCGCCGTTTGCGGAAGAAAGTATGATGTAGAACAAGTAGCAGAAGCATACATGCTCAAGAGGGATCACCCGAAATTCAAAGGCAACTGAATTTCGGCAACCGGGCATCGAAGTCGGAATGCCGCGAAACTCACCGAGTCAAAGCGTTTCGCCGTTTGCGGAAGAAGTATGATGTAGAACAAGTAGCAGAAGCATACATGCTCAAGAGGGATCACCCGAAATTCAAAGGCAACTGAATTTCGGCAACCGGGGCATCGAAGTCGGAATGCCGCGAAACTCACCGAGTCAAAGCGTTTCGCCGTTTGCGGAAGAAAGTATGATGTAGAACAAGTAGCAGAAGCATACATGCTCAAGAGGGATCACCCGAAATTCAAAGGCAACTGAATTTCGGCAACCGGGGCATCGAAGTCGGAATGCCGCGAAACTCACCGAGTCAAAGCGTTTCGCCGTTTGCGGAAGAAAGTATGATGTAGAACAAGTAGCAGAAGCATACATGCTCAAGAGGGATCACCCGAAATTCAAAGGCAACTGAATTTCGGCAACCGGGGCATCGAAGTCGGAATGCCGCGAAACTCACCGAGTCAAAGCGTTTCGCCGTTTGCGGAAGAAAGTCTGATGTAGAACAAGTAGCAGAAGCATACATGCTCAAGAGGGATCACCCGAAATTCAAAGGCAACTGAATTTCGGCAACCGGGGCATCGAAGTCGGAATGCCGCGAAACTCACCGAGTCAAAGCGTTTCGCCGTTTGCGGAAGAAAGTATGATGTAGAACAAGTAGCAGAAGCATACATGCTCAAGAGGGATCACCCGAAATTCAAAGGCAACTGAATTTCGGCAACCGGGCATCGAAGTCGGAATGCCGCGAAACTCACCGAGTCAAAGCGTTTCGCCGTTTGCGGAAGAAAGTATGATGTAGAACAAGTAGCAGAAGCATACATGCTCAAGAGGGATCACCCGAAATTCAAAGGCAACTGAATTTCGGCAACCGGGGCATCGAAGTCGGAATGCCGCGAAACTCACCGAGTCAAAGCGTTTCGCCGTTTGCGGAAGAAAGTATGATGTAGAACAAGTAGCAGAAGCATACATGCTCAAGAGGGATCACCCGAAATTCAAAGGCAACTGAATTTCGGCAACCGGGGCATCGAAGTCGGAATGCCGCGAAACTCACCGAGTCAAAGCGTTTCGCCGTTTGCGGAAGAAAGTATGATGTAGAACAAGTAGCAGAAGCATACATGCTCAAGAGGGATCACCCGAAATTCAAAGGCAACTGAATTTCGGCAACCGGGGCATCGAAGTCGGAATGCCGCGAAACTCACCGAGTCAAAGCGTTTCGCCGTTTGCGGAAGAAAGTATGATGTAGAACAAGTAGCAGAAGCATACATGCTCAAGAGGGATCACCCGAAATTCAAAGGCAACTGAATTTCGGCAACCGGGGCATCGAAGTCGGAATGCCGCGAAACTCACCGAGTCAAAGCGTTTCGCCGTTTGCGGAAGAAAGTATGATGTAGAACAAGTAGCAGAAGCATACATGCTCAAGAGGGATCACCCGAAATTCAAAGGCAACTGAATTTCGGCAACCGGGCATCGAAGTCGGAATGCCGCGAAACTCACCGAGTCAAAGCGTTTCGCCGTTTGCGGAAGAAAGTATGATGTAGAACAAGTAGCAGAAGCATACATGCTCAAGAGGGATCACCCGAAATTCAAAGGCAACTGAATTTCGGCAACCGGGGCATCGAAGTCGGAATGCCGCGAAACTCACCGAGTCAAAGCGTTTCGCCGTTTGCGGAAGAAAGTATGATGTAGAACAAGTAGCAGAAGCATACATGCTCAAGAGGGATCACCCGAAATTCAAAGGCAACTGAATTTCGGCAACCGGGCATCGAAGTCGGAATGCCGCGAAACTCACCGAGTCAAAGCGTTTCGCCGTTTGCGGAAGAAAGTATGATGTAGAACAAGTAGCAGAAGCATACATGCTCAAGAGGGATCACCCGAAATTCAAAGGCAACTGAATTTCGGCAACCGGGGCATCGAAGTCGGAATGCCGCGAAACTCACCGAGTCAAAGCGTTTCGCCGTTTGCGGAAGAAAGATGATGTAGAACAAGTAGCAGAAGCATACATGCTCAAGAGGGATCACCCGAAATTCAAAGGCAACTGAATTTCGGCAACCGGGGCATCGAAGTCGGAATGCCGCGAAACTCACCGAGTCAAAGCGTTTCGCCGTTTGCGGAAGAAAGTATGATGTAGAACAAGTAGCAGAAGCATACATGCTCAAGAGGGATCACCCGAAATTCAAAGGCAACTGAATTTCGGCAACCGGGGCATCGAAGTCGGAATGCCGCGAAACTCACCGAGTCAAAGCGTTTCGCCGTTTGCGGAAGAAAGTATGATGTAGAACAAGTAGCAGAAGCATACATGCTCAAGAGGGATCACCCGAAATTCAAAGGCAACTGAATTTCGGCAACCGGGCATCGAAGTCGGAATGCCGCGAAACTCACCGAGTCAAAGCGTTTCGCCGTTTGCGGAAGAAAGTATGATGTAGAACAAGTAGCAGAAGCATACATGCTCAAGAGGGATCACCCGAAATTCAAAGGCAACTGAATTTCGGCAACCGGGCATCGAAGTCGGAATGCCGCGAAACTCACCGAGTCAAAGCGTTTCGCCGTTTGCGGAAGAAAATGATGTAGAACAAGTAGCAGAAGCATACATGCTCAAGAGGGATCACCCGAAATTCAAAGGCAACTGAATTTCGGCAACCGGGGCATCGAAGTCGGAATGCCGCGAAACTCACCGAGTCAAAGCGTTTCGCCGTTTGCGGAAGAAAGTATGATGTAGAACAAGTAGCAGAAGCATACATGCTCAAGAGGGATCACCCGAAATTCAAAGGCAACTGAATTTCGGCAACCGGGCATCGAAGTCGGAATGCCGAAACTCACCGAGTCAAAGCGTTTCGCCGTTTGCGGAAGAAGTATGATGTAGAACAAGTAGCAGAAGCATACATGCTCAAGAGGGATCACCCGAAATTCAAAGGCAACTGAATTTCGGCAACCGGGGCATCGAAGTCGGAATGCCGCGAAACTCACCGAGTCAAAGCGTTTCGCCGTTTGCGGAAGAAAGTGATGTAGAACAAGTAGCAGAAGCATACATGCTCAAGAGGGATCACCCGAAATTCAAAGGCAACTGAATTTCGGCAACCGGGCATCGAAGTCGGAATGCCGCGAAACTCACCGAGTCAAAGCGTTTCGCCGTTTGCGGAAGAAAGTATGATGTAGAACAAGTAGCAGAAGCATACATGCTCAAGAGGGATCACCCGAAATTCAAAGGCAACTGAATTTCGGCAACCGGGGCATCGAAGTCGGAATGCCGCGAAACTCACCGAGTCAAAGCGTTTCGCCGTTTGCGGAAGAAAGTATGATGTAGAACAAGTAGCAGAAGCATACATGCTCAAGAGGGATCACCCGAAATTCAAAGGCAACTGAATTTCGGCAACCGGGGCATCGAAGTCGGAATGCCGCGAAACTCACCGAGTCAAAGCGTTTCGCCGTTTGCGGAAGAAAGTATGATGTAGAACAAGTAGCAGAAGCATACATGCTCAAGAGGGATCACCCGAAATTCAAAGGCAACTGAATTTCGGCAACCGGGGCATCGAAGTCGGAATGCCGCGAAACTCACCGAGTCAAAGCGTTTCGCCGTTTGCGGAAGAAAGTATGATGTAGAACAAGTAGCAGAAGCATACATGCTCAAGAGGGATCACCCGAAATTCAAAGGCAACTGAATTTCGGCAACCGGGGCATCGAAGTCGGAATGCCGCGAAACTCACCGAGTCAAAGCGTTTCGCCGTTTGCGGAAGAAAGTATGATGTAGAACAAGTAGCAGAAGCATACATGCTCAAGAGGGATCACCCGAAATTCAAAGGCAACTGAATTTCGGCAACCGGGGCATCGAAGTCGGAATGCCGCGAAACTCACCGAGTCAAAGCGTTTCGCCGTTTGCGGAAGAAAGTATGATGTAGAACAAGTAGCAGAAGCATACATGCTCAAGAGGGATCACCCGAAATTCAAAGGCAACTGAATTTCGGCAACCGGGCATCGAAGTCGGAATGCCGCGAAACTCACCGAGTCAAAGCGTTTCGCCGTTTGCGGAAGAAAGTATGATGTAGAACAAGTAGCAGAAGCATACATGCTCAAGAGGGATCACCCGAAATTCAAAGGCAACTGAATTTCGGCAACCGGGGCATCGAAGTCGGAATGCCGCGAAACTCACCGAGTCAAAGCGTTTCGCCGTTTGCGGAAGAAAGTATGATGTAGAACAAGTAGCAGAAGCATACATGCTCAAGAGGGATCACCCGAAATTCAAAGGCAACTGAATTTCGGCAACCGGGCATCGAAGTCGGAATGCCGCGAAACTCACCGAGTCAAAGCGTTTCGCCGTTTGCGGAAGAAAGTATGATGTAGAACAAGTAGCAGAAGCATACATGCTCAAGAGGGATCACCCGAAATTCAAAGGCAACTGAATTTCGGCAACCGGGGCATCGAAGTCGGAATGCCGCGAAACTCACCGAGTCAAAGCGTTTCGCCGTTTGCGGAAGAAAGTATGATGTAGAACAAGTAGCAGAAGCATACATGCTCAAGAGGGATCACCCGAAATTCAAAGGCAACTGAATTTCGGCAACCGGGCATCGAAGTCGGAATGCCGCGAAACTCACCGAGTCAAAGCGTTTCGCCGTTTGCGGAAGAAAGTATGATGTAGAACAAGTAGCAGAAGCATACATGCTCAAGAGGGATCACCCGAAATTCAAAGGCAACTGAATTTCGGCAACCGGGCATCGAAGTCGGAATGCCGCGAAACTCACCGAGTCAAAGCGTTTCGCCGTTTGCGGAAGAAAGTATGATGTAGAACAAGTAGCAGAAGCATACATGCTCAAGAGGGATCACCCGAAATTCAAAGGCAACTGAATTTCGGCAACCGGGGCATCGAAGTCGGAATGCCGCGAAACTCACCGAGTCAAAGCGTTTCGCCGTTTGCGGAAGAAAGTATGATGTAGAACAAGTAGCAGAAGCATACATGCTCAAGAGGGATCACCCGAAATTCAAAGGCAACTGAATTTCGGCAACCGGGGCATCGAAGTCGGAATGCCGCGAAACTCACCGAGTCAAAGCGTTTCGCCGTTTGCGGAAGAAAGTATGATGTAGAACAAGTAGCAGAAGCATACATGCTCAAGAGGGATCACCCGAAATTCAAAGGCAACTGAATTTCGGCAACCGGGGCATCGAAGTCGGAATGCCGCGAAACTCACCGAGTCAAAGCGTTTCGCCGTTTGCGGAAGAAAGTATGATGTAGAACAAGTAGCAGAAGCATACATGCTCAAGAGGGATCACCCGAAATTCAAAGGCAACTGAATTTCGGCAACCGGGCATCGAAGTCGGAATGCCGCGAAACTCACCGAGTCAAAGCGTTTCGCCGTTTGCGGAAGAAAGTATGATGTAGAACAAGTAGCAGAAGCATACATGCTCAAGAGGGATCACCCGAAATTCAAAGGCAACTGAATTTCGGCAACCGGGGCATCGAAGTCGGAATGCCGCGAAACTCACCGAGTCAAAGCGTTTCGCCGTTTGCGGAAGAAAGTATGATGTAGAACAAGTAGCAGAAGCATACATGCTCAAGAGGGATCACCCGAAATTCAAAGGCAACTGAATTTCGGCAACCGGGGCATCGAAGTCGGAATGCCGCGAAACTCACCGAGTCAAAGCGTTTCGCCGTTTGCGGAAGAAGTATGATGTAGAACAAGTAGCAGAAGCATACATGCTCAAGAGGGATCACCCGAAATTCAAAGGCAACTGAATTTCGGCAACCGGGGCATCGAAGTCGGAATGCCGCGAAACTCACCGAGTCAAAGCGTTTCGCCGTTTGCGGAAGAAAGTATGATGTAGAACAAGTAGCAGAAGCATACATGCTCAAGAGGGATCACCCGAAATTCAAAGGCAACTGAATTTCGGCAACCGGGCATCGAAGTCGGAATGCCGCGAAACTCACCGAGTCAAAGCGTTTCGCCGTTTGCGGAAGAAAGTATGATGTAGAACAAGTAGCAGAAGCATACATGCTCAAGAGGGATCACCCGAAATTCAAAGGCAACTGAATTTCGGCAACCGGGGCATCGAAGTCGGAATGCCGCGAAACTCACCGAGTCAAAGCGTTTCGCCGTTTGCGGAAGAAAGTATGATGTAGAACAAGTAGCAGAAGCATACATGCTCAAGAGGGATCACCCGAAATTCAAAGGCAACTGAATTTCGGCAACCGGGGCATCGAAGTCGGAATGCCGCGAAACTCACCGAGTCAAAGCGTTTCGCCGTTTGCGGAAGAAAGTATGATGTAGAACAAGTAGCAGAAGCATACATGCTCAAGAGGGATCACCCGAAATTCAAAGGCAACTGAATTTCGGCAACCGGGGCATCGAAGTCGGAATGCCGCGAAACTCACCGAGTCAAAGCGTTTCGCCGTTTGCGGAAGAAAGTATGATGTAGAACAAGTAGCAGAAGCATACATGCTCAAGAGGGATCACCCGAAATTCAAAGGCAACTGAATTTCGGCAACCGGGCATCGAAGTCGGAATGCCGCGAAACTCACCGAGTCAAAGCGTTTCGCCGTTTGCGGAAGAAAGTATGATGTAGAACAAGTAGCAGAAGCATACATGCTCAAGAGGGATCACCCGAAATTCAAAGGCAACTGAATTTCGGCAACCGGGGCATCGAAGTCGGAATGCCGCGAAACTCACCGAGTCAAAGCGTTTCGCCGTTTGCGGAAGAAAGTATGATGTAGAACAAGTAGCAGAAGCATACATGCTCAAGAGGGATCACCCGAAATTCAAAGGCAACTGAATTTCGGCAACCGGGCATCGAAGTCGGAATGCCGCGAAACTCACCGAGTCAAAGCGTTTCGCCGTTTGCGGAAGAAAGTATGATGTAGAACAAGTAGCAGAAGCATACATGCTCAAGAGGGATCACCCGAAATTCAAAGGCAACTGAATTTCGGCAACCGGGGCATCGAAGTCGGAATGCCGCGAAACTCACCGAGTCAAAGCGTTTCGCCGTTTGCGGAAGAAAGTATGATGTAGAACAAGTAGCAGAAGCATACATGCTCAAGAGGGATCACCCGAAATTCAAAGGCAACTGAATTTCGGCAACCGGGGCATCGAAGTCGGAATGCCGCGAAACTCACCGAGTCAAAGCGTTTCGCCGTTTGCGGAAGAAGTATGATGTAGAACAAGTAGCAGAAGCATACATGCTCAAGAGGGATCACCCGAAATTCAAAGGCAACTGAATTTCGGCAACCGGGGCATCGAAGTCGGAATGCCGCGAAACTCACCGAGTCAAAGCGTTTCGCCGTTTGCGGAAGAAAGTATGATGTAGAACAAGTAGCAGAAGCATACATGCTCAAGAGGGATCACCCGAAATTCAAAGGCAACTGAATTTCGGCAACCGGGGCATCGAAGTCGGAATGCCGCGAAACTCACCGAGTCAAAGCGTTTCGCCGTTTGCGGAAGAAGTATGATGTAGAACAAGTAGCAGAAGCATACATGCTCAAGAGGGATCACCCGAAATTCAAAGGCAACTGAATTTCGGCAACCGGGGCATCGAAGTCGGAATGCCGCGAAACTCACCGAGTCAAAGCGTTTCGCCGTTTGCGGAAGAAAGTATGATGTAGAACAAGTAGCAGAAGCATACATGCTCAAGAGGGATCACCCGAAATTCAAAGGCAACTGAATTTCGGCAACCGGGGCATCGAAGTCGGAATGCCGCGAAACTCACCGAGTCAAAGCGTTTCGCCGTTTGCGGAAGAAAGTATGATGTAGAACAAGTAGCAGAAGCATACATGCTCAAGAGGGATCACCCGAAATTCAAAGGCAACTGAATTTCGGCAACCGGGGCATCGAAGTCGGAATGCCGCGAAACTCACCGAGTCAAAGCGTTTCGCCGTTTGCGGAAGAAAGTATGATGTAGAACAAGTAGCAGAAGCATACATGCTCAAGAGGGATCACCCGAAATTCAAAGGCAACTGAATTTCGGCAACCGGGGCATCGAAGTCGGAATGCCGCGAAACTCACCGAGTCAAAGCGTTTCGCCGTTTGCGGAAGAAAGTATGATGTAGAACAAGTAGCAGAAGCATACATGCTCAAGAGGGATCACCCGAAATTCAAAGGCAACTGAATTTCGGCAACCGGGGCATCGAAGTCGGAATGCCGCGAAACTCACCGAGTCAAAGCGTTTCGCCGTTTGCGGAAGAAAGTATGATGTAGAACAAGTAGCAGAAGCATACATGCTCAAGAGGGATCACCCGAAATTCAAAGGCAACATAAAAAAAAATTACGGCAACCTGGGCATCGAAGTCGGAATGGCCGCGAAACTCACCGAGATGAAAGCGTTTCGCTTTTTAAGGAAGGAAGTTTGATGTAGAACCAAGTAGCAGAAGCATACATGCTCAAGAGTGATCACCCCGAAATTCACAGGCTACTGAATTTCGGCAATCCGGGCACAAAAGACGGAATGCCGCAAAACTCAACCGAGTCAAAGCGTTTCGCCGTTTAAGGAAGAAATTTGATTTAGAACAAGTAGCCAGAAACATACCCTGCTCAAGAGGGATTCAACTCCAAATACAAAGGCAACATTAATTATCGGCAACCGGGGCAATCTAAGTCAGAATGCCACTAAACACACCCGAGTCAAAGCGTTTCGCTGTTTAAGGAAGGAAATTTGATGTAGTACAAGTATCATGAAGCATACATGCCTCAAGAGGGATCACCCGAAATTCAAAGGCAACTTAATTTCGGCAACCGGGCAATCGCAGACGGAATGCCGGGAAACTCACCGAGTCAAAGCGATTCGCTGTTTTAAGGAAGAAAGTTTAGATGTAGAACAAGTATAGCATAAGCATACAATGCTCAAGATGGATCACCCAAAATTCAAAAGGGCAACGTAATTTCGGCAACCGGAGGCATCGAAGTCGGAATGCCTCGAAACACACCGAGACAAAGCGTTTCGCTGTTTAATGAAGGAAGTTTGATGTAGAACAAGTAGCAGAAGCATACATGCTCAAGAGCGATCACCCCGAAATTCAAAGGCAAACTTAATTTGAGCAAGCGGGCCATCTAATTCGGAATGCCGCGAAACTCACCGAGTCAAAGCGTTTCGCTTTTAAAGGAAGGAAGTTTGATGTAGAACAAGTAGCAGAAGCATACATGCATCCAAGAGGGATTCACCCGAAATTTCTCAAAGGCAACTGAATTTCGGCAACACACCGGGCGTCGAAGACTGAATGCCGCGAAACTCACCGAGTCAAAGCGTTTCTCTGTTTAAGGAAGGAAGTTTGATGTAGAAACGAGTAGCAGAAGCATACATGCTCAAGAGGGATCACCCGAAATTCAAAGGCAACTTAATTTCGGTCAACCGGGGCAACTAAGTCGGAATGCCGCTGAAACTCGACCGAGTCAAAGCGTTTTCGCTGTTTAAGGAAGTGAAAGTTTGATGTAGAAACAAGTAGCAGAAGCATACATGCTCAAGAGGGCATCACCCGAAATTCAATAGGCAACTTGAATTTTTCTTGGCAACCGGGGGCATCGAAGTCGGAATGCCGCGAAACCTCACCGAGTCAAAGCGTTTCGGCGGTTTAAGGACAAGACCGGAAGTTCTGATGTTAGAACAAGTTAGCAGAAGCATACAATGTCTCGAACAGGGATCACCCGTCATTCATAGAGGCAACTGAATTTCGGCAACCGGGGCATCGAAGTCGGATATGCCGCGAAACTCACCGAGTCAAAGCCGTTTCGCTTTTTGCGGCAAGGAAGTATGATGTTAGAACAAGTAGCAGAAGCATACACCTGCTCCAAGAGGGATCACCCGAAACTATTCAAAGGCAACTTAATTTCAGCAACCGGGCCATTCTATAGACGGAATGCGCTCGCGAAACTCACCGAGGTCAAAGCCGTCTTCGCTGTTTGAACACAAGAAAAGTATAGTGATGTAGAACAAGTAGCAGAAGCATACATGCTCAAGAGGGATCACCCGAAATTCAAAGGCAACTGAATTTCGGCAACCGGGGCATCGAAGTCGGAATGCCGCGAAACTCACCGAGTCAAAGCGTTTCGCCTTTTAAGGAAGAAGTATGATGTAGAACAAGTAGCAGAAGCATACATGCTCAAGAGGGATCGCCCGAAATTCAAAGGCAACTGCATTTCGGCAACCGGGGCATCGAAGTCGGAATGCCGCGAAACTCACCGAGTCAAAGCGTTTCGCCGTTTGCGGAAGAAAGTTCTGATGTAGAACAAGTAGCAGAAGCATACATGCTCAAGAGGGATCACCCGAAATTCAAAGGCAACTGAATTTCGGCAACCGGGGCATCGAAGCCGGAATGCCGCGAAACTCACCGAGTCAAAGCGTTTCGCCGTTTACGGAAGAAAGTTAGCTGTAGAACAAGTAGCAGAAGCATACATGCTACAGAGGGATCACCCAAATTCAAAGGCAACTGAATTTCGGCAACCAGCGCATCGAAGTCGGAATGCCGCGAAACTCACCGAGTCAAAGCGTTACGCCGTTTAAAGGAAGGAAGTTTGATGTAGAACAAGTAGCAGAAGCATACATGCTCAAGAGGGATCACACGAAATTCAAAGGCAACTGAATTTCGGCAACCGGTGGCATCGAAGTCGGAATGCCGCGAAACTCACCGAGTCAAAGCGTTTCGCCGTTTACGGAAGAAAGTTTGATGTAGAACAAGTAGCAGAAGCATACATGCTCAAGAGGGATCACCCGAAATTCAAAGGCAACTTAATTTCGGCAACGGGGGCATCGAAGTCGGAATGCCTCGAAACTCACCGAGTCAAAGCGATTCGCCATTTGCGGAAGGAAGTATGATGTAGAACAAGTAGCAGAAGCATACATGCTCAAGAGGGATCACCCGAACTTCAAAGGCTACTGAATTTCGGCAACCGGGGCATCGAAGTCGGAATGCCGCGAAACTCACCGAGTCAAAGCGTTTCGCCATTTGCGGAAGACAGTTTGATGTAGAACAAGTAGCAGAAGCATACATGCTCAAGAGGGATCACCCGAAATTCAAAGGCAACTTAATTTCGGCAACCGGGGCAGCTAAGTCGGAAGCCCGCGAAACTCACCGAGTCAAAGCGTTTCGCCATTACGGAAGGAAGTATGATGTAGAACAAGTAGCAGCGCATACATGCTCAAGAGGGATCACCCGAAATTCAAAGGCAACTTAATTTCGGCAACCGGGCATCTAAGTCGGAATGCCGCGAAACTCACCGAGTCAAAGCGTTTCGCTGTTTAAGGAAGAAAGTCTGATGTAGAACAAGTAGCAGAAGCAAACATGCTCAAGAGGATCACCCGAAATTCAAAGGCAACTGAATTTCGGCAACCGGGCATCGAAGTCGGACTGCCGCGAAACTCACCGAGTCAAAGCGTTTCGCCGTTTAAGGAAGAAAGTTTGATGTAGAACAAGTAGCAGAAGCATACATGCTCAAGAGGGATCACCCGAAATTCAAAGGCAACTGAATTTCGGCAACCGGGGCATCGAAGTCGGAATGCCGCGAAACTCACCGAGTCATAGCGTTTCACCGTTTGCCGAAGAAAGTCTGATGTAGAACAAGTAGCAGAGGCAAACATGCTCAAGAGGGATCACCCGAAATTCAAAGGCAAATGAATTTCGGCAACCGGGCATCGAAGTCGGAATGCCGCGAAAACTCTCCGAGTCAAAGCGTTTCGCCGTTTGCGGAAGAAAGTATGATGTAGAACAAGTAGCAGAAGCATACATGCTCAAGAGGGATCACCCGAAATTCAAAGGCAACTTAATTTCGGCAACCGGGGCATCGAAGTCGGAATGCCGCGAAACTCACCGAGTCAAAGCGTTTCGCTGTTTGCGGAAGAAAGTCTGATGTAGAACAAGTAGCAGAAGCATACATGCTCAAGAGGGATCACCCGAAATTCAAAGGCAACTGAATTTGGGCAACCGGGGCATCGAAGTCGGAATGCCGCGAAACTCACCGAGTCAAAGCGTTTCGCCGTTTGCGGAAGAAAGTATGATGTAGAACAAGTAGCAGAAGCATACATGCTCAAGAGGGATCACCCGAAATTCAAAGGCAACTTAATTTCGGCAACCGGGGCATCGAAGTCGGAATGCCGCAAAACTCACCGAGTCAAAGCGTTTCGCTTTTGCGGAAGAAAGTATGATGTAGAACAAGTAGCAGAAGCATACATGCTCAAGAGGGATCACCCGAAATTCAAAGGCAACTGAATTTCGGCAACCGGGGCATCGAAGTCGGAATGCCGCGAAAACTCACCGAGTCAAAGCGTTTCGCCGTTTGCGGAAGAAAGTATGATGTAGAACAAGTAGCAGAAGCATACATGCTCAAGAGGGATCACCCGAAATTCAAAGGCAACTGAATTTCGGCAACCGGGGCATCGAAGTCGGAATGCCGCGAAACTCACCGAGTCAAAGCGTTTCGCCGTTTGCGGAAGGAGGTATGATGTAGAACAAGTAGCAGAAGCATACATGCTCAAGAGGGATCACCCGAAATTCAAAGGCAACTGAATTTCGGCAACCGGGGCATCGAAGTCGGAATGCCGCGAAACTCACCGAGTCAAAGCGTTTCGCTGTTTGCGGAAGAAGGAATGTAGAACAAGTAGCAGAAGCATACATGCTCAAGAGGGATCACCCGAAATTCAAAGGCAACTGAATTTCGGCAACCGGGGCATCGAAGTCGGAATGCCGCGAAACTCACCGAGTCAAAGCGTTTCGCCGTTTGCGGAAGAAAGTATGATGTAGAAACAAGTAGCAGAAGCATACATGCTCAAGAGGGATCACCCGAAATGCAAAGGAAGCTGAATTTCGGCAACCGGGGAATCGAAGTCGGAATGTCTCGAAACTCACCGAGTCAAAGCCTTTCGCCGTTTGTGGAAGAAAGTATGATGTAGAACAAGTAGCAAAAGCATACATGCTCAACAGGGATCACCCGAAATGCAAACGCAACTGAATTTTGGCAACAGGGCATCGAAGTCGGAATGCCGCGAAACTCACCGAGTCAAAGCGTTTCGCTGTTTGCGGAAGAAAGTCTGATGTAGAACAAGTAGTAGAAGCATACATGCTCAAGAGGGATCACCCGAAATTCAAAGGCAAATGAATTTCAGCAACCGGGGCATCGAAGTCGGAATGCCGCGAAACTCACCGAGTCAAAGCGTTTCGCCGTTTGCGGAAGAAAGTCTGATGTAGAACAAGTAGCAGAAGCATACATGCTCAAGAGGGATCACCCGAAATGCAAAGGCAACTGAATTTTGGCAACCGGGGCATCGAAGTCGGAATGCCGCGAAACTCACCGAGTCAAAGCGTTTCGCTGTTTGCGGAAGAAAGTATGATGTAGAACAAGTAGCAGAAGCATACATGCTCAAGAGGGATCACCCGAAATTCAAAGGCAACTGAATTTCGGCAACCGGGGCATCGAAGTCGGAATGCCGCGAAACTCACCGAGTCAAAGCGTTTCGCCATTTGCGGAAGAAAGTCTGATGTAGAACAAGTAGCAGAAGCATACATGCTCAAGAGGGATCACCCGAAATTCAAAGGCAACTGAATTTCGGCAACCGGGGCATCGAAGTCGGAATGCCGCGAAACTCACGAGTCAAAGCGTTTCGCCGTTTGCGAAGAAAGTCTGATGTAGAACAAGTAGCAGAAGCATACATGCTCAAGAGGGATCACCCGAAATTCAAAGGCAACTGAATTTCGGCAACCGGGACATCATAGTCGGAATGCCGCGAAACTCACCGAGTCAAAGCGTTTCGCCGTTTCCGGAAGAAAGTATGATGTAGAACAAGTAGCAGAAGCATACATGCTCAAGAGGGATAACCCGAAATTCAAAGGCAACTGAATTTCGGCAACCGGGGCATCGAAGTCGGAATGCCGCGAAACTCACCGAGTCAAAGCGTTTCGCCGTTTGCGGAAGAAAGTATGATGTAGAACAAGTAGCAGAAGCATACATGCTCAAGAGGGATCACCCGAAATTCAAAGGCAACTGAATTTCGGCAACCGGGGCATCGAAGTCGGAATGCCGCGAAACTCACCGAGTCAAAGCGTTTCGCCGTTTGCGGAAGAAAGGATGATGTAGAACAAGTAGCAGAAGCATACATGCTCAAGAGGGATCACCCGAAATTCAAAGGCAACTGAATTTCGGCAACCGGGGCATCGAAGTCGGAATGCCGCGAAACTCACCGAGTCAAAGCGTTTCGCCGTTTGCGGAAGAAAGTATGATGTAGAACAAGTAGCAGAAGCATACATGCTCAAGAGGGATCACCCGAAATTCAAAGGCAACTGAATTTCGGCAACCGGGGCATCGAAGTCGGAATGCCGCGAAACTCACCGAGTCAAAGCGTTTCGCCGTTTGCGGAAGAAAGTATGATGTAGAACAAGTAGCAGAAGCATACATGCTCAAGAGGGATCACCCGAAATTCAAAGGCAACTGAATTTCGGCAACCGGGGCATCGAAGTCGGAATGCTGCGAAACTCACCGAGTCAAAGCGTTTCGCCGTTTGCGGAAGAAAGGATGATGTAGAACAAGTAGCAGAAGCATACATGCTCAAGAGGGATCACCCGAAATGCAAAGGCAACTGAATTTCGGCAACCGGGGCATCGAAGTCGGAATGCCGCGAAACTCACCGAGTCAAAGCGTTTCGCCGTTTGTGGACGAAGGTATGACGTAGAACAAGTAGCAGAAGCATACATGCTCAAGAGGGATCACCCGAAATTCAAAGGCAACTGAATTTCGGCAACCGGGGCATCGAAGTCGGAATGCCGCGAAACTCACCGAGTCAAAGCGTTTCGCCGTTTGCGGAAGAAAGTATGATGTAGAACAAGTAGCAGAAGCATACATGCTCAAGAGGGATCACCCGAAATTCAAAGGCAACTGAATTTCGGCAACCGGGGCATCGAAGTCGGAATGCCGCGAAACTCACCGAGTCAAAGCGTTTCGCCGTTTGCGGAAGAAAGTATGATGTAGAACAAGTAGCAGAAGCATACATGCTCAAGAGGGATCACCCGAAATTCAAAGGCAACTGAATTTCGGCAACCGGGGCATCGAAGTCGGAATGCCACGAAACTCACCGAGTCAAAGCGTTTCGCCGTTTGTGGAAGAAGGTATGATGTAGAACAAGTAGCAGAAGCATACATGCTCAAGAGGGATCACCTGAAATTCAAAGGCAACTGAATTTCGGCAACCGGGGCATCGAAGTCGGAATGCCGCGAAACTCTCCGAGTCAAAGCGTTTCGCCGTTTGCGGAAGAAAGGATGATGTAGAACAAGTAGCAGAAGCATACATGCTCAAGAGGGATCACCCGAAATGCAAAGGCAACTGAATTTCGGTAACCCGGGCATCGAAGTCGGAATGCCGCAAAAGTCACCGAGTCAAAGCGTTTCGCCGTTTGCGGAAGAAAGTATGATGTAGAACAAGTAGCAGAAGCATACATGCTCAAGAGGGATCACCCGAAATGCAAAGGCAATTGAATTTCGGCAACCGGGGCATCGAAGTCGGAATGCCGCGAAACTCACCGAGTCAAAGCGTTTCGCCGTTTGCGGAAGAAAGTATGATGTAGAACAAGTAGCAGAAGCATACATGCTCCAGAGGGATCATCCGAAATTCAAAGGCAACTGAATTTCGGCAACCGGGACATCGAAGTCGGAATGCCACGAAACTCACTGAGTCAAAGCGTTTCGCCGTTTGCGGAAGGAAGTTTGATGTAGAACAAGTAGCAGAAGCATACATGCTCAAGAGGGATCACCCGAAATTCAAAGGCAACTGAATTTCGGCAACCGGGGCATCGAAGTCGGAATGCCGCGAAACTCCCCGAGTCAAAGCGTTTCGCCGTTTGCGGAAGAAAGTATGATGTAGAACAAGTAGCAGAATCATACTTGCTCAAGAGGGATCACCCGAAATTTAACAA
>CM055362.1:26229380-26265726 GCA_029228515.1 Populus alba x Populus x berolinensis | reverse complement strand
TTTTTTTGCCGAAATTCAGTTGCCTTTGAATTTCGGGTGATCCCTCTTGAGCATGTATGCTTCTGCTACTTGTTCTACCATCAGACTTTCTTCCGCAAACGCGAAACGCTTTGACTCGGTGAGTTTCGCGGCATTCCGACTTCGATGCCCCGGTTGCCGAAATTCAGTTGCCTTTGAATTTCGGGGTGATCCCTCTTGAGCATGTATGCTTCTGCTACTTGTTCTACATCAGACTTTCTTCCGCAAACGGCGAAACGCTTTGACTCGGTGAGTTTCGCGGCATTCCGACTTCGATGCCCCGGTTGCCGAAATTCAGTTGCCTTTGAATTTCGGGTGATCCCTCTTGAGCATGTATGCTTCTGCTACTTGTTCTACATCAGACTTTCTTCCGCAAACGGCGAAACGCTTTGACTCGGTGAGTTTCGCGGCATTCCGACTTCGATGCCCCGGTTGCCGAAATTCAGTTGCCTTTGAATTTCGGTGATCCCTCTTGAGCATGTATGCTTCTGCTACTTGTTCTACATCAGACTTTCTTCCGCAAACGGCGAAACGCTTTGACTCGGTGAGTTTCGCGGCATTCCGACTTCGATGCCCCGGTTGCCGAAATTCAGTTGCCTTTGAATTTCGGGTGATCCCTCTTGAGCATGTATGCTTCTGCTACTTGTTCTACATCAGACTTCTTCCGCAAACGGCGAAACGCTTTGACTCGGTGAGTTTCGCGGCATTCCGACTTCGATGCCCGGTTGCCGAAATTCAGTTGCCTTTGAATTTCGGGTGATCCCTCTTGAGCATGTATGCTTCTGCTACTTGTTCTACATCAGACTTTCTTCCGCAAACGGCGAAACGCTTTGACTCGGTGAGTTTCGCGGCATTCCGACTTCGATGCCCCGGTTGCCGAAATTCAGTTGCCTTTGAATTTCGGGTGATCCCTCTTGAGCATGTATGCTTCTGCTACTTGTTCTACATCAGACTTCTTCCGCAAACGGCGAAACGCTTTGACTCGGTGAGTTTCGCGGCATTCCGACTTCGATGCCCCGTTTGCCGAAATTCAGTTGCCTTTGAATTTCGGGTGATCCCTCTTGAGCATGTATGCTTCTGCTACTTGTTCTACATCAGACTTTCTTCCGCAAACGGCGAAACGCTTTGACTCGGTGAGTTTCGCGGCATTCCGACTTCGATGCCCGGTTGCCGAAATTCAGTTGCCTTTGAATTTCGGGTGATCCCTCTTGAGCATGTATGCTTCTGCTACTTGTTCTACATCAGACTTCTTCCGCAAACGGCGAAACGCTTTGACTCGGTGAGTTTCGCGGCATTCCGACTTCGATGCCCCGGTTGCCGAAATTCAGTTGCCTTTGAATTTCGGGTGATCCCTCTTGAGCATGTATGCTTCTGCTACTTGTTCTACATCAGACTTCTTCCGCAAACGGCGAAACGCTTTGACTCGGTGAGTTTCGCGGCATTCCGACTTCGATGCCCCGGTTGCCGAAATTCAGTTGCCTTTGAATTTCGGGTGATCCCTCTTGAGCATGTATGCTTCTGCTACTTGTTCTACATCAGACTTTCTTCCGCAAACGGCGAAACGCTTTGACTCGGTGAGTTTCGCGGCATTCCGACTTCGATGCCCCGGTTGCCGAAATTCAGTTGCCTTTGAATTTCGGGTGATCCCTCTTGAGCATGTATGCTTCTGCTACTTGTTCTACATCAGACTTTCTTCCGCAAACGGCGAAACGCTTTGACTCGGTGAGTTTCGCGGCATTCCGACTTCGATGCCCCGGTTGCCGAAATTCAGTTGCCTTTGAATTTCGGGTGATCCCTCTTGAGCATGTATGCTTCTGCTACTTGTTCTACATCAGACTTTCTTCCGCAAACGGCGAAACGCTTTGACTCGGTGAGTTTCGCGGCATTCCGACTTCGATGCCCCGGTTGCCGAAATTCAGTTGCCTTTGAATTTCGGGTGATCCCTCTTGAGCATGTATGCTTCTGCTACTTGTTCTACATCAGACTTTCTTCCGCAAACGGCGAAACGCTTTGACTCGGTGAGTTTCGCGGCATTCCGACTTCGATGCCCCGGTTGCCGAAATTCAGTTGCCTTTGAATTTCGGGTGATCCCTCTTGAGCATGTATGCTTCTGCTACTTGTTCTACATCAGACTTTCTTCCGCAAACGGCGAAACGCTTTGACTCGGTGAGTTTCGCGGCATTCCGACTTCGATGCCCCGGTTGCCGAAATTCAGTTGCCTTTGAATTTCGGGTGATCCCTCTTGAGCATGTATGCTTCTGCTACTTGTTCTACATCAGACTTTCTTCCGCAAACGGCGAAACGCTTTGACTCGGTGAGTTTCGCGGCATTCCGACTTCGATGCCCCGGTTGCCGAAATTCAGTTGCCTTTGAATTTCGGGTGATCCCTCTTGAGCATGTATGCTTCTGCTACTTGTTCTACATCAGACTTTCTTCCGCAAACGGCGAAACGCTTTGACTCGGTGAGTTTCGCGGCATTCCGACTTCGATGCCCCGGTTGCCGAAATTCAGTTGCCTTTGAATTTCGGGTGATCCCTCTTGAGCATGTATGCTTCTGCTACTTGTTCTACATCAGACTTTCTTCCGCAAACGGCGAAACGCTTTGACTCGGTGAGTTTCGCGGCATTCCGACTTCGATGCCCCGGTTGCCGAAATTCAGTTGCCTTTGAATTTCGGGTGATCCCTCTTGAGCATGTATGCTTCTGCTACTTGTTCTACATCAGACTTCTTCCGCAAACGGCGAAACGCTTTGACTCGGTGAGTTTCGCGGCATTCCGACTTCGATGCCCCGGTTGCCGAAATTCAGTTGCCTTTGAATTTCGGGTGATCCCTCTTGAGCATGTATGCTTCTGCTACTTGTTCTACATCAGACTTTCTTCCGCAAACGGCGAAACGCTTTGACTCGGTGAGTTTCGCGGCATTCCGACTTCGATGCCCCGGTTGCCGAAATTCAGTTGCCTTTGAATTTCGGGTGATCCCTCTTGAGCATGTATGCTTCTGCTACTTGTTCTACATCAGACTTTCTTCCGCAAACGGCGAAACGCTTTGACTCGGTGAGTTTCGCGGCATTCCGACTTCGATGCCCCGGTTGCCGAAATTCAGTTGCCTTTGAATTTCGGGTGATCCCTCTTGAGCATGTATGCTTCTGCTACTTGTTCTACATCAGACTTTCTTCCGCAAACGGCGAAACGCTTTGACTCGGTGAGTTTCGCGGCATTCCGACTTCGATGCCCCGGTTGCCGAAATTCAGTTGCCTTTGAATTTCGGGTGATCCCTCTTGAGCATGTATGCTTCTGCTACTTGTTCTACATCAGACTTTCTTCCGCAAACGGCGAAACGCTTTGACTCGGTGAGTTTCGCGGCATTCCGACTTCGATGCCCCGGTTGCCGAAATTCAGTTGCCTTTGAATTTCGGGTGATCCCTCTTGAGCATGTATGCTTCTGCTACTTGTTCTACATCAGACTTTCTTCCGCAAACGGCGAAACGCTTTGACTCGGTGAGTTTCGCGGCATTCCGACTTCGATGCCCCGGTTGCCGAAATTCAGTTGCCTTTGAATTTCGGGTGATCCCTCTTGAGCATGTATGCTTCTGCTACTTGTTCTACATCAGACTTTCTTCCGCAAACGGCGAAACGCTTTGACTCGGTGAGTTTCGCGGCATTCCGACTTCGATGCCCCGGTTGCCGAAATTCAGTTGCCTTTGAATTTCGGGTGATCCCTCTTGAGCATGTATGCTTCTGCTACTTGTTCTACATCAGACTTTCTTCCGCAAACGGCGAAACGCTTTGACTCGGTGAGTTTCGCGGCATTCCGACTTCGATGCCCCGGTTGCCGAAATTCAGTTGCCTTTGAATTTCGGGTGATCCCTCTTGAGCATGTATGCTTCTGCTACTTGTTCTACATCAGACTTTCTTCCGCAAACGGCGAAACGCTTTGACTCGGTGAGTTTCGCGGCATTCCGACTTCGATGCCCCGGTTGCCGAAATTCAGTTGCCTTTGAATTTCGGGTGATCCCTCTTGAGCATGTATGCTTCTGCTACTTGTTCTACATCAGACTTTCTTCCGCAAACGGCGAAACGCTTTGACTCGGTGAGTTTCGCGGCATTCCGACTTCGATGCCCCGGTTGCCGAAATTCAGTTGCCTTTGAATTTCGGGTGATCCCTCTTGAGCATGTATGCTTCTGCTACTTGTTCTACATCAGACTTTCTTCCGCAAACGGCGAAACGCTTTGACTCGGTGAGTTTCGCGGCATTCCGACTTCGATGCCCCGGTTGCCGAAATTCAGTTGCCTTTGAATTTCGGGTGATCCCTCTTGAGCATGTATGCTTCTGCTACTTGTTCTACATCAGACTTTCTTCCGCAAACGGCGAAACGCTTTGACTCGGTGAGTTTCGCGGCATTCCGACTTCGATGCCCCGGTTGCCGAAATTCAGTTGCCTTTGAATTTCGGGTGATCCCTCTTGAGCATGTATGCTTCTGCTACTTGTTCTACATCAGACTTTCTTCCGCAAACGGCGAAACGCTTTGACTCGGTGAGTTTCGCGGCATTCCGACTTCGATGCCCCGGTTGCCGAAATTCAGTTGCCTTTGAATTTCGGGTGATCCCTCTTGAGCATGTATGCTTCTGCTACTTGTTCTACATCAGACTTCTTCCGCAAACGGCGAAACGCTTTGACTCGGTGAGTTTCGCGGCATTCCGACTTCGATGCCCCGGTTGCCGAAATTCAGTTGCCTTTGAATTTCGGGTGATCCCTCTTGAGCATGTATGCTTCTGCTACTTGTTCTACATCAGACTTTCTTCCGCAAACGGCGAAACGCTTTGACTCGGTGAGTTTCGCGGCATTCCGACTTCGATGCCCCGGTTGCCGAAATTCAGTTGCCTTTGAATTTCGGGTGATCCCTCTTGAGCATGTATGCTTCTGCTACTTGTTCTACATCAGACTTTCTTCCGCAAACGGCGAAACGCTTTGACTCGGTGAGTTTCGCGGCATTCCGACTTCGATGCCCCGGTTGCCGAAATTCAGTTGCCTTTGAATTTCGGGTGATCCCTCTTGAGCATGTATGCTTCTGCTACTTGTTCTACATCAGACTTTCTTCCGCAAACGGCGAAACGCTTTGACTCGGTGAGTTTCGCGGCATTCCGACTTCGATGCCCCGGTTGCCGAAATTCAGTTGCCTTTGAATTTCGGGTGATCCCTCTTGAGCATGTATGCTTCTGCTACTTGTTCTACATCAGACTTTCTTCCGCAAACGGCGAAACGCTTTGACTCGGTGAGTTTCGCGGCATTCCGACTTCGATGCCCCGGTTGCCGAAATTCAGTTGCCTTTGAATTTCGGGTGATCCCTCTTGAGCATGTATGCTTCTGCTACTTGTTCTACATCAGACTTTCTTCCGCAAACGGCGAAACGCTTTGACTCGGTGAGTTTCGCGGCATTCCGACTTCGATGCCCCGGTTGCCGAAATTCAGTTGCCTTTGAATTTCGGGTGATCCCTCTTGAGCATGTATGCTTCTGCTACTTGTTCTACATCAGACTTTCTTCCGCAAACGGCGAAACGCTTTGACTCGGTGAGTTTCGCGGCATTCCGACTTCGATGCCCCGGTTGCCGAAATTCAGTTGCCTTTGAATTTCGGGTGATCCCTCTTGAGCATGTATGCTTCTGCTACTTGTTCTACATCAGACTTTCTTCCGCAAACGGCGAAACGCTTTGACTCGGTGAGTTTCGCGGCATTCCGACTTCGATGCCCCGGTTGCCGAAATTCAGTTGCCTTTGAATTTCGGGTGATCCCTCTTGAGCATGTATGCTTCTGCTACTTGTTCTACATCAGACTTTCTTCCGCAAACGGCGAAACGCTTTGACTCGGTGAGTTTCGCGGCATTCCGACTTCGATGCCCCGGTTGCCGAAATTCAGTTGCCTTTGAATTTCGGGTGATCCCTCTTGAGCATGTATGCTTCTGCTACTTGTTCTACATCAGACTTTCTTCCGCAAACGGCGAAACGCTTTGACTCGGTGAGTTTCGCGGCATTCCGACTTCGATGCCCCGGTTGCCGAAATTCAGTTGCCTTTGAATTTCGGGTGATCCCTCTTGAGCATGTATGCTTCTGCTACTTGTTCTACATCAGACTTTCTTCCGCAAACGGCGAAACGCTTTGACTCGGTGAGTTTCGCGGCATTCCGACTTCGATGCCCCGGTTGCCGAAATTCAGTTGCCTTTGAATTTCGGGTGATCCCTCTTGAGCATGTATGCTTCTGCTACTTGTTCTACATCAGACTTTCTTCCGCAAACGGCGAAACGCTTTGACTCGGTGAGTTTCGCGGCATTCCGACTTCGATGCCCCGGTTGCCGAAATTCAGTTGCCTTTGAATTTCGGGTGATCCCTCTTGAGCATGTATGCTTCTGCTACTTGTTCTACATCAGACTTTCTTCCGCAAACGGCGAAACGCTTTGACTCGGTGAGTTTCGCGGCATTCCGACTTCGATGCCCCGTTGCCGAAATTCAGTTGCCTTTGAATTTCGGGTGATCCCTCTTGAGCATGTATGCTTCTGCTACTTGTTCTACATCAGACTTTCTTCCGCAAACGGCGAAACGCTTTGACTCGGTGAGTTTCGCGGCATTCCGACTTCGATGCCCCGGTTGCCGAAATTCAGTTGCCTTTGAATTTCGGGTGATCCCTCTTGAGCATGTATGCTTCTGCTACTTGTTCTACATCAGACTTTCTTCCGCAAACGGCGAAACGCTTTGACTCGGTGAGTTTCGCGGCATTCCGACTTCGATGCCCCGGTTGCCGAAATTCAGTTGCCTTTGAATTTCGGGTGATCCCTCTTGAGCATGTATGCTTCTGCTACTTGTTCTACATCAGACTTTCTTCCGCAAACGGCGAAACGCTTTGACTCGGTGAGTTTCGCGGCATTCCGACTTCGATGCCCCGGTTGCCGAAATTCAGTTGCCTTTGAATTTCGGGTGATCCCTCTTGAGCATGTATGCTTCTGCTACTTGTTCTACATCAGACTTCTTCCGCAAACGGCGAAACGCTTTGACTCGGTGAGTTTCGCGGCATTCCGACTTCGATGCCCCGGTTGCCGAAATTCAGTTGCCTTTGAATTTCGGGTGATCCCTCTTGAGCATGTATGCTTCTGCTACTTGTTCTACATCAGACTTCTTCCGCAAACGGCGAAACGCTTTGACTCGGTGAGTTTCGCGGCATTCCGACTTCGATGCCCCGGTTGCCGAAATTCAGTTGCCTTTGAATTTCGGGTGATCCCTCTTGAGCATGTATGCTTCTGCTACTTGTTCTACATCAGACTTTCTTCCGCAAACGGCGAAACGCTTTGACTCGGTGAGTTTCGCGGCATTCCGACTTCGATGCCCCGGTTGCCGAAATTCAGTTGCCTTTGAATTTCGGGTGATCCCTCTTGAGCATGTATGCTTCTGCTACTTGTTCTACATCAGACTTCTTCCGCAAACGGCGAAACGCTTTGACTCGGTGAGTTTCGCGGCATTCCGACTTCGATGCCCCGTTGCCGAAATTCAGTTGCCTTTGAATTTCGGGTGATCCCTCTTGAGCATGTATGCTTCTGCTACTTGTTCTACATCAGACTTTCTTCCGCAAACGGAAACGCTTTGACTCGGTGAGTTTCGCGGCATTCCGACTTCGATGCCCCGGTTGCCGAAATTCAGTTGCCTTTGAATTTCGGGTGATCCCTCTTGAGCATGTATGCTTCTGCTACTTGTTCTACATCAGACTTTCTTCCGCAAACGGCGAAACGCTTTGACTCGGTGAGTTTCGCGGCATTCCGACTTCGATGCCCCGGTTGCCGAAATTCAGTTGCCTTTGAATTTCGGGTGATCCCTCTTGAGCATGTATGCTTCTGCTACTTGTTCTACATCAGACTTTCTTCCGCAAACGGCGAAACGCTTTGACTCGGTGAGTTTCGCGGCATTCCGACTTCGATGCCCCGGTTGCCGAAATTCAGTTGCCTTTGAATTTCGGGTGATCCCTCTTGAGCATGTATGCTTCTGCTACTTGTTCTACATCAGACTTCTTCCGCAAACGGCGAAACGCTTTGACTCGGTGAGTTTCGCGGCATTCCGACTTCGATGCCCCGGTTGCCGAAATTCAGTTGCCTTTGAATTTCGGGTGATCCCTCTTGAGCATGTATGCTTCTGCTACTTGTTCTACATCAGACTTTCTTCCGCAAACGGCGAAACGCTTTGACTCGGTGAGTTTCGCGGCATTCCGACTTCGATGCCCCGGTTGCCGAAATTCAGTTGCCTTTGAATTTCGGGTGATCCCTCTTGAGCATGTATGCTTCTGCTACTTGTTCTACATCAGACTTTCTTCCGCAAACGGCGAAACGCTTTGACTCGGTGAGTTTCGCGGCATTCCGACTTCGATGCCCCGGTTGCCGAAATTCAGTTGCCTTTGAATTTCGGGTGATCCCTCTTGAGCATGTATGCTTCTGCTACTTGTTCTACATCAGACTTCTTCCGCAAACGGCGAAACGCTTTGACTCGGTGAGTTTCGCGGCATTCCGACTTCGATGCCCCGGTTGCCGAAATTCAGTTGCCTTTGAATTTCGGGTGATCCCTCTTGAGCATGTATGCTTCTGCTACTTGTTCTACATCAGACTTTCTTCCGCAAACGGCGAAACGCTTTGACTCGGTGAGTTTCGCGGCATTCCGACTTCGATGCCCCGGTTGCCGAAATTCAGTTGCCTTTGAATTTCGGGTGATCCCTCTTGAGCATGTATGCTTCTGCTACTTGTTCTACATCAGACTTTCTTCCGCAAACGGCGAAACGCTTTGACTCGGTGAGTTTCGCGGCATTCCGACTTCGATGCCCCGGTTGCCGAAATTCAGTTGCCTTTGAATTTCGGGTGATCCCTCTTGAGCATGTATGCTTCTGCTACTTGTTCTACATCAGACTTTCTTCCGCAAACGGCGAAACGCTTTGACTCGGTGAGTTTCGCGGCATTCCGACTTCGATGCCCCGGTTGCCGAAATTCAGTTGCCTTTGAATTTCGGGTGATCCCTCTTGAGCATGTATGCTTCTGCTACTTGTTCTACATCAGACTTTCTTCCGC
Source organism: Populus alba x Populus x berolinensis (assembly GCA_029228515.1). Lineage (NCBI taxonomy): Eukaryota > Viridiplantae > Streptophyta > Magnoliopsida > Malpighiales > Salicaceae > Populus > Populus alba x Populus x berolinensis. The sequence goes on along the minus strand of CM055362.1, from coordinate 26,256,620 downwards.
AAACGGCGAAACGCTTTGACTCGGTGAGTTTCGCGGCATTCCGACTTCGATGCCCCGGTTGCCGAAATTCAGTTGCCTTTGAATTTCGGGTGATCCCTCTTGAGCATGTATGCTTCTGCTACTTGTTCTACATCAGACTTTCTTCCGCAAACGGCGAAACGCTTTGACTCGGTGAGTTTCGCGGCATTCCGACTTCGATGCCCCGGTTGCCGAAATTCAGTTGCCTTTGAATTTCGGGTGATCCCTCTTGAGCATGTATGCTTCTGCTACTTGTTCTACATCAGACTTCTTCCGCAAACGGCGAAACGCTTTGACTCGGTGAGTTTCGCGGCATTCCGACTTCGATGCCCCGGTTGCCGAAATTCAGTTGCCTTTGAATTTCGGGTGATCCCTCTTGAGCATGTATGCTTCTGCTACTTGTTCTACATCAGACTTTCTTCCGCAAACGGCGAAACGCTTTGACTCGGTGAGTTTCGCGGCATTCCGACTTCGATGCCCCGGTTGCCGAAATTCAGTTGCCTTTGAATTTCGGGTGATCCCTCTTGAGCATGTATGCTTCTGCTACTTGTTCTACATCAGACTTCTTCCGCAAACGGCGAAACGCTTTGACTCGGTGAGTTTCGCGGCATTCCGACTTCGATGCCCCGGTTGCCGAAATTCAGTTGCCTTTGAATTTCGGGTGATCCCTCTTGAGCATGTATGCTTCTGCTACTTGTTCTACATCAGACTTTCTTCCGCAAACGGCGAAACGCTTTGACTCGGTGAGTTTCGCGGCATTCCGACTTCGATGCCCCGTTGCCGAAATTCAGTTGCCTTTGAATTTCGGGTGATCCCTCTTGAGCATGTATGCTTCTGCTACTTGTTCTACATCAGACTTTCTTCCGCAAACGGCGAAACGCTTTGACTCGGTGAGTTTCGCGGCATTCCGACTTCGATGCCCCGTTTGCCGAAATTCAGTTGCCTTTGAATTTCGGGTGATCCCTCTTGAGCATGTATGCTTCTGCTACTTGTTCTACATCAGACTTTCTTCCGCAAACGGCGAAACGCTTTGACTCGGTGAGTTTCGCGGCATTCCGACTTCGATGCCCCGGTTGCCGAAATTCAGTTGCCTTTGAATTTCGGGTGATCCCTCTTGAGCATGTATGCTTCTGCTACTTGTTCTACATCAGACTTTCTTCCGCAAACGGCGAAACGCTTTGACTCGGTGAGTTTCGCGGCATTCCGACTTCGATGCCCCGGTTGCCGAAATTCAGTTGCCTTTGAATTTCGGGTGATCCCTCTTGAGCATGTATGCTTCTGCTACTTGTTCTACATCAGACTTTCTTCCGCAAACGGCGAAACGCTTTGACTCGGTGAGTTTCGCGGCATTCCGACTTCGATGCCCCGGTTGCCGAAATTCAGTTGCCTTTGAATTTCGGGTGATCCCTCTTGAGCATGTATGCTTCTGCTACTTGTTCTACATCAGACTTTCTTCCGCAAACGGCGAAACGCTTTGACTCGGTGAGTTTCGCGGCATTCCGACTTCGATGCCCCGGTTGCCGAAATTCAGTTGCCTTTGAATTTCGGGTGATCCCTCTTGAGCATGTATGCTTCTGCTACTTGTTCTACATCAGACTTCTTCCGCAAACGGCGAAACGCTTTGACTCGGTGAGTTTCGCGGCATTCCGACTTCGATGCCCCGGTTGCCGAAATTCAGTTGCCTTTGAATTTCGGGTGATCCCTCTTGAGCATGTATGCTTCTGCTACTTGTTCTACATCAGACTTTCTTCCGCAAACGGCGAAACGCTTTGACTCGGTGAGTTTCGCGGCATTCCGACTTCGATGCCCCGGTTGCCGAAATTCAGTTGCCTTTGAATTTCGGGTGATCCCTCTTGAGCATGTATGCTTCTGCTACTTGTTCTACATCAGACTTTCTTCCGCAAACGGCGAAACGCTTTGACTCGGTGAGTTTCGCGGCATTCCGACTTCGATGCCCCGGTTGCCGAAATTCAGTTGCCTTTGAATTTCGGGTGATCCCTCTTGAGCATGTATGCTTCTGCTACTTGTTCTACATCAGACTTTCTTCCGCAAACGGCGAAACGCTTTGACTCGGTGAGTTTCGCGGCATTCCGACTTCGATGCCCCGGTTGCCGAAATTCAGTTGCCTTTGAATTTCGGGTGATCCCTCTTGAGCATGTATGCTTCTGCTACTTGTTCTACATCAGACTTTCTTCCGCAAACGGCGAAACGCTTTGACTCGGTGAGTTTCGCGGCATTCCGACTTCGATGCCCCGGTTGCCGAAATTCAGTTGCCTTTGAATTTCGGGTGATCCCTCTTGAGCATGTATGCTTCTGCTACTTGTTCTACATCAGACTTTCTTCCGCAAACGGCGAAACGCTTTGACTCGGTGAGTTTCGCGGCATTCCGACTTCGATGCCCCGGTTGCCGAAATTCAGTTGCCTTTGAATTTCGGGTGATCCCTCTTGAGCATGTATGCTTCTGCTACTTGTTCTACATCAGACTTTCTTCCGCAAACGGCGAAACGCTTTGACTCGGTGAGTTTCGCGGCATTCCGACTTCGATGCCCCGTTGCCGAAATTCAGTTGCCTTTGAATTTCGGGTGATCCCTCTTGAGCATGTATGCTTCTGCTACTTGTTCTACATCAGACTTTCTTCCGCAAACGGCGAAACGCTTTGACTCGGTGAGTTTCGCGGCATTCCGACTTCGATGCCCCGGTTGCCGAAATTCAGTTGCCTTTGAATTTCGGGTGATCCCTCTTGAGCATGTATGCTTCTGCTACTTGTTCTACATCAGACTTTCTTCCGCAAACGGCGAAACGCTTTGACTCGGTGAGTTTCGCGGCATTCCGACTTCGATGCCCCGGTTGCCGAAATTCAGTTGCCTTTGAATTTCGGGTGATCCCTCTTGAGCATGTATGCTTCTGCTACTTGTTCTACATCAGACTTTCTTCCGCAAACGGCGAAACGCTTTGACTCGGTGAGTTTCGCGGCATTCCGACTTCGATGCCCCGTTGCCGAAATTCAGTTGCCTTTGAATTTCGGGTGATCCCTCTTGAGCATGTATGCTTCTGCTACTTGTTCTACATCAGACTTTCTTCCGCAAACGGCGAAACGCTTTGACTCGGTGAGTTTCGCGGCATTCCGACTTCGATGCCCCGGTTGCCGAAATTCAGTTGCCTTTGAATTTCGGGTGATCCCTCTTGAGCATGTATGCTTCTGCTACTTGTTCTACATCAGACTTCTTCCGCAAACGGCGAAACGCTTTGACTCGGTGAGTTTCGCGGCATTCCGACTTCGATGCCCCGGTTGCCGAAATTCAGTTGCCTTTGAATTTCGGGTGATCCCTCTTGAGCATGTATGCTTCTGCTACTTGTTCTACATCAGACTTTCTTCCGCAAACGGCGAAACGCTTTGACTCGGTGAGTTTCGCGGCATTCCGACTTCGATGCCCCGGTTGCCGAAATTCAGTTGCCTTTGAATTTCGGGTGATCCCTCTTGAGCATGTATGCTTCTGCTACTTGTTCTACATCAGACTTCTTCCGCAAACGGCGAAACGCTTTGACTCGGTGAGTTTCGCGGCATTCCGACTTCGATGCCCCGGTTGCCGAAATTCAGTTGCCTTTGAATTTCGGGTGATCCCTCTTGAGCATGTATGCTTCTGCTACTTGTTCTACATCAGACTTTCTTCCGCAAACGGCGAAACGCTTTGACTCGGTGAGTTTCGCGGCATTCCGACTTCGATGCCCCGGTTGCCGAAATTCAGTTGCCTTTGAATTTCGGGTGATCCCTCTTGAGCATGTATGCTTCTGCTACTTGTTCTACATCAGACTTTCTTCCGCAAACGGCGAAACGCTTTGACTCGGTGAGTTTCGCGGCATTCCGACTTCGATGCCCCGGTTGCCGAAATTCAGTTGCCTTTGAATTTCGGGTGATCCCTCTTGAGCATGTATGCTTCTGCTACTTGTTCTACATCAGACTTCTTCCGCAAACGGCGAAACGCTTTGACTCGGTGAGTTTCGCGGCATTCCGACTTCGATGCCCCGGTTGCCGAAATTCAGTTGCCTTTGAATTTCGGGTGATCCCTCTTGAGCATGTATGCTTCTGCTACTTGTTCTACATCAGACTTTCTTCCGCAAACGGCGAAACGCTTTGACTCGGTGAGTTTCGCGGCATTCCGACTTCGATGCCCCGGTTGCCGAAATTCAGTTGCCTTTGAATTTCGGGTGATCCCTCTTGAGCATGTATGCTTCTGCTACTTGTTCTACATCAGACTTTTCTTCCGCAAACGGCGAAACGCTTTGACTCGGTGAGTTTCGCGGCATTCCGACTTCGATGCCCCGGTTGCCGAAATTCAGTTGCCTTTGAATTTCGGGTGATCCCTCTTGAGCATGTATGCTTCTGCTACTTGTTCTACATCAGACTTTCTTCCGCAAACGGCGAAACGCTTTGACTCGGTGAGTTTCGCGGCATTCCGACTTCGATGCCCCGGTTGCCGAAATTCAGTTGCCTTTGAATTTCGGGTGATCCCTCTTGAGCATGTATGCTTCTGCTACTTGTTCTACATCAGACTTTCTTCCGCAAACGGCGAAACGCTTTGACTCGGTGAGTTTCGCGGCATTCCGACTTCGATGCCCCGGTTGCCGAAATTCAGTTGCCTTTGAATTTCGGGTGATCCCTCTTGAGCATGTATGCTTCTGCTACTTGTTCTACATCAGACTTTCTTCCGCAAACGGCGAAACGCTTTGACTCGGTGAGTTTCGCGGCATTCCGACTTCGATGCCCCGGTTGCCGAAATTCAGTTGCCTTTGAATTTCGGGTGATCCCTCTTGAGCATGTATGCTTCTGCTACTTGTTCTACATCAGACTTTCTTCCGCAAACGGCGAAACGCTTTGACTCGGTGAGTTTCGCGGCATTCCGACTTCGATGCCCCGGTTGCCGAAATTCAGTTGCCTTTGAATTTCGGGTGATCCCTCTTGAGCATGTATGCTTCTGCTACTTGTTCTACATCAGACTTTCTTCCGCAAACGGCGAAACGCTTTGACTCGGTGAGTTTCGCGGCATTCCGACTTCGATGCCCCGGTTGCCGAAATTCAGTTGCCTTTGAATTTCGGGTGATCCCTCTTGAGCATGTATGCTTCTGCTACTTGTTCTACATCAGACTTTCTTCCGCAAACGGCGAAACGCTTTGACTCGGTGAGTTTCGCGGCATTCCGACTTCGATGCCCCGGTTGCCGAAATTCAGTTGCCTTTGAATTTCGGGTGATCCCTCTTGAGCATGTATGCTTCTGCTACTTGTTCTACATCAGACTTTCTTCCGCAAACGGCGAAACGCTTTGACTCGGTGAGTTTCGCGGCATTCCGACTTCGATGCCCCGGTTGCCGAAATTCAGTTGCCTTTGAATTTCGGGTGATCCCTCTTGAGCATGTATGCTTCTGCTACTTGTTCTACATCAGACTTTCTTCCGCAAACGGCGAAACGCTTTGACTCGGTGAGTTTCGCGGCATTCCGACTTCGATGCCCCGGTTGCCGAAATTCAGTTGCCTTTGAATTTCGGGTGATCCCTCTTGAGCATGTATGCTTCTGCTACTTGTTCTACATCAGACTTTCTTCCGCAAACGGCGAAACGCTTTGACTCGGTGAGTTTCGCGGCATTCCGACTTCGATGCCCCGGTTGCCGAAATTCAGTTGCCTTTGAATTTCGGGTGATCCCTCTTGAGCATGTATGCTTCTGCTACTTGTTCTACATCAGACTTTCTTCCGCAAACGGCGAAACGCTTTGACTCGGTGAGTTTCGCGGCATTCCGACTTCGATGCCCCGGTTGCCGAAATTCAGTTGCCTTTGAATTTCGGGTGATCCCTCTTGAGCATGTATGCTTCTGCTACTTGTTCTACATCAGACTTTCTTCCGCAAACGGCGAAACGCTTTGACTCGGTGAGTTTCGCGGCATTCCGACTTCGATGCCCCGGTTGCCGAAATTCAGTTGCCTTTGAATTTCGGGTGATCCCTCTTGAGCATGTATGCTTCTGCTACTTGTTCTACATCAGACTTTCTTCCGCAAACGGCGAAACGCTTTGACTCGGTGAGTTTCGCGGCATTCCGACTTCGATGCCCCGGTTGCCGAAATTCAGTTGCCTTTGAATTTCGGGTGATCCCTCTTGAGCATGTATGCTTCTGCTACTTGTTCTACATCAGACTTCTTCCGCAAACGGCGAAACGCTTTGACTCGGTGAGTTTCGCGGCATTCCGACTTCGATGCCCCGGTTGCCGAAATTCAGTTGCCTTTGAATTTCGGGTGATCCCTCTTGAGCATGTATGCTTCTGCTACTTGTTCTACATCAGACTTTCTTCCGCAAACGGCGAAACGCTTTGACTCGGTGAGTTTCGCGGCATTCCGACTTCGATGCCCCGGTTGCCGAAATTCAGTTGCCTTTGAATTTCGGGTGATCCCTCTTGAGCATGTATGCTTCTGCTACTTGTTCTACATCAGACTTTCTTCCGCAAACGGCGAAACGCTTTGACTCGGTGAGTTTCGCGGCATTCCGACTTCGATGCCCCGGTTGCCGAAATTCAGTTGCCTTTGAATTTCGGGTGATCCCTCTTGAGCATGTATGCTTCTGCTACTTGTTCTACATCAGACTTTCTTCCGCAAACGGCGAAACGCTTTGACTCGGTGAGTTTCGCGGCATTCCGACTTCGATGCCCCGGTTGCCGAAATTCAGTTGCCTTTGAATTTCGGGTGATCCCTCTTGAGCATGTATGCTTCTGCTACTTGTTCTACATCAGACTTTCTTCCGCAAACGGCGAAACGCTTTGACTCGGTGAGTTTCGCGGCATTCCGACTTCGATGCCCCGGTTGCCGAAATTCAGTTGCCTTTGAATTTCGGGTGATCCCTCTTGAGCATGTATGCTTCTGCTACTTGTTCTACATCAGACTTTCTTCCGCAAACGGCGAAACGCTTTGACTCGGTGAGTTTCGCGGCATTCCGACTTCGATGCCCCGGTTGCCGAAATTCAGTTGCCTTTGAATTTCGGGTGATCCCTCTTGAGCATGTATGCTTCTGCTACTTGTTCTACATCAGACTTTCTTCCGCAAACGGCGAAACGCTTTGACTCGGTGAGTTTCGCGGCATTCCGACTTCGATGCCCCGGTTGCCGAAATTCAGTTGCCTTTGAATTTCGGGTGATCCCTCTTGAGCATGTATGCTTCTGCTACTTGTTCTACATCAGACTTTCTTCCGCAAACGGCGAAACGCTTTGACTCGGTGAGTTTCGCGGCATTCCGACTTCGATGCCCCGGTTGCCGAAATTCAGTTGCCTTTGAATTTCGGGTGATCCCTCTTGAGCATGTATGCTTCTGCTACTTGTTCTACATCAGACTTTCTTCCGCAAACGGCGAAACGCTTTGACTCGGTGAGTTTCGCGGCATTCCGACTTCGATGCCCCGGTTGCCGAAATTCAGTTGCCTTTGAATTTCGGGTGATCCCTCTTGAGCATGTATGCTTCTGCTACTTGTTCTACATCAGACTTTCTTCCGCAAACGGCGAAACGCTTTGACTCGGTGAGTTTCGCGGCATTCCGACTTCGATGCCCCGGTTGCCGAAATTCAGTTGCCTTTGAATTTCGGGTGATCCCTCTTGAGCATGTATGCTTCTGCTACTTGTTCTACATCAGACTTTCTTCCGCAAACGGCGAAACGCTTTGACTCGGTGAGTTTCGCGGCATTCCGACTTCGATGCCCCGGTTGCCGAAATTCAGTTGCCTTTGAATTTCGGGTGATCCCTCTTGAGCATGTATGCTTCTGCTACTTGTTCTACATCAGACTTTCTTCCGCAAACGGCGAAACGCTTTGACTCGGTGAGTTTCGCGGCATTCCGACTTCGATGCCCCGGTTGCCGAAATTCAGTTGCCTTTGAATTTCGGGTGATCCCTCTTGAGCATGTATGCTTCTGCTACTTGTTCTACATCAGACTTTCTTCCGCAAACGGCGAAACGCTTTGACTCGGTGAGTTTCGCGGCATTCCGACTTCGATGCCCCGGTTGCCGAAATTCAGTTGCCTTTGAATTTCGGGTGATCCCTCTTGAGCATGTATGCTTCTGCTACTTGTTCTACATCAGACTTTCTTCCGCAAACGGCGAAACGCTTTGACTCGGTGAGTTTCGCGGCATTCCGACTTCGATGCCCCGGTTGCCGAAATTCAGTTGCCTTTGAATTTCGGGTGATCCCTCTTGAGCATGTATGCTTCTGCTACTTGTTCTACATCAGACTTTCTTCCGCAAACGGCGAAACGCTTTGACTCGGTGAGTTTCGCGGCATTCCGACTTCGATGCCCCGGTTGCCGAAATTCAGTTGCCTTTGAATTTCGGGTGATCCCTCTTGAGCATGTATGCTTCTGCTACTTGTTCTACATCAGACTTTCTTCCGCAAACGGCGAAACGCTTTGACTCGGTGAGTTTCGCGGCATTCCGACTTCGATGCCCCGGTTGCCGAAATTCAGTTGCCTTTGAATTTCGGGTGATCCCTCTTGAGCATGTATGCTTCTGCTACTTGTTCTACATCAGACTTTCTTCCGCAAACGGCGAAACGCTTTGACTCGGTGAGTTTCGCGGCATTCCGACTTCGATGCCCCGGTTGCCGAAATTCAGTTGCCTTTGAATTTCGGGTGATCCCTCTTGAGCATGTATGCTTCTGCTACTTGTTCTACATCAGACTTCTTCCGCAAACGGCGAAACGCTTTGACTCGGTGAGTTTCGCGGCATTCCGACTTCGATGCCCCGGTTGCCGAAATTCAGTTGCCTTTGAATTTCGGGTGATCCCTCTTGAGCATGTATGCTTCTGCTACTTGTTCTACATCAGACTTTCTTCCGCAAACGGCGAAACGCTTTGACTCGGTGAGTTTCGCGGCATTCCGACTTCGATGCCCCGGTTGCCGAAATTCAGTTGCCTTTGAATTTCGGGTGATCCCTCTTGAGCATGTATGCTTCTGCTACTTGTTCTACATCAGACTTTCTTCCGCAAACGGCGAAACGCTTTGACTCGGTGAGTTTCGCGGCATTCCGACTTCGATGCCCCGGTTGCCGAAATTCAGTTGCCTTTGAATTTCGGGTGATCCCTCTTGAGCATGTATGCTTCTGCTACTTGTTCTACATCAGACTTTCTTCCGCAAACGGCGAAACGCTTTGACTCGGTGAGTTTCGCGGCATTCCGACTTCGATGCCCCGGTTGCCGAAATTCAGTTGCCTTTGAATTTCGGGTGATCCCTCTTGAGCATGTATGCTTCTGCTACTTGTTCTACATCAGACTTTCTTCCGCAAACGGCGAAACGCTTTGACTCGGTGAGTTTCGCGGCATTCCGACTTCGATGCCCCGGTTGCCGAAATTCAGTTGCCTTTGAATTTCGGGTGATCCCTCTTGAGCATGTATGCTTCTGCTACTTGTTCTACATCAGACTTTCTTCCGCAAACGGCGAAACGCTTTGACTCGGTGAGTTTCGCGGCATTCCGACTTCGATGCCCCGGTTGCCGAAATTCAGTTGCCTTTGAATTTCGGGTGATCCCTCTTGAGCATGTATGCTTCTGCTACTTGTTCTACATCAGACTTTCTTCCGCAAACGGCGAAACGCTTTGACTCGGTGAGTTTCGCGGCATTCCGACTTCGATGCCCCGGTTGCCGAAATTCAGTTGCCTTTGAATTTCGGGTGATCCCTCTTGAGCATGTATGCTTCTGCTACTTGTTCTACATCAGACTTTCTTCCGCAAACGGCGAAACGCTTTGACTCGGTGAGTTTCGCGGCATTCCGACTTCGATGCCCCGGTTGCCGAAATTCAGTTGCCTTTGAATTTCGGGTGATCCCTCTTGAGCATGTATGCTTCTGCTACTTGTTCTACATCAGACTTTCTTCCGCAAACGGCGAAACGCTTTGACTCGGTGAGTTTCGCGGCATTCCGACTTCGATGCCCCGGTTGCCGAAATTCAGTTGCCTTTGAATTTCGGGTGATCCCTCTTGAGCATGTATGCTTCTGCTACTTGTTCTACATCAGACTTTCTTCCGCAAACGGCGAAACGCTTTGACTCGGTGAGTTTCGCGGCATTCCGACTTCGATGCCCCGGTTGCCGAAATTCAGTTGCCTTTGAATTTCGGGTGATCCCTCTTGAGCATGTATGCTTCTGCTACTTGTTCTACATCAGACTTTCTTCCGCAAACGGCGAAACGCTTTGACTCGGTGAGTTTCGCGGCATTCCGACTTCGATGCCCCGGTTGCCGAAATTCAGTTGCCTTTGAATTTCGGGTGATCCCTCTTGAGCATGTATGCTTCTGCTACTTGTTCTACATCAGACTTTCTTCCGCAAACGGCGAAACGCTTTGACTCGGTGAGTTTCGCGGCATTCCGACTTCGATGCCCCGGTTGCCGAAATTCAGTTGCCTTTGAATTTCGGGTGATCCCTCTTGAGCATGTATGCTTCTGCTACTTGTTCTACATCAGACTTTCTTCCGCAAACGGCGAAACGCTTTGACTCGGTGAGTTTCGCGGCATTCCGACTTCGATGCCCCGGTTGCCGAAATTCAGTTGCCTTTGAATTTCGGGTGATCCCTCTTGAGCATGTATGCTTCTGCTACTTGTTCTACATCAGACTTTCTTCCGCAAACGGCGAAACGCTTTGACTCGGTGAGTTTCGCGGCATTCCGACTTCGATGCCCCGGTTGCCGAAATTCAGTTGCCTTTGAATTTCGGGTGATCCCTCTTGAGCATGTATGCTTCTGCTACTTGTTCTACATCAGACTTTCTTCCGCAAACGGCGAAACGCTTTGACTCGGTGAGTTTCGCGGCATTCCGACTTCGATGCCCCGGTTGCCGAAATTCAGTTGCCTTTGAATTTCGGGTGATCCCTCTTGAGCATGTATGCTTCTGCTACTTGTTCTACATCAGACTTTCTTCCGCAAACGGCGAAACGCTTTGACTCGGTGAGTTTCGCGGCATTCCGACTTCGATGCCCCGGTTGCCGAAATTCAGTTGCCTTTGAATTTCGGGTGATCCCTCTTGAGCATGTATGCTTCTGCTACTTGTTCTACATCAGACTTTCTTCCGCAAACGGCGAAACGCTTTGACTCGGTGAGTTTCGCGGCATTCCGACTTCGATGCCCCGGTTGCCGAAATTCAGTTGCCTTTGAATTTCGGGTGATCCCTCTTGAGCATGTATGCTTCTGCTACTTGTTCTACATCAGACTTTCTTCCGCAAACGGCGAAACGCTTTGACTCGGTGAGTTTCGCGGCATTCCGACTTCGATGCCCCGGTTGCCGAAATTCAGTTGCCTTTGAATTTCGGGTGATCCCTCTTGAGCATGTATGCTTCTGCTACTTGTTCTACATCAGACTTTCTTCCGCAAACGGCGAAACGCTTTGACTCGGTGAGTTTCGCGGCATTCCGACTTCGATGCCCCGGTTGCCGAAATTCAGTTGCCTTTGAATTTCGGGTGATCCCTCTTGAGCATGTATGCTTCTGCTACTTGTTCTACATCAGACTTTCTTCCGCAAACGGCGAAACGCTTTGACTCGGTGAGTTTCGCGGCATTCCGACTTCGATGCCCCGGTTGCCGAAATTCAGTTGCCTTTGAATTTCGGGTGATCCCTCTTGAGCATGTATGCTTCTGCTACTTGTTCTACATCAGACTTTCTTCCGCAAACGGCGAAACGCTTTGACTCGGTGAGTTTCGCGGCATTCCGACTTCGATGCCCCGGTTGCCGAAATTCAGTTGCCTTTGAATTTCGGGTGATCCCTCTTGAGCATGTATGCTTCTGCTACTTGTTCTACATCAGACTTTCTTCCGCAAACGGCGAAACGCTTTGACTCGGTGAGTTTCGCGGCATTCCGACTTCGATGCCCCGGTTGCCGAAATTCAGTTGCCTTTGAATTTCGGGTGATCCCTCTTGAGCATGTATGCTTCTGCTACTTGTTCTACATCAGACTTTCTTCCGCAAACGGCGAAACGCTTTGACTCGGTGAGTTTCGCGGCATTCCGACTTCGATGCCCCGGTTGCCGAAATTCAGTTGCCTTTGAATTTCGGGTGATCCCTCTTGAGCATGTATGCTTCTGCTACTTGTTCTACATCAGACTTTCTTCCGCAAACGGCGAAACGCTTTGACTCGGTGAGTTTCGCGGCATTCCGACTTCGATGCCCCGGTTGCCGAAATTCAGTTGCCTTTGAATTTCGGGTGATCCCTCTTGAGCATGTATGCTTCTGCTACTTGTTCTACATCAGACTTTCTTCCGCAAACGGCGAAACGCTTTGACTCGGTGAGTTTCGCGGCATTCCGACTTCGATGCCCCGGTTGCCGAAATTCAGTTGCCTTTGAATTTCGGGTGATCCCTCTTGAGCATGTATGCTTCTGCTACTTGTTCTACATCAGACTTTCTTCCGCAAACGGCGAAACGCTTTGACTCGGTGAGTTTCGCGGCATTCCGACTTCGATGCCCCGGTTGCCGAAATTCAGTTGCCTTTGAATTTCGGGTGATCCCTCTTGAGCATGTATGCTTCTGCTACTTGTTCTACATCAGACTTTCTTCCGCAAACGGCGAAACGCTTTGACTCGGTGAGTTTCGCGGCATTCCGACTTCGATGCCCCGGTTGCCGAAATTCAGTTGCCTTTGAATTTCGGGTGATCCCTCTTGAGCATGTATGCTTCTGCTACTTGTTCTACATCAGACTTTCTTCCGCAAACGGCGAAACGCTTTGACTCGGTGAGTTTCGCGGCATTCCGACTTCGATGCCCCGGTTGCCGAAATTCAGTTGCCTTTGAATTTCGGGTGATCCCTCTTGAGCATGTATGCTTCTGCTACTTGTTCTACATCAGACTTTCTTCCGCAAACGGCGAAACGCTTTGACTCGGTGAGTTTCGCGGCATTCCGACTTCGATGCCCCGGTTGCCGAAATTCAGTTGCCTTTGAATTTCGGGTGATCCCTCTTGAGCATGTATGCTTCTGCTACTTGTTCTACATCAGACTTTCTTCCGCAAACGGCGAAACGCTTTGACTCGGTGAGTTTCGCGGCATTCCGACTTCGATGCCCCGGTTGCCGAAATTCAGTTGCCTTTGAATTTCGGGTGATCCCTCTTGAGCATGTATGCTTCTGCTACTTGTTCTACATCAGACTTTCTTCCGCAAACGGCGAAACGCTTTGACTCGGTGAGTTTCGCGGCATTCCGACTTCGATGCCCCGGTTGCCGAAATTCAGTTGCCTTTGAATTTCGGGTGATCCCTCTTGAGCATGTATGCTTCTGCTACTTGTTCTACATCAGACTTTCTTCCGCAAACGGCGAAACGCTTTGACTCGGTGAGTTTCGCGGCATTCCGACTTCGATGCCCCGGTTGCCGAAATTCAGTTGCCTTTGAATTTCGGGTGATCCCTCTTGAGCATGTATGCTTCTGCTACTTGTTCTACATCAGACTTTCTTCCGCAAACGGCGAAACGCTTTGACTCGGTGAGTTTCGCGGCATTCCGACTTCGATGCCCCGGTTGCCGAAATTCAGTTGCCTTTGAATTTCGGGTGATCCCTCTTGAGCATGTATGCTTCTGCTACTTGTTCTACATCAGACTTTCTTCCGCAAACGGCGAAACGCTTTGACTCGGTGAGTTTCGCGGCATTCCGACTTCGATGCCCGGTTGCCGAAATTCAGTTGCCTTTGAATTTCGGGTGATCCCTCTTGAGCATGTATGCTTCTGCTACTTGTTCTACATCAGACTTTCTTCCGCAAACGGCGAAACGCTTTGACTCGGTGAGTTTCGCGGCATTCCGACTTCGATGCCCCGGTTGCCGAAATTCAGTTGCCTTTGAATTTCGGGTGATCCCTCTTGAGCATGTATGCTTCTGCTACTTGTTCTACATCAGACTTTCTTCCGCAAACGGCGAAACGCTTTGACTCGGTGAGTTTCGCGGCATTCCGACTTCGATGCCCCGGTTGCCGAAATTCAGTTGCCTTTGAATTTCGGGTGATCCCTCTTGAGCATGTATGCTTCTGCTACTTGTTCTACATCAGACTTTCTTCCGCAAACGGCGAAACGCTTTGACTCGGTGAGTTTCGCGGCATTCCGACTTCGATGCCCCGGTTGCCGAAATTCAGTTGCCTTTGAATTTCGGGTGATCCCTCTTGAGCATGTATGCTTCTGCTACTTGTTCTACATCAGACTTTCTTCCGCAAACGGCGAAACGCTTTGACTCGGTGAGTTTCGCGGCATTCCGACTTCGATGCCCCGGTTGCCGAAATTCAGTTGCCTTTGAATTTCGGGTGATCCCTCTTGAGCATGTATGCTTCTGCTACTTGTTCTACATCAGACTTTCTTCCGCAAACGGCGAAACGCTTTGACTCGGTGAGTTTCGCGGCATTCCGACTTCGATGCCCCGGTTGCCGAAATTCAGTTGCCTTTGAATTTCGGGTGATCCCTCTTGAGCATGTATGCTTCTGCTACTTGTTCTACATCAGACTTTCTTCCGCAAACGGCGAAACGCTTTGACTCGGTGAGTTTCGCGGCATTCCGACTTCGATGCCCCGGTTGCCGAAATTCAGTTGCCTTTGAATTTCGGGTGATCCCTCTTGAGCATGTATGCTTCTGCTACTTGTTCTACATCAGACTTTCTTCCGCAAACGGCGAAACGCTTTGACTCGGTGAGTTTCGCGGCATTCCGACTTCGATGCCCCGGTTGCCGAAATTCAGTTGCCTTTGAATTTCGGGTGATCCCTCTTGAGCATGTATGCTTCTGCTACTTGTTCTACATCAGACTTTCTTCCGCAAACGGCGAAACGCTTTGACTCGGTGAGTTTCGCGGCATTCCGACTTCGATGCCCCGGTTGCCGAAATTCAGTTGCCTTTGAATTTCGGGTGATCCCTCTTGAGCATGTATGCTTCTGCTACTTGTTCTACATCAGACTTTCTTCCGCAAACGGCGAAACGCTTTGACTCGGTGAGTTTCGCGGCATTCCGACTTCGATGCCCCGGTTGCCGAAATTCAGTTGCCTTTGAATTTCGGGTGATCCCTCTTGAGCATGTATGCTTCTGCTACTTGTTCTACATCAGACTTTCTTCCGCAAACGGCGAAACGCTTTGACTCGGTGAGTTTCGCGGCATTCCGACTTCGATGCCCCGGTTGCCGAAATTCAGTTGCCTTTGAATTTCGGGTGATCCCTCTTGAGCATGTATGCTTCTGCTACTTGTTCTACATCAGACTTTCTTCCGCAAACGGCGAAACGCTTTGACTCGGTGAGTTTCGCGGCATTCCGACTTCGATGCCCCGGTTGCCGAAATTCAGTTGCCTTTGAATTTCGGGTGATCCCTCTTGAGCATGTATGCTTCTGCTACTTGTTCTACATCAGACTTTCTTCCGCAAACGGCGAAACGCTTTGACTCGGTGAGTTTCGCGGCATTCCGACTTCGATGCCCCGGTTGCCGAAATTCAGTTGCCTTTGAATTTCGGGTGATCCCTCTTGAGCATGTATGCTTCTGCTACTTGTTCTACATCAGACTTCTTCTTCCGCAAACGGCGAAACGCTTTGACTCGGTGAGTTTCGCGGCATTCCGACTTCGATGCCCCGGTTGCCGAAATTCAGTTGCCTTTGAATTTCGGGTGATCCCTCTTGAGCATGTATGCTTCTGCTACTTGTTCTACATCAGACTTTCTTCCGCAAACGGCGAAACGCTTTGACTCGGTGAGTTTCGCGGCATTCCGACTTCGATGCCCCGGTTGCCGAAATTCAGTTGCCTTTGAATTTCGGGTGATCCCTCTTGAGCATGTATGCTTCTGCTACTTGTTCTACATCAGACTTTCTTCCGCAAACGGCGAAACGCTTTGACTCGGTGAGTTTCGCGGCATTCCGACTTCGATGCCCCGGTTGCCGAAATTCAGTTGCCTTTGAATTTCGGGTGATCCCTCTTGAGCATGTATGCTTCTGCTACTTGTTCTACATCAGACTTTCTTCCGCAAACGGCGAAACGCTTTGACTCGGTGAGTTTCGCGGCATTCCGACTTCGATGCCCCGGTTGCCGAAATTCAGTTGCCTTTGAATTTCGGGTGATCCCTCTTGAGCATGTATGCTTCTGCTACTTGTTCTACATCAGACTTTCTTCCGCAAACGGCGAAACGCTTTGACTCGGTGAGTTTCGCGGCATTCCGACTTCGATGCCCCGGTTGCCGAAATTCAGTTGCCTTTGAATTTCGGGTGATCCCTCTTGAGCATGTATGCTTCTGCTACTTGTTCTACATCAGACTTTCTTCCGCAAACGGCGAAACGCTTTGACTCGGTGAGTTTCGCGGCATTCCGACTTCGATGCCCCGGTTGCCGAAATTCAGTTGCCTTTGAATTTCGGGTGATCCCTCTTGAGCATGTATGCTTCTGCTACTTGTTCTACATCAGACTTTCTTCCGCAAACGGCGAAACGCTTTGACTCGGTGAGTTTCGCGGCATTCCGACTTCGATGCCCCGGTTGCCGAAATTCAGTTGCCTTTGAATTTCGGGTGATCCCTCTTGAGCATGTATGCTTCTGCTACTTGTTCTACATCAGACTTTCTTCCGCAAACGGCGAAACGCTTTGACTCGGTGAGTTTCGCGGCATTCCGACTTCGATGCCCCGGTTGCCGAAATTCAGTTGCCTTTGAATTTCGGGTGATCCCTCTTGAGCATGTATGCTTCTGCTACTTGTTCTACATCAGACTTTCTTCCGCAAACGGCGAAACGCTTTGACTCGGTGAGTTTCGCGGCATTCCGACTTCGATGCCCCGGTTGCCGAAATTCAGTTGCCTTTGAATTTCGGGTGATCCCTCTTGAGCATGTATGCTTCTGCTACTTGTTCTACATCAGACTTTCTTCCGCAAACGGCGAAACGCTTTGACTCGGTGAGTTTCGCGGCATTCCGACTTCGATGCCCCGGTTGCCGAAATTCAGTTGCCTTTGAATTTCGGGTGATCCCTCTTGAGCATGTATGCTTCTGCTACTTGTTCTACATCAGACTTTCTTCCGCAAACGGCGAAACGCTTTGACTCGGTGAGTTTCGCGGCATTCCGACTTCGATGCCCCGGTTGCCGAAATTCAGTTGCCTTTGAATTTCGGGTGATCCCTCTTGAGCATGTATGCTTCTGCTACTTGTTCTACATCAGACTTTCTTCCGCAAACGGCGAAACGCTTTGACTCGGTGAGTTTCGCGGCATTCCGACTTCGATGCCCCGGTTGCCGAAATTCAGTTGCCTTTGAATTTCGGGTGATCCCTCTTGAGCATGTATGCTTCTGCTACTTGTTCTACATCAGACTTTCTTCCGCAAACGGCGAAACGCTTTGACTCGGTGAGTTTCGCGGCATTCCGACTTCGATGCCCCGGTTGCCGAAATTCAGTTGCCTTTGAATTTCGGGTGATCCCTCTTGAGCATGTATGCTTCTGCTACTTGTTCTACATCAGACTTTCTTCCGCAAACGGCGAAACGCTTTGACTCGGTGAGTTTCGCGGCATTCCGACTTCGATGCCCCGTTGCCGAAATTCAGTTGCCTTTGAATTTCGGGTGATCCCTCTTGAGCATGTATGCTTCTGCTACTTGTTCTACATCAGACTTTCTCCGCAAACGGCGAAACGCTTTGACTCGGTGAGTTTCGCGGCATTCCGACTTCGATGCCCCGGTTGCCGAAATTCAGTTGCCTTTGAATTTCGGGTGATCCCTCTTGAGCATGTATGCTTCTGCTACTTGTTCTACATCAGACTTTCTTCCGCAAACGGCGAAACGCTTTGACTCGGTGAGTTTCGCGGCATTCCGACTTCGATGCCCGGTTGCCGAAATTCAGTTGCCTTTGAATTTCGGGTGATCCCTCTTGAGCATGTATGCTTCTGCTACTTGTTCTACATCAGACTTTCTTCCGCAAACGGCGAAACGCTTTGACTCGGTGAGTTTCGCGGCATTCCGACTTCGATGCCCCGGTTGCCGAAATTCAGTTGCCTTTGAATTTCGGGTGATCCCTCTTGAGCATGTATGCTTCTGCTACTTGTTCTACATCAGACTTTCTTCCGCAAACGGCGAAACGCTTTGACTCGGTGAGTTTCGCGGCATTCCGACTTCGATGCCCCGGTTGCCGAAATTCAGTTGCCTTTGAATTTCGGGTGATCCCTCTTGAGCATGTATGCTTCTGCTACTTGTTCTACATCAGACTTTCTTCCGCAAACGGCGAAACGCTTTGACTCGGTGAGTTTCGCGGCATTCCGACTTCGATGCCCCGGTTGCCGAAATTCAGTTGCCTTTGAATTTCGGGTGATCCCTCTTGAGCATGTATGCTTCTGCTACTTGTTCTACATCAGACTTCTTCCGCAAACGGCGAAACGCTTTGACTCGGTGAGTTTCGCGGCATTCCGACTTCGATGCCCCGGTTGCCGAAATTCAGTTGCCTTTGAATTTCGGGTGATCCCTCTTGAGCATGTATGCTTCTGCTACTTGTTCTACATCAGACTTTCTTCCGCAAACGGCGAAACGCTTTGACTCGGTGAGTTTCGCGGCATTCCGACTTCGATGCCCCGGTTGCCGAAATTCAGTTGCCTTTGAATTTCGGGTGATCCCTCTTGAGCATGTATGCTTCTGCTACTTGTTCTACATCAGACTTTCTTCCGCAAACGGCGAAACGCTTTGACTCGGTGAGTTTCGCGGCATTCCGACTTCGATGCCCCGGTTGCCGAAATTCAGTTGCCTTTGAATTTCGGGTGATCCCTCTTGAGCATGTATGCTTCTGCTACTTGTTCTACATCAGACTTTCTTCCGCAAACGGCGAAACGCTTTGACTCGGTGAGTTTCGCGGCATTCCGACTTCGATGCCCCGGTTGCCGAAATTCAGTTGCCTTTGAATTTCGGGTGATCCCTCTTGAGCATGTATGCTTCTGCTACTTGTTCTACATCAGACTTTCTTCCGCAAACGGCGAAACGCTTTGACTCGGTGAGTTTCGCGGCATTCCGACTTCGATGCCCCGGTTGCCGAAATTCAGTTGCCTTTGAATTTCGGGTGATCCCTCTTGAGCATGTATGCTTCTGCTACTTGTTCTACATCAGACTTTCTTCCGCAAACGGCGAAACGCTTTGACTCGGTGAGTTTCGCGGCATTCCGACTTCGATGCCCCGGTTGCCGAAATTCAGTTGCCTTTGAATTTCGGGTGATCCCTCTTGAGCATGTATGCTTCTGCTACTTGTTCTACATCAGACTTTCTTCCGCAAACGGCGAAACGCTTTGACTCGGTGAGTTTCGCGGCATTCCGACTTCGATGCCCCGGTTGCCGAAATTCAGTTGCCTTTGAATTTCGGGTGATCCCTCTTGAGCATGTATGCTTCTGCTACTTGTTCTACATCAGACTTCTTCCGCAAACGGCGAAACGCTTTGACTCGGTGAGTTTCGCGGCATTCCGACTTCGATGCCCCGGTTGCCGAAATTCAGTTGCCTTTGAATTTCGGGTGATCCCTCTTGAGCATGTATGCTTCTGCTACTTGTTCTACATCAGACTTTCTTCCGCAAACGGCGAAACGCTTTGACTCGGTGAGTTTCGCGGCATTCCGACTTCGATGCCCCGGTTGCCGAAATTCAGTTGCCTTTGAATTTCGGGTGATCCCTCTTGAGCATGTATGCTTCTGCTACTTGTTCTACATCAGACTTTCTTCCGCAAACGGCGAAACGCTTTGACTCGGTGAGTTTCGCGGCATTCCGACTTCGATGCCCCGGTTGCCGAAATTCAGTTGCCTTTGAATTTCGGGTGATCCCTCTTGAGCATGTATGCTTCTGCTACTTGTTCTACATCAGACTTTCTTCCGCAAACGGCGAAACGCTTTGACTCGGTGAGTTTCGCGGCATTCCGACTTCGATGCCCCGGTTGCCGAAATTCAGTTGCCTTTGAATTTCGGGTGATCCCTCTTGAGCATGTATGCTTCTGCTACTTGTTCTACATCAGACTTTCTTCCGCAAACGGCGAAACGCTTTGACTCGGTGAGTTTCGCGGCATTCCGACTTCGATGCCCCGGTTGCCGAAATTCAGTTGCCTTTGAATTTCGGGTGATCCCTCTTGAGCATGTATGCTTCTGCTACTTGTTCTACATCAGACTTCTTCCGCAAACGGCGAAACGCTTTGACTCGGTGAGTTTCGCGGCATTCCGACTTCGATGCCCCGGTTGCCGAAATTCAGTTGCCTTTGAATTTCGGGTGATCCCTCTTGAGCATGTATGCTTCTGCTACTTGTTCTACATCAGACTTTCTTCCGCAAACGGCGAAACGCTTTGACTCGGTGAGTTTCGCGGCATTCCGACTTCGATGCCCCGGTTGCCGAAATTCAGTTGCCTTTGAATTTCGGGTGATCCCTCTTGAGCATGTATGCTTCTGCTACTTGTTCTACATCAGACTTTCTTCCGCAAACGGCGAAACGCTTTGACTCGGTGAGTTTCGCGGCATTCCGACTTCGATGCCCCGGTTGCCGAAATTCAGTTGCCTTTGAATTTCGGGTGATCCCTCTTGAGCATGTATGCTTCTGCTACTTGTTCTACATCAGACTTTCTTCCGCAAACGGCGAAACGCTTTGACTCGGTGAGTTTCGCGGCATTCCGACTTCGATGCCCCGGTTGCCGAAATTCAGTTGCCTTTGAATTTCGGGTGATCCCTCTTGAGCATGTATGCTTCTGCTACTTGTTCTACATCAGACTTTCTTCCGCAAACGGCGAAACGCTTTGACTCGGTGAGTTTCGCGGCATTCCGACTTCGATGCCCCGGTTGCCGAAATTCAGTTGCCTTTGAATTTCGGGTGATCCCTCTTGAGCATGTATGCTTCTGCTACTTGTTCTACATCAGACTTTCTTCCGCAAACGGCGAAACGCTTTGACTCGGTGAGTTTCGCGGCATTCCGACTTCGATGCCCCGGTTGCCGAAATTCAGTTGCCTTTGAATTTCGGGTGATCCCTCTTGAGCATGTATGCTTCTGCTACTTGTTCTACATCAGACTTCTTCCGCAAACGGCGAAACGCTTTGACTCGGTGAGTTTCGCGGCATTCCGACTTCGATGCCCCGGTTGCCGAAATTCAGTTGCCTTTGAATTTCGGGTGATCCCTCTTGAGCATGTATGCTTCTGCTACTTGTTCTACATCAGACTTTCTTCCGCAAACGGCGAAACGCTTTGACTCGGTGAGTTTCGCGGCATTCCGACTTCGATGCCCCGGTTGCCGAAATTCAGTTGCCTTTGAATTTCGGGTGATCCCTCTTGAGCATGTATGCTTCTGCTACTTGTTCTACATCAGACTTCTTCCGCAAACGGCGAAACGCTTTGACTCGGTGAGTTTCGCGGCATTCCGACTTCGATGCCCCGGTTGCCGAAATTCAGTTGCCTTTGAATTTCGGGTGATCCCTCTTGAGCATGTATGCTTCTGCTACTTGTTCTACATCAGACTTTCTTCCGCAAACGGCGAAACGCTTTGACTCGGTGAGTTTCGCGGCATTCCGACTTCGATGCCCCGGTTGCCGAAATTCAGTTGCCTTTGAATTTCGGGTGATCCCTCTTGAGCATGTATGCTTCTGCTACTTGTTCTACATCAGACTTCTTCCGCAAACGGCGAAACGCTTTGACTCGGTGAGTTTCGCGGCATTCCGACTTCGATGCCCCGGTTGCCGAAATTCAGTTGCCTTTGAATTTCGGGTGATCCCTCTTGAGCATGTATGCTTCTGCTACTTGTTCTACATCAGACTTTCTTCCGCAAACGGCGAAACGCTTTGACTCGGTGAGTTTCGCGGCATTCCGACTTCGATGCCCCGGTTGCCGAAATTCAGTTGCCTTTGAATTTCGGGTGATCCCTCTTGAGCATGTATGCTTCTGCTACTTGTTCTACATCAGACTTTCTTCCGCAAACGGCGAAACGCTTTGACTCGGTGAGTTTCGCGGCATTCCGACTTCGATGCCCCGGTTGCCGAAATTCAGTTGCCTTTGAATTTCGGGTGATCCCTCTTGAGCATGTATGCTTCTGCTACTTGTTCTACATCAGACTTTCTTCCGCAAACGGCGAAACGCTTTGACTCGGTGAGTTTCGCGGCATTCCGACTTCGATGCCCCGTTTGCCGAAATTCAGTTGCCTTTGAATTTCGGGTGATCCCTCTTGAGCATGTATGCTTCTGCTACTTGTTCTACATCAGACTTTCTTCCGCAAACGGCGAAACGCTTTGACTCGGTGAGTTTCGCGGCATTCCGACTTCGATGCCCCGGTTGCCGAAATTCAGTTGCCTTTGAATTTCGGGTGATCCCTCTTGAGCATGTATGCTTCTGCTACTTGTTCTACATCAGACTTTCTTCCGCAAACGGCGAAACGCTTTGACTCGGTGAGTTTCGCGGCATTCCGACTTCGATGCCCCGGTTGCCGAAATTCAGTTGCCTTTGAATTTCGGGTGATCCCTCTTGAGCATGTATGCTTCTGCTACTTGTTCTACATCAGACTTCTTCCGCAAACGGCGAAACGCTTTGACTCGGTGAGTTTCGCGGCATTCCGACTTCGATGCCCCGGTTGCCGAAATTCAGTTGCCTTTGAATTTCGGGTGATCCCTCTTGAGCATGTATGCTTCTGCTACTTGTTCTACATCAGACTTTCTTCCGCAAACGGCGAAACGCTTTGACTCGGTGAGTTTCGCGGCATTCCGACTTCGATGCCCCGGTTGCCGAAATTCAGTTGCCTTTGAATTTCGGGTGATCCCTCTTGAGCATGTATGCTTCTGCTACTTGTTCTACATCAGACTTTCTTCCGCAAACGGCGAAACGCTTTGACTCGGTGAGTTTCGCGGCATTCCGACTTCGATGCCCGGTTGCCGAAATTCAGTTGCCTTTGAATTTCGGGTGATCCCTCTTGAGCATGTATGCTTCTGCTACTTGTTCTACATCAGACTTTCTTCCGCAAACGGCGAAACGCTTTGACTCGGTGAGTTTCGCGGCATTCCGACTTCGATGCCCCGGTTGCCGAAATTCAGTTGCCTTTGAATTTCGGGTGATCCCTCTTGAGCATGTATGCTTCTGCTACTTGTTCTACATCAGACTTTCTTCCGCAAACGGCGAAACGCTTTGACTCGGTGAGTTTCGCGGCATTCCGACTTCGATGCCCCGGTTGCCGAAATTCAGTTGCCTTTGAATTTCGGGTGATCCCTCTTGAGCATGTATGCTTCTGCTACTTGTTCTACATCAGACTTTCTTCCGCAAACGGCGAAACGCTTTGACTCGGTGAGTTTCGCGGCATTCCGACTTCGATGCCCGGTTGCCGAAATTCAGTTGCCTTTGAATTTCGGGTGATCCCTCTTGAGCATGTATGCTTCTGCTACTTGTTCTACATCAGACTTTCTTCCGCAAACGGCGAAACGCTTTGACTCGGTGAGTTTCGCGGCATTCCGACTTCGATGCCCGGTTGCCGAAATTCAGTTGCCTTTGAATTTCGGGTGATCCCTCTTGAGCATGTATGCTTCTGCTACTTGTTCTACATC
The DNA here is from genome assembly GCA_029228515.1 of Populus alba x Populus x berolinensis. Taxonomy (NCBI): domain Eukaryota; kingdom Viridiplantae; phylum Streptophyta; class Magnoliopsida; order Malpighiales; family Salicaceae; genus Populus; species Populus alba x Populus x berolinensis. Next base: position 26,233,124 of record CM055362.1, on the reverse strand, counting down.
AGACTTTCTTCCGCAAACGGCGAAACGCTTTGACTCGGTGAGTTTCGCGGCATTCCGACTTCGATGCCCCGTTGCCGAAATTCAGTTGCCTTTGAATTTCGGGTGATCCCTCTTGAGCATGTATGCTTCTGCTACTTGTTCTACATCAGACTTTCTTCCGCAAACGGCGAAACGCTTTGACTCGGTGAGTTTCGCGGCATTCCGACTTCGATGCCCCGGTTGCCGAAATTCAGTTGCCTTTGAATTTCGGGTGATCCCTCTTGAGCATGTATGCTTCTGCTACTTGTTCTACATCAGACTTCTTCCGCAAACGGCGAAACGCTTTGACTCGGTGAGTTTCGCGGCATTCCGACTTCGATGCCCCGGTTGCCGAAATTCAGTTGCCTTTGAATTTCGGGTGATCCCTCTTGAGCATGTATGCTTCTGCTACTTGTTCTACATCAGACTTTCTTCCGCAAACGGCGAAACGCTTTGACTCGGTGAGTTTCGCGGCATTCCGACTTCGATGCCCCGGTTGCCGAAATTCAGTTGCCTTTGAATTTCGGGTGATCCCTCTTGAGCATGTATGCTTCTGCTACTTGTTCTACATCAGACTTTCTTCCGCAAACGGCGAAACGCTTTGACTCGGTGAGTTTCGCGGCATTCCGACTTCGATGCCCCGGTTGCCGAAATTCAGTTGCCTTTGAATTTCGGGTGATCCCTCTTGAGCATGTATGCTTCTGCTACTTGTTCTACATCAGACTTTCTTCCGCAAACGGCGAAACGCTTTGACTCGGTGAGTTTCGCGGCATTCCGACTTCGATGCCCCGGTTGCCGAAATTCAGTTGCCTTTGAATTTCGGGTGATCCCTCTTGAGCATGTATGCTTCTGCTACTTGTTCTACATCAGACTTTCTTCCGCAAACGGCGAAACGCTTTGACTCGGTGAGTTTCGCGGCATTCCGACTTCGATGCCCCGGTTGCCGAAATTCAGTTGCCTTTGAATTTCGGGTGATCCCTCTTGAGCATGTATGCTTCTGCTACTTGTTCTACATCAGACTTCTTCCGCAAACGGCGAAACGCTTTGACTCGGTGAGTTTCGCGGCATTCCGACTTCGATGCCCCGGTTGCCGAAATTCAGTTGCCTTTGAATTTCGGGTGATCCCTCTTGAGCATGTATGCTTCTGCTACTTGTTCTACATCAGACTTCTTCCGCAAACGGCGAAACGCTTTGACTCGGTGAGTTTCGCGGCATTCCGACTTCGATGCCCCGGTTGCCGAAATTCAGTTGCCTTTGAATTTCGGGTGATCCCTCTTGAGCATGTATGCTTCTGCTACTTGTTCTACATCAGACTTTCTTCCGCAAACGGCGAAACGCTTTGACTCGGTGAGTTTCGCGGCATTCCGACTTCGATGCCCCGGTTGCCGAAATTCAGTTGCCTTTGAATTTCGGGTGATCCCTCTTGAGCATGTATGCTTCTGCTACTTGTTCTACATCAGACTTTCTTCCGCAAACGGCGAAACGCTTTGACTCGGTGAGTTTCGCGGCATTCCGACTTCGATGCCCCGGTTGCCGAAATTCAGTTGCCTTTGAATTTCGGGTGATCCCTCTTGAGCATGTATGCTTCTGCTACTTGTTCTACATCAGACTTTCTTCCGCAAACGGCGAAACGCTTTGACTCGGTGAGTTTCGCGGCATTCCGACTTCGATGCCCCGGTTGCCGAAATTCAGTTGCCTTTGAATTTCGGGTGATCCCTCTTGAGCATGTATGCTTCTGCTACTTGTTCTACATCAGACTTTCTTCCGCAAACGGCGAAACGCTTTGACTCGGTGAGTTTCGCGGCATTCCGACTTCGATGCCCCGTTTGCCGAAATTCAGTTGCCTTTGAATTTCGGGTGATCCCTCTTGAGCATGTATGCTTCTGCTACTTGTTCTACATCAGACTTTCTTCCGCAAACGGCGAAACGCTTTGACTCGGTGAGTTTCGCGGCATTCCGACTTCGATGCCCGGTTGCCGAAATTCAGTTGCCTTTGAATTTCGGGTGATCCCTCTTGAGCATGTATGCTTCTGCTACTTGTTCTACATCAGACTTTCTTCCGCAAACGGCGAAACGCTTTGACTCGGTGAGTTTCGCGGCATTCCGACTTCGATGCCCCGGTTGCCGAAATTCAGTTGCCTTTGAATTTCGGGTGATCCCTCTTGAGCATGTATGCTTCTGCTACTTGTTCTACATCAGACTTTCTTCCGCAAACGGCGAAACGCTTTGACTCGGTGAGTTTCGCGGCATTCCGACTTCGATGCCCCGGTTGCCGAAATTCAGTTGCCTTTGAATTTCGGGTGATCCCTCTTGAGCATGTATGCTTCTGCTACTTGTTCTACATCAGACTTTCTTCCGCAAACGGCGAAACGCTTTGACTCGGTGAGTTTCGCGGCATTCCGACTTCGATGCCCCGGTTGCCGAAATTCAGTTGCCTTTGAATTTCGGGTGATCCCTCTTGAGCATGTATGCTTCTGCTACTTGTTCTACATCAGACTTTCTTCCGCAAACGGCGAAACGCTTTGACTCGGTGAGTTTCGCGGCATTCCGACTTCGATGCCCCGGTTGCCGAAATTCAGTTGCCTTTGAATTTCGGGTGATCCCTCTTGAGCATGTATGCTTCTGCTACTTGTTCTACATCAGACTTCTTCCGCAAACGGCGAAACGCTTTGACTCGGTGAGTTTCGCGGCATTCCGACTTCGATGCCCCGGTTGCCGAAATTCAGTTGCCTTTGAATTTCGGGTGATCCCTCTTGAGCATGTATGCTTCTGCTACTTGTTCTACATCAGACTTTCTTCCGCAAACGGCGAAACGCTTTGACTCGGTGAGTTTCGCGGCATTCCGACTTCGATGCCCCGGTTGCCGAAATTCAGTTGCCTTTGAATTTCGGGTGATCCCTCTTGAGCATGTATGCTTCTGCTACTTGTTCTACATCAGACTTTCTTCCGCAAACGGCGAAACGCTTTGACTCGGTGAGTTTCGCGGCATTCCGACTTCGATGCCCCGGTTGCCGAAATTCAGTTGCCTTTGAATTTCGGGTGATCCCTCTTGAGCATGTATGCTTCTGCTACTTGTTCTACATCAGACTTTCTTCCGCAAACGGCGAAACGCTTTGACTCGGTGAGTTTCGCGGCATTCCGACTTCGATGCCCGGTTGCCGAAATTCAGTTGCCTTTGAATTTCGGGTGATCCCTCTTGAGCATGTATGCTTCTGCTACTTGTTCTACATCAGACTTCTTCCGCAAACGGCGAAACGCTTTGACTCGGTGAGTTTCGCGGCATTCCGACTTCGATGCCCCGGTTGCCGAAATTCAGTTGCCTTTGAATTTCGGGTGATCCCTCTTGAGCATGTATGCTTCTGCTACTTGTTCTACATCAGACTTTCTTCCGCAAACGGCGAAACGCTTTGACTCGGTGAGTTTCGCGGCATTCCGACTTCGATGCCCCGGTTGCCGAAATTCAGTTGCCTTTGAATTTCGGGTGATCCCTCTTGAGCATGTATGCTTCTGCTACTTGTTCTACATCAGACTTTCTTCCGCAAACGGCGAAACGCTTTGACTCGGTGAGTTTCGCGGCATTCCGACTTCGATGCCCCGGTTGCCGAAATTCAGTTGCCTTTGAATTTCGGGTGATCCCTCTTAGAGCATGTATTTTCTCTACTTGGTTTTTACCCAAAAAAGACACCAAACCGAAAAAAAAAAAAAACAAAAAAAAAAGACCCGAAA